>JAEUYN010001356.1:0-313125 GCA_018257835.1 Euura lappo | reverse complement strand
GAAGTTCGTAGTTTTCTACGACGATTTACGAAAAACTATTTCCACTCCAGCCAAGTACACGATTTTCTTATTTCGGCGGTAGAAATTCGTAGTTTTCTATGATGATTTACGAAAAATTATTTTCACTCCAGCCAGGTACACGATTTTCTTATTTCGACGGTAGAAATTCGTAGTTTTCTACGACGATTTATGCAAAATTATTTTCACTCCAGCCAGGTACACGATTTTCTTATTTCGGCGGTAGAAATTCGTATTTTTCTACGACGATTTACGAAAAACTATTTTTGAACAGATTTTGAGAAATTTTTCGTAGTAATTCATGGAAATTTGTAGATTTCCACAACGATTTACGATAAATTATTGCAATTCATTTCAGTTGTAGTTTTTCATTGATATTCGTAATGAATAGTAGATTTTCATGATTATTCATAGAAATTCGTAGATTTCTATGGAAAATACTACGAATTATTACGATTCTCTACGCATTCGTATAATTCGTAGTTTTTCGTAGAAATTATTTTCACCAGGGTAGTAGTAGATGGGTGAGAAGTATGGGCAGAGCAAGTCTGCGATAAGTTTCGTGGGCCACCTAGTTGTACCGAGAACTTCGACTTTGTGCCAAGTTCGAAGGATCTAAGTCTACGCGCCACTTTGCACACGTACCAGCTATATTGGCTCATAATAACAGAGATCCGTGGCCGCTCCTCCGCAACTCCTCCACCCTGGGCCAAAAACAGATCGTGTCCCGAGTTGGCAACGGTTTCATACGAACAGCACCCAACTTTGAGGAAGTTACCCGGGGAACAAGGGGAAGGTCAATTACCGACATCTGAATCTCATTCAATTTCACGTTCGACTACCTTCTCATGTTGTCACGTGTACTGGGAGAAGTAACCCTTGTTCACTGATTGTTGCAGTATGTCAAAGTAACAGCTTCAACCGAGAGAGTCCTAGGCTGTCGCAGTCGAGCAGGTCGAGCTTTTAAGGTCCCAATTACTACAGCCTTGTGGAGTTGCAATTCTACAACAACAAAATTATGAGAAGATTCATATTTGTTATCCGTAATTCTGTTCTCGTGGTTTTTCATAGCAGTATGTGGGTGTTTTTTTTTTTTTTTTTTACTGTAAATGCTTGAAAAACCTCTGAAACACATAGATGTATCGATATTCCAGAAAAGTTTTACAGGAAAAAAATAGTGGATGCGACCTGATACCGTTATTTATTGTCGGATCGTAAAATCGATACTGCACCTGGCTTTGATGTGCTGTATTTCAGTGAATAAAAATGCTAAGGCAACCGGACGTGAAAAATTGTCAATCGGACGTGAAAAATTGTCAAGCTATTCTGTTTCTCATTTCCGACGAGCTTGACATTGCTTTGGGTCCGAATACACTACCATGTCGGTATTTCTATAGTATTACCATAGTTAGTATTACCACATCGGAAAATTGGCATTCGGACGTGAAAAATTGTCAAGCTATCCTGTTTCTCATTTCCGACGAGCTTGACATTGCTTCGGGTCTGAATACACTACCATATTTTAGCACTTAGATGAAGGAAGTCAAGACCAAGTGTCTCAATTTTACGTTTTAGGTAGGCAATTTTTCATTTCTGAAATAACAAATTTTTACAATTTCAGATTCTCGATTATTCACAAGTTTCAGAAGATCTTAGAGTGTTCGTAACGAAAATCAAAGTGACGAATGCGACTTCACACCGAAATATTCGATTTTCTTTTGAATTCCGAAACACTTTGAAAATTCGACACACTTCTGCGGTCTGAGAGTTATTTCAGACATCTTTTTTTGGCGCTCACGTTATACCATCAATAATTGTAATACAAAGAAATTGAAGAAGTAGGTTATGAAAGGGCTTATCCGCCAAACATACGACTTTTTTACGACCTTTACGTATACATTTGTTTCGAATAAATTTCATAAATTTATGTCTTTTGAACACGAATGGCAGAATGAAAAAAATACATACGTCCTTTTACCACGAAAATCGTCTTTTTGATGAATACGACCTTATGATGAAGGTGTGGACCATTCCACACCTTAAAAGCCTTGATTGAAAATAAAAATTTGTCAATGGATTTTGAAAAGCCTGTGATGAAAACGAAATTTGCCTGTAGCGAAAAATATTGAGAAGGGCTTTCTGCCATAGTGTAATCATGTATTTCTCTACAGTAGTTCGGTTTCTGCCCAATATCACATGGAGGCGTATTCTTTCTTCTTTTGCAGAAAGTATGATATAAGTATGTAACCATTGCGGGTAAGAAGTAAAAGTAGAAACTGCAGTGGACGGTGAAAACTTTTAGACGCCGCGGCGCGGTCCTGAGGGAATAGCTTATTTAACTTTCGGATGTTTTGCGACCTATCGATTCTATCTCAGCTGGCTACTAGTGGAACACCCCAAAGATTCCGACACAACACAATTTATACCTGTCAAACCGATAACATTATCAGGAGTATCCACGCGAAATTTTATACGTCATTCTTTATTACTTGGCATTCGAACGATATAAAAAGTTTTTTGTAATACGTGCATCAAATGTCCCCCATTTTGTGCCTCTGAAACGTGCTAGAAGTGGTCTTTTACAGAAGGGTTTGAGCAGCGCATGCGCAGATC
This sequence comes from Euura lappo, assembly GCA_018257835.1. Lineage (NCBI taxonomy): Eukaryota > Metazoa > Arthropoda > Insecta > Hymenoptera > Tenthredinidae > Euura > Euura lappo. The sequence continues at coordinate 310,494 of JAEUYN010001356.1, read as the reverse complement.
TTTATTTTCTCGGTAGTTACCATAACACGTATTTAGAACACTCTAGTTCCTTTTATACACGTACTAGTTCCTTTTATTTATAACACTCGCACAGCATTCAGACGAGTCGAGTGTCGGTCACTCACGAGCCGCAGGCGGGTGCGGGATGACACGAGACGAGTGTGAATGCTGTGCGAGCCGAGCGAGTGATTCAAACTTCACACGAGGCAGATGTCGCCTATCCGCACTTATCGCTCACATTATTTTTTATAACTCCTGCGGGAAAGCTTGATTTGAGATGCAGACGAATTACATCTGACAGGGGAGCAAATGGCCGACCATAACCAACCCGAAGTTAGGCAATAATCTAGGTTGACACATCGCTGCCGCCTGGGGGCGCCACTTCGCGGACGCTTGGACATTGCCACCGACCGACTGACTTACTTCAAGGTGCGCATGCGTGATAGTGAAGAAATGTAGATTGCTTGAAGTGCGCATGCCTGTTGGTGAAGAAATGATGATAATGCACGATGTGCGCCTGCGCGCTAGTGAAGAGATATTACTTTTTTTCACTCATCTGAAAAGGGGCCCTTTCCAAACCAGACACAGGCATCGAAAATCAAGTTTTCCACGCAGGTGTTATAAAATAGTACTTTTCGATACGAGTGGAAAAACAACTTTCGCACATGTATTGAACCAAATTTTATATCACAAACGCGTGTAAAGTCCAATTAGACGCACGCTCGCGTGAGTAAAGTCGCACTTTACGCACGGTTTGAAATAAAAATATTTATGGTTCTCAGCAATCATCTACTTAGCAATATCGATATTATTCGGATTCTACGCGACTTGCGCCAGCTATGATGCTGCCATCTACGCCAAGCTTTACCGGAATACATCCCCATTGGGAACGAAAAAGTGTGGCACCCTGACATCTGGTGATGATATCTTGCACCACTCAAAGAGGCGCTCTAAGCGAGCTCTCACCTTATCCACGCCCCTAATTCCGCTAAAAATAAGCGTCAAAATTATTTTGAAAGGTATAAATAGTAAATTATGATATTTTTTTCACAATAACGAGTCAGTCTGATAATGTACTGATAAAACTAACCCGTTTCTGTGAGATTTCAACTCTCAGCTAGCCCTCTTTGAGTGGTGTAAGATTTTAGCACCAGATGTCAGGATGCCACATTTTGACGGCCTGAACACTTTCCCCCACCAGCAGGTAGAACTGTATTCAAAGTAGACCTACATCGGGCGAATATCTTGTATACAAGCTCTTGGATCACGTAGAACGGATTTTAGAAGGATGGATACCCAATTTTTTTTTTACAGATTTCACTTTTCCCTTTCTTCGGTCAACAATTCTTCAGGAGCAATGACTAAAATTCAATTCTATTTTTAGTGTATTAATTAAAACGATAAATATTTACGAGTGAAATCGAAGTTGGGTAAAATTTGAACGAAGCATGTTGACTATGAGTCAAACATACCCATGATAATTAAGTAAAGGTCATTTTTGTCACTTTCAATATGGAATCAGCCTCAGTATTTTATTAATTATATTTTATTCCGTCACATACATAATTAAAACATTTTATTGGTTTTCACGCAACCTTAATTTACGCACAGGTAGCTCCACTCGTATACCTGGCTTGTATCAGATCTGCTCCTTTTAGTTTTTAGTCTAAATATTGTGATAACAGTAATAACAGTGACAATCATGTGTAATAATTACATGAAAGTAAGTACTAAATTTGTTTTGCGAGACTTATGCGAAATACAAAAAGGATTTTTTGATTTGATTCTTTTAAATTGACAATGGCAATTGTTAACTGACAGTGGTCAGTGTTAATCGACGATAAGCCACATCAAAAATGATCAAGCAAAGCGTGTCGACATCAAACGTATAATTTATCAGGCTAGCATAATTTATTTCTGACTTCCTTTTCCTTACTTATTGTTAGCTTCCTTCTGTTACACCTACATAACAATATTATTATGTAAAATATGATCAACACCTAAATACCTGCGTAAGAATTATTCAGATATTTGAGTAAAAGAACTCAAAACTTCACGTATTACATATTGTAAATATGATTCATATTACGACGAATAGTGAAATATTATTTTGTGGATAAAAGCCAAAGTTTCGTAGGTAGATATTTTCGTATAACGACTTTCTTGCTGGCAATCGTATTTTTGTGGATAATTATCACATTAATTTTATGGAAGAACGTTAAATACTCAACATTGTGAATATATTGAATATCAATCAATAAGTCGATCTGGCTCGACTGGTGCTAGAATATCCATGTATGTGTTATGTTTGAAATACACATAGAAATATTTTCCATGGGTACTCATATTGAAAGTACACGATACCAATATGCAGAAAAGGCAGTAAGTAGAAAAGGTACACTGCATGTCCACATAGCAAAAACGATAATCCTTCCTTTCTCTCATCAATACTTGGAGAAATATTTTTGGCATCTTAGTTACATTTCTGAATACTCCGTGTCAAAAAATATTAGGAATTCGTGGACCATACGATCTTTGTACAAATATTATTCAATAAGCGAGTAAATAAAATAAGTTAACATAGAAAACCCTGTGGATTGAAGATCTTTCTGTTATACATCGTGCTTCGATACAATTTGGTACTTTGATTGGACTTAGGTACATTGACTAGTTCGGATTATCAATCAATTGAAAATACTATTCATAGTCACGTTTTTCATTTGTGTTGAAAAAGTGAAAAAATCACTCATGGACTATTCATGTATTTCGTATACGTTGTTAGATTTTTAAGTTTAAAAGACTAGAAATGGTCAGCCGTAAAATTCTTTGGCTTCTAATTGACCATCATCGGCGATTAGATAGTAAAAAAATACATATATTATATAAAATTTGGTCTTCATTTCAAACGCAGAGATTCAGTTGTATACGGTTGTATAAAATATCAGATTCTGCGAGATCATACATCAAAGTTTATCTCAAAACTTGAATTCTACTAACTTTGAATCATGATACAATTCCATGAAAAACTCGAATTCGATAATTACAGTCCATAATCGTCGCGCTTCCGACTCTTATACGATCCAGATAAAGGGAATCTGAATGGTGAGAAAAGACGAGGAATCATGAAGCTCAATTCTAATGTGAGACGATGGAGAACAAACAGAAAATAAAATAATGGCGATAGATTATTTCAGGTGGTCAGCAGTAGCAAGAGGACGTTGCTGGAGGAGCATCTTGGTCGTGACAACGAAGTCCTCTCTGATGAGGAAGCACAGATTTGTCCACCGTCGCTTCCATCCTTCGCATCACACGGTCTAGAAGCACCTCTATTGCTCGAGCGACATTCTGCCCAGTCGCTGCGCTGGTCTCCAAGTATCCCAAGCTAATGATTGGATATTCGAAGAAAATTATTGTTACATCATAGACTTTGTAGAGATAAAATAAAAAACACTCTTTAAGGGAGGGCTCCACCGCTTCAAGTAACTACAAGAAGTATTGGGCACAGAGAGCTGGCTATTTTTTCTGAAAACTTCCGTACGCAGCCCAAAGTGAGATAAAATCTGCCACGATTGATTCTGCAGGATAGTGAACTGAGTATGAACCCCAAATTTGATGAACAAAATATTTAAAATTGTAAGAGTTATTCTACTTTACGCTGAAGGTATAAAAATCAATAATTTCTACAATTTCCGATATTTGTCAATGAAATTTTGTGTGTACATTTAGTGTACAAAAACGAATTCAGAAAAAAATCGACAACTTTTTGTGATCAATTTCTTTTAGCTGCGTTGACCAATGAAGCCACCGCTTAAATCTATGATATACGAATTCCGCGAGTTTTTATGTTCTCAAGTAATCACATTCTGTTGAAACAAAGTTTAGTTATAAAAATTATTTTCAAAAACTTTCTTTGCACTAGTTGTTTCACTACTGAAAAACATTTTGTAACGAATGATGCGACGAAGTACCTTATAAATGACACACCAAATCATACTACGTTATGACCGATTTTTGTGTATAGTTTACCGTGTAACTTGTTGTATACTTCGGTGTGTGATTTGTGAGGAAATTTATCGTGAATATATAGGTTTGTCATTTTTTTTTTTTTTTTAATGTTATAACCATGAAGTTCATTTATTTTGTTCTTTATCGCATGGTTTATCGTGTTATTAATTTTGTCATTGCCGATTCCGTTGGAATTCAAAAAGTTTAATTGAGTGAACGAATTATGAGTTAGAATACTAATACGAAAGGAATGAAATCGATAAAGGGTGATGGGTGAAAAACAATCATATAACAATTATAGAGGGAAGTTTATCCCTACTGAAAAACTTCATATGATTAAAGTGGTGAAAAAGTATGTACATGATCAATCATATGATAAATCAAATCGAGTTATGACCGATTTCAGTACGTGATTTATGCATGACCGTACGTTTAATCAGCTATTTAGCTCGAGCTTCGAATCATCAGTTAGTTAACTGGTAAAACTTACGAAGTGAGTTTATACCTACTTTTTTTTATATTCAATTTGAATATTGTCAGGAATAACATTCATAATTCGTGAGAGAGGCATAACTGGAGCTAAATTCGTTCCCAGTATCCTCCTTCCACTGCACGACATTGAGGTCGAGTACGATTCCGGCTGTTTGGTGACGCGTAAGTGTAGCCTACACGGTGCAAATTTACTCGTGAGAACCATAGAGACAGCCAACCATCTATCGGTGCGTTACGGTACCACACACCGGGTTACCGAACAGCTAGGGTGTCGCCATATTCCTATAACATACATATATACGTATCGGGTACCTGAACGCACCGATAGATGGTTGGCTGTCTCTATGGTTCTCACGAGTAAATTTGCACCGTGTAGGCTACACTTACGCGTCACCAAACAGCCGGAATCGTACTCGACTTCAATGTCGTGCAGTGGAAGGAGGTTACTGGGAGCGAATTTAGCTCCAGTTATGCCTCTCTCACGATTTATGAATGTTATTCCTGAAAATATTCAAATTCCCTATCTAAAAGTAGATGGGATTTTATCGTTTTTCGATACAGACTGCCGACTTCATGTAAGATGATATGGGTCTTGATTCTGCCGACTTCGTGTAAGAGTGCGTGATTCGAGTGTGTTCTAATTGCCATGGCTCGGTTATTTTTGTCGTGAGTCTTTCCTTTCAGTTGCCAAGCAGATTCGTGGAGTTATTTGTTATCGTGAATATCCATAGAAAGTCAATGAGAATTATTCAGGTAAATTATAGTAGATATTATATCACGTAATATTTCGGCATAAAAATAGGAATTAGCGGCAGTAATTGTGTTAATGGAGAATTCTTTTCGCAGGTGCCGAAATTGAATTTCGGGTAGAATTCTCTCTGTTAGCTGCTGCTGTTTCCAGGTAAAAAAAAAGTTCGATATCGTGTAATTTTCGAATTTATATGAAAATTTGTGACAAAAAAGAGAACAATATGTGACATTATTATAACATTACTATGAAAAATATGACGATGAGAAATAATGATGCTGATTGAAACATGAGATATTGAAAGTTACACACCTTAGTCTGTATATGTATAACACAACGGGACGAAATAAAAAAAAAACAGCGCCAATACAAATCAGGAAAAAAACATGAATCCAGAGCTTGCCTCGGAGCTTGCGAAATATATTTCCCTGCGAGAAGATGAAAATCAATTTTCGATCATCAAAGAAATAACAAGAGGGTCAATTAATCAAGGAAACAAGATCTTTTCTGACTTTAGTAGGGGAAAACAATGCACAGCTAACGCTGCTACAGCGCTGGTAATGCCTACTGTAATAAATCCGCTATATTGGACAAGTCAAATTATTGACGATCTTCTTAACATGGGAGACAAACTGTATTAGTAGCAGACTCGCACGCGATAATGAAGTTCATCCGAATACAATAAATCCAGAATATTTGTCTGTATCTGATTTGCAACCTAGAAGCATCGTGATCAATTCAATGAGTCACACGTTAGAATTCGGAGACATACTATTTGGCCATCGATTTGACGATAATAATGAGATTGGTATGCCCAATTTGAAAAACGCGTTGGTCAATTTATTTGAAAATTTTATGGGTGGTATACTAACAATTAACGGAATATCCGTAGCAATTGGGAAACTTGATAATCAATTCTGGATGTCTGATTCAGATTCGAGAGATAATTTCGTTGACCGTGTTCTGACGGAAAAGCTTGCTTATAGTATTAGTTGCCTCAATGCAATCATTATACTTATTATTGAATAATTGTATTCCTGAAAGTCATCAACGTTTCGGTGAGCAATATGATTACAATATAACGCCAATCAGTATTACTAAAAATACTGATCAAAATAATGGTACTCAATTCATTGAAAGTAGATCAAATAGCCTTAGATTGATCACGCAGCCAGACTTTAAGAAAATGGTTTCTTTTAATAATGATGTAACAATTCCAAATATGAATGATAAAAGTCAGCGAACAATACAGGAGAAATATCACTTGCTGAAACAAGAAATAAAAGAGTAAGTCGACAGCAATCCAATCTTAGTATATTATGCACCTAGGGGCGACAAGTTGTTTTTGACGAGTGTGAGGTTGTATCACGTGGCGAAGCCGAGGGATACAATCGCACGAGTCTAAAACAACGTTTGCCCTGTGGTGCATACGATATTTTGTACACCAAAGGGAAATAAAGTGGTTTTTCCGGCTGGAACAGGGCAATAAACCGCCGTTTATATCCCTGAGGTGTATAAAAAATATTAGCAAAAAGTGAAAACGGGATTTGTTAGAGAAAAGAATGGAGTTACCAGTATATCACAAAGCAGGGTTAACATTGCAATTGATAATTTCAAAGATACGACAAATGATTTCACAGATTCGACGCCAACTGTTCAAAGTACCGAGAAAAACACAAGTAACATTACTTTTTCATCCAAAGGAGACAGGTTAGTTAGCATTGAGCCAGTTTTCGATTCAAATTGTGATAGATTAGGTATATTACGTGATAAATCTGTAATAAATTGAAATTATACTTATAAAATCATAAAGAAAACCAAGACGAATTATGATCATAATGATCAACATTATGCAGGACCAATGAATGTCTTGTGCATTAAATGTGGTGCTAAGCCTTTCAAACGAGAAAAAGTGTCTAACAAACTATATCATTCGGAGACTGTTGTGCTCATTGAGAAGTATATCTAGACAATTTACCAAACCCTCCTCGTGAATTGAAAGAATTGTTTGATAGTACACATCCTAAATCCAATGATTTCTTCAAACGTATTAGGTACTAGAATAACTCCTTATCTTTTGCATCTTACAGAATGACTATAAAATCGAGATCCGAGTTGGCTCAACGGAATGCCCTAGTGAATATAAAAAAAAGTATACACTCATTTCATAAGTTTTACCAGTTAACTAACTGATGATTCGAAGGTCGAGCTAAATAGCTGATTAAACGTACGGTCATGCATAAATCACGTACTGAAATCGGTCGTAACTCGATTTGATTTATCATATGATTTATCATGTACATACTTTTTCACCACTTTAATCATATGAAGTTTTTCAGTAGGGATAAACTTCCCTCGATAATTGTTATATGATTGTTTTTCACCCATCACCCTTTATCGATTTCATTCCTTTCGTATAATAGTATTCTAACTCATAATTCGTTCACTCAATTAAACTTTTTGAATTCCAACGGAATCGGCAATGACAAAATTAATAACACGATAAACCATGCGATAAAGAACAAAATAAATGAACTTTATGGTTATAACAATAAAAAAAAAAAAATGACAAACCTATATATTCACGATAAATTACCTTACAAATCACACACCGAAGTATACAACAAGTTACACGGTAAACTATACACAAAAATCGGTCATAACGTAGTATGATTTGGTGTGTCATTTATAAGGTACTTCGTCGCATCATTCGTTACAAAATGTTTTTCAGTAGGGTTGCGGTACAAAAAGTAGCAGTGTCTGCGATGGTGGAGCGATTCTGCAAATGCGCATGCGAGTATGTACAATATTGAGCACTTTCAAGACGTAGGAGTTAAAAGTTGTCATTATTGTACTCCGCGCAGTCGCAGTCCTATATAACCTTAAAGCACGTATATCATAATCTTGCTGTATGAAAAATCACGTTCTACAAGGCGGTCCGGGTCACAACAATCTACTATTGTTTTGTTCTTACTTTGAGGGGCCCAAAAACAAGTAGATAAATGCATGTTGATAACAATTTCAGCTGTACATCCTCTTATAATAAGATAATTTAGAGCCTTACCCGTATTTTTCAGCAAGTTCTCTAGCTTTGTACTCGCTGATTACGCGACGGTCTTCAAGGTCTGATTTGTTCCCACACAGAATAATGTCAGGGTCTTCGCAGTAGGCATGTGTCTGAAGAAAAAAGTCGAAACCTGATGATCACAATTATCACGACATTTTTTGGGTGGAAATTGAAGAACATCTTCTTCAGTAGAAGAATATGTGAACGAAATTGGCAAAAATAAATGAAATCACGAAGTACATTGACTTTTGGGGTCGGATAGAAATACAAACTCCCATTTATCAAATTCTACTTACAAACATGAACACACAGAACGCGTGAGGTATCTACCTTCGACTTCCTTTGGTGCCGACTATATCAGCCTACTTGAAATTCATAAGATTAGCAATCGAGGTAATTTCCACTTCAACTGGTCTATACTTTTGGACAGTTGATGGAATTGATGCAAAAAGTTTAGAAAAGACAAATTTATATCGATGAAAGCACTTTTGAGCTCGTTACACACTTTTAAATGTGCGGAAAAAAAGTAGTTTTCACAGTTATTTTTCGTCTTTTGTGAATAAGGCGATAAATTTTCCATAGCATTTTCTGGGTCAACAACTTCTTCTTTCCTCTCTAATGTTGTATAAATTGAGTTGAATTCGGGTACTTTCAAATTCCAATGTCTATAACGGGATAGAAAATTCTTACAAAACAAGATCAATTCATTTTGTGTTAAGGTCTACTTTTCTGATTAACGGTGACATTCGATTTTCTTTTTCTTTCAATATCCCTCTACTTCCTCACTTGGGCTACAATAAACCAATACCTCCTCGTCTGCCGTCCTCATACGATTAAAAATCTGAATCAAATTGGATAGCTTCTTTATTAACGAATAGAATATCAATTCTTCGTTTTCGACTAGTCGATTTCTTTTTTTTTCGTTTCTTCGATTAATCGAGTATTCTATAGTTTCGATTAACCGTTTCTTCTTCGACTAATCGATTTTCTATTTCTTTCAAAACGTCGATTAATGAAATAATACGAGGAATGATTGAATAAAAACAATCGAATCGTCGAATAACTGAATAATCAACGAACGTGCGCACAGCCAGAGTAATGAATGGTCTAATTGTAAAAGAGAAATCTTGATTTACCCTGAGCTGATCGAGCCAATTCCTGACTTCCAGGAAGGACTGTTCGTTCGTGAGATCAAACAGTAGTAGGAAGCCCATTGAATCTCGATAGAAAGCCGTAGTCAGGCTCCTGAATCTGAAGATCATAAGGTTCCGTCAGGAAGATTGACACAGTTATTCAGTATACGTCAATCCGAAGGAAAATCCACAGAGTGATTCATCAGTAAGCAAAAGAAGAAAAGAATGAGACTGTCCCAGATAACAACGTGCGTGCAAATTTTGCGGCAAAATGACAGCATCGCGTGAAGAGCTTGCTGACAATATTGCAACAAGGTGTGTCCGCCATTGTCCCAATAAACGGAGCAAACTTTGTCAGTCAAATTTTTCTCATTGCTAAGTTATTTGCAGCAACGGACGGTAATATTCAGCTTTCAATCTTTGCTGTATACTGAAAGCAATCGTTGCTGGCCGTTTGCTAGAATGTCGAATGCGTGCAAGTAGTCCCAGCAGAGTCATATTCAGCAAAGCGACAGAAACAGTTGCAGCAATCGAAGGATAATTTTTACAGAGACACGCTCTGTTATCTGGGGTGAAATTATAAAACTTATCGGACATCTGTTTATTTTACTTCGTATCTCATACATGTACATACATTATATTCATTAGTCCACTTTTTTTTATTAGCTATAAATTAATAATTGATGAGCTTATCCTTACCTCTCTTGTCCAGCTGTGTCCCACAGCTGCAGATGAATCCTCTGGCTCCTTCCGTTTGTTGTCTGGTACACCTGCGACAATATAGACATACACATACCTACATGAGAGCAAATATCTTGAATGAATGACGTAGTTGCTTCACATCTACTTTATTTATGTTCTGCAAATTCTGTAAATTACTCTCAATAATTGAGTAAAAGATTGTTAATGTGTTTTTTTTTCGTTTATATACGTACGTAGCTTGATTTTTTTCTCTTACCAATCTCTTCTCCCGGAAATCAATGCCGACGGTTGATATGAATCTTGAATTAAATACTCCGTCCGTGTATTGATAAAGAAAACTAGTTTTTCCTACACCAGAATCACCGAGTGCTAAGAATTTTATCAAATAGTCGTAATCCATCGTTGAATAATTTTACGATGATAATAATGATAATAATAACAATAAACTGTGTAGGATAACGATATACGTGACGCAAGGTGAATACCACTGACACGACAGTTGCAAAATATAATTTATTACTTCTATACTATACGTTTTTGTTATGTCACATGTATCAAACGGACCGGGTTGTTGAACCGTTGCTCATTATTTGTTACAAATTGAACGACGAAGCGATTGCACATAAATGTATTCGTCAAATGGAAAAACTTAATTTTTGGAAAACGCTGATATATGTTTTAGACACCTGTTGCCTCGCATCGAGAACGGATTAGGTGAATTTAAAAGCGTATTAGTTTGGCGGTGAGACCACGTCGGTATTCAAAAACGTTCGATATTGTCTACACTACGATTGTTGAAATGAAAAATGATGTTCCGATGGAACTTGGAGTGACACTACAAACTACGCTACCATCGTCCCCTCTCAGCAACCCATCGCACGTCAACCACCACCTGTCGTCAACAAACTCGATACATAAAAATAAATGGCGTCTGTAGACCGTCGATGATCGAACAGCGAAAAAGATGCGCGCTCGGTGACGTTGTTACGTTTTGAGGATTCGGACGGCCATCTTTGATACAGTACAATAATCACTTGTTGGCGGCAAATTCAAATAGTGATCTGTAACTTTTCAACTTGTTATTTACTTTTGAATAAATAAATGATATGAGTGTTGTAACAATATTCTTTTTCCTTACCTCAATTTTATTCGATTGACCAATGAATTCTTGTGGATGCTGCTATGCTAGAAAAACGTTAGACTGTACGATATGGAATTTTCCAGACTGCGATTTGAATCCGGCTATTCTGCAATTACGGTTGGCTCAAATTTCAAAAGTGAAAAATGCGTTTGAAAGTCGAATGTTTGAGCTTCAAATGTGTTTGGAACGAAGTTTTGTCAGAAGGCCGTCGAACAAACCAGAATCAAAGAACTCTGAACACCAACGATTTAAAAATCTTAGGCTCTCTGATTCGAAATGCGGTAACTTTTGAAAAGATTTCTGGAACTCAGATTTCTTTCAATCTCGAGGAGTTGATTCTTCAGGGGTCAATTCTGTTTTTAAACATAGACATTACGATTATTTTTAGCAAACCTGTGAAGCTTTGAATCTCTTATTTTTTTACGGCAAATTAGGTGATCCACTAATTTTAAGTAGAAGTGTTGATAATCATTTTTCAACAACAATATGTAAAAATATTCTAAACATTCATTTATATTGTAACTGCTGTTCAAATTTACCGCCCAAAAGTTCAAAAATGGCCACCCGCGGTTAGTAGACTACTTGTAGTTCCGCCTGTCGACGCCAGAGGGCCAATATGAGTGAAGTTCGGATTATCAATTATTGTTGGATACACGTGGTTGCACGACACACAAAACTAACCTAAAAAGTAGCCCAACAATAAGGTGAAAATGATAAAAGGGGATTCCTCTCGCGTTATTCTAGAGGAATACAGCATCTCGAACGTAAGTATCGTTGAAAAATGTTTTCTATTTCATAACCAGCGAGTCAGATACAACTTATTTCGTCTTGCAACAGGCTTTGGAACATTCCATTGTTCAAAAAGGGGAGAGATGGAGCATAGAAAAGTTCGCCGAGGTGAGTTTAATCGCTATATAATCTGCTCAATAATTGCCTTATCGGTTTCATTCATCTCTGATACTGTGTCCAAAATACGATTCTATAAACTGAGTCTAACCAACGCACCGATGTTGAAACTTTAGAACCTAAAGATCCAGATCATCAGGGACGGAGATAACGGTCGAGAATTGGAGTTCGACTTGATAGGATGTGCACCGGCTTTAGCGAACGCGTTCAGAAGGATCTTATTGAGCGAGGTGCCTTCGATGGCTATAGAAAAAGTTTTCATACGAAATAACACGAGTCTTATTCAGGACGAGGTTCTCGCTCATAGGTGAGGACAAAAATGAATCGGAGAATGCTTCATGCTCATTGTTGCATACACGGAGAAAACCCGGCACGAGTCGTCAATGTAAGCACATTGATCACCAATGAGACGTTCGAAAAAAAATCTTTCTCATTGGTGAGCAATGTGAGAACACTGGCTAACGGTGTCGCTTCATCGGTCGCCGTTGTGCTACGCATGAAGTTGACTCTCACGGGCAAGCGACGCGTGCACATTCATAGTTCAAGTGTGCGCACTCGGAGCTCGTGCCTCTCTCATTGGTGAGCAACGTCCAGCTCACTACTGAGTGAATCGAGAAATATTCGAGAAGGGCGCAAGATTCAGGAGCGAGCTGGAGATTGCTCACCAATGAGAGAGGCACGAACTCCGAGTGCGCACACTTGAACTATGAATGTGCACGCGTCGCTTGCCCGTGAGAGTCAACTTCATGCGTAGCACAACGGCGACCGATGAAGCGACACCGTTAGCCAGTGTTCTCACATTGCTCACTAACGAGAAAGATTTTTTTTCGAACGTCTCATCGGTGATCAATGTGCTCACATTGACGACTCGTGTCGGGTTTTCTCCGTGTACGCGATACTCGGTTCCTGATGGTGAATTTAGATTGGGGCTGTTACCTCTGCGCGCCGATCCTCGCCTCTTTGAATACCCATCCCGACCCGTTACCGAAGATGAGGAGGCGGCGAGTGAGCAAGACACTTTGAGATACGAGATGAAAGTGACCTGTTCGTGGAACCCGCATCCTAAAAAAGATTCTCGAAGACCGGAGGACATTTACATCAACGACAATGGTAATAATATTGTCCAAGATCTCTCACAGAAAATTTCTAACAACGTGGGTCTCAATGTTTTCAGTCTACAGCAGAGACGTCAAATGGGTGTCGCTTGGCCGCCAGGCAGAGATATATCCCGGAGGTGAAGACCAGCTCGGTGTCTTAGAGGGCGACATACTGATATGCAAAATGCGTCCCGGCCAGGAAATCCATGCATTCATGCACGCGGTCAAAGGACTTGGCAAAGACCACGCCAAATTTTCGCCAGTAGGTCGGTAGCTGTTTTTTCTTTCTCCATGTATGATGGCTCAATGGAGGCGATGAACAATGGTTCAAAATAATCAAAACTTCGTCATTCCTTTTCGCAGCGACCGCAAGCTACAGAATGCTTCCAGAAATAAAACTCTTAAAACCCGTCAGAGGCGAGATGGCGGAGAGATTGAAGAGCTGCTTCAGTCCTGGGGTCATCGAAATTGTCCGTGACAAAAAGAACGGGCCAGACGACCGCGAAGCAAGAGTGAAAAATGCTCGTTACGACAGTTGTTCGCGAAACGTATTCAGGCACAACGATCTCAAAGACTGTGTACAGCTGAGTCGTGTGCCAGATCATTTTATCTGTAAGATCGTAGAATCTCTCCGACCCCCTGATGAATCGCAAGGCGTTCATTATTCGACTTATTTATTTTCAATTTCAGTCACCATCGAATCACTCGGCGCCCTATCTCCGGCTGTTCTATTCGTCGAAGCAGTGAGGACTTTGAAAGCTAAATGCAAGACGTTCATCGAAGAGATCGACAATATTCGTTGAAGAGATTTTTTCAATAATAAAAGATTTCATATTCAACATTCGTTCGAAGAATAAAATTATCTTTCCTTCATTGCAAGCCAATTATTATAATTTTTTCTTCTTTTTTTTTCTTTTTTGATCAGGCAGCCAAATCTCAAGGTGTAATGATTTTTCTAATCGCTCAGTAGCTACGTCCGAACAGGGTGTAGAATTTCGGCTTGTTTGTACACTTGGGATGAATGCATCGCAGGGTTTCCAATGGCGCTGGTGGAGTCGGTTGAGCAAACGGGATGCACAGACTCTTGGCTCCCATTGCCGGAGCTCCAGGCTCTTCTCCTACGTCCTCCCTGAGAATTGAGAAAAATTAATGATCACAGTAACGATTGAAGTATACTTCATGTAGCGAGAATCATAGATACGAATGGAATTTGTTTCCACCTTGCACTGTCTGCCTTGATCTTGTCCTCGCAAGATATTTCTCCGCAGTAAGGAGACAGGATAAGATTTTTCTGATCCAACTGTGAGCAGAACGTGTTCCAATCTTCAGCTTGCTTGATATGTTCTTTCAACTCTTTCGCAGCTCTGTATTAAACACATTGAAAACAAATTAATCATCTAAATCGTGAAATTTTGATAAAGCAGTGAAAACAGTTGGTCAGAACGATTACCTATCGAACATGCTCTTCTGCACGACGTCTAGGAGTTTCGTAATTTCCGTAACCACTTGAGCTCTGGGTATCGTCACCTTTTCGGAATTATCCCTACGTACCACGGTCACTTGTTGCTTCTCTAAATCTTTAGGCCCTAGTTCTATCCGGAGTGGAACACCCTTGAGCTCCCAGTGATTGAATTTCCAACCGGGGCTATAGTTGTCCCTATAATCACCCTTAGCTTTCAAATTTCCAATCTTCAGTTCCTTCTCCAACTTCTGACACTCGGTCAGTAAATTCTGACGCTGTTCGGCGGTACTGGACGCGGTTATTCCGCAAGGGATTATCACCCCTTGCACAGAAGCAACCCTTGGAGGAAGTACCAGGCCGCTATCGTCTCCGTGGACCTGGAATGAGGGCGAAAGTTTTAATGGGTATTCGGAGGCCTTGCTTCGTCCGCACCTACCATGACCATCACTCCGATAGTCCGGGTAGTTAGGCCCCACGAGTTTTGATAGACGTAAGTCTTCTCGCTACCCTCTTCGCCCCCTTCGACTTGAATGTCGAACATCTTAGAGAAATTTTGTCCCAGATGATGGCTAGTCGCCCCTTGTATAGCCCTTCCGCTAGCGGATACAAAAGCTTCGACGGTAGTGGTGAAATCCCCCCCTGCGAATTTCTCCTTTTCAGTTTTCCTACCCCTGACTACGGGAATCGCTAGCAAATCTTCGTATACATTGGCGTACAGTTCTAACATGACTAAAACTTCTTCTTCGGCTTCAGCCTTCGTCGCGAACACTGTGTGACCCTCCTGCCACAGGAACTCTCGGGTCCTCAGGAACGGCTGAGGGTGCTTGAACTCCCACCTCTGAAATCATAATCGATATTTTTAATATCTGCCGACATGTGAAGCATGGTAGACCAGTTTTATCCTCTTACCACAACGTTATTCCATTGATTAAGCTTCATTGGAAGATCCCGATGAGACTTGAGCCATTTCGCATACGCGGGGTACATGACTGTCTCCGAAGTGGGTCTTATAGCAATCGGTTCAGCCAAATCAGAGTCTCCGCTCTTGGTCACCCAGGCAACTTCGGGCGCAAAGTCTGCGATATGGTCTTTTTCCTTTTCTAAAACAGAGCGACTGACGAATATTGGGAAATAGCAATTTTGCACGCCAAGTTTCTTTATCTCGGCGTCGAACCAGTCCTTTATCGCTTCCCATATCGAGTAACTCCAAGGTCTGAGGATGTAGCACCCTGAGACGTCGTAATATTCGATCATTTCCCCCTTTGTGATCACTTGGGAATACCAGTCGGACAGGCTCTCATTTTTCTTTGCCTCAAGGCCGAGTCTGGTTCCGGTTTTAATCGGTTCCTTGTCCTTCGCCGCAACTTCCTTAGAGCTTTTGCCAGCATTGGCGGGTTTTTTCGGCTTCTCCGCCTTCTTCGCATCCTTGGCGGGAGCAGCTGCGCCGGCTGGTTTCCAATCCTGTCCCGAAACGGTTTTATACTCGGCTTTCAGACTCAGAAGAACCTTGACTTCCTCGTCGATTACTTTCTTCTCCGCTTTCGCCGCTTTTAGATCTCTAACTTTATCGCCCTGCTTAGCGATGCCGTTTGATATTTTTTCCGCCGCAGATTCCCCAGAGCTTTTGCCGGCATTGGCGGGTTTTTCCGGCTTCTCCGCCTTCTTCGCATTCTTCGCAGGAGCAGCTGCGCCGGCTGGTTTCCAATCCTGTCCCGAAACGGTTTTATACTCGGCTTTCAGACTCAGAAGAACCTTAACTTCCTCGTCGATTACTTTCTTCTCCGCTTTCGCCGCTTTTAGGTCTCTAACTTTATCGCCCTGCTTAGCGATGCCGTTTGATATTTTTTCCGCCGCAGATTCCCCAGAGCTTTTGCCAGCATTGGCGGGAGCAGCTGCGCCGGCTGGCTTCCACTCCTTTCCAGTCTTCGTTTTATACTCCGCCTTCAGAGCCAAGAGCGCTTTTACTTCCTTGTCAATAACATCCTTGCTCGCCTTCTCTCCCTTCAATCGCCTCACTTTTTCACCCTGCTTAGCAATCTCCGTCGATACGTCATCTCCTGACTGCATTACTTCGACGGTAGAGATGGCCTTGCTAGGAACCTCTCCTGGCTTCCAATCTGAACCGGTGGTGGCTTTGTACTCTGCTTTCAGGGCCAGTAAGGTCTTAACTTCTTGATCAATGACGCTCTTCTCCGCCTTGGCAGCCTTAAGATCCCTCACTTTCTCTCCTTGCGCTCCTACTTTGGCACTCAACTCCTCCGCACTCTGTCCTCCGTTCTTTACCTAACAAAAGTTTCAGCTTAGAATCATCAATGAATTAACATCGGCTGAAATTGAATAATCATTTCAAGTTGTATCGATAAACGTTTATGTTCACTCTTATCAATGACCGGACGGTATTCAAACATATGGAAAAAAAAAACACGTGGCTACATTAAGATGCTCAGACTATGCAATGTAGAGACAGCCTTTCACCAACGGACTGACCTCCTTCCCCGTTTGCTTAGCTTTCGCGTTCGTTGCAGGGGCTTTGGTGGGAGTACCCGCGCCGGTTGGATTGGTGGGGGTAGTGGCATGGCCATCAGGCACATTGAATAACACCAGAGGCTGTTCCCTGGAGGAGTGGGCGCTAGCAGGAGCGTACGGCACGTCGCACCTGAAGAACCCTTTTCTTTGGAGTTGAATTATGTCCCCCTTAGCGACTTTTCCAAGCTCGATTTCACCCAGCATTTTAACTTCCCTCTGCAGAATAAAGTTTTTGTCATTTTTAATGGAAATGTTACGGAGGATTCGAGCAGACAATTTACCCTGGTATCTTTAGCGACGAAATCTTTGAAATCGTCGTCCTTTCCGAGCACCGCTTTGCTGATAATGTGATCGAAGTAAACCGCGTAGGATGGTATCGAGTTATCTTTGTCCACACAAAGCCATGTGAGCTTGAGGGTGGACTTGAAGTCTTTATTATCGAGGTTCAATTTAGCCTCGATCTCAGTGACCTCGCCATTATCCCATTTGATTTTCTGGATGTAAAGGTTCCCCCAGTTTATGAAGGTCGCATTTTGACCTACGACCAAGAGCTCCGCGTCTTCTCTCTCGATTACCAAGTTACGGCCTATCCTAACTTTCTTCGTACCCTGGGTAGGATCTTTGGGATGAAGCTGGACGGTGAGCCACCCCTCTTCCGCGTCTCCTACATGGACAGGGACTGTCTGACCGTGCGAGAGGGCGGTGTACCTGGAAAATCAGACTCATTACTCGTGTGAACTTTTAGTTTGGACACTTTTTAGAACCGGATGATCACCTAGGGGCGATGGGATCGATGACCTTCTTGTTGAACGACCAGATTTTATCCCACTCCATGAACACGACGGACTTTGAGCTTCCCTGTGCTATTATGAACTGCTTCAATCCTTCCACAGTCATTCCTCTTCGCAAAACTCCTCTCACAGTGGGGAAACGGGGATCGTCCCATCCGTCGACGAGCCCTTCGCTCACGAACCAGGTCAACCTTCTCTTGGAAAGTACCGTATGAGTCATATTCAGTCTCGAGTACTCCCAGATATGGGGACGACGAAGATTCAGAGCTTCTATCAGCCAGTAAAACTGAGCGTCTCGATCGTGGTACTCGGTCGTTCTCAAAGTGTGAGTCACTCCCTCGATCGCATCGACGATTGGACAGGCAAAATCGTACGTGGGGTAAACTCTAAAATTTAGAAATCGGAGTTTAACATCCTTTCCTCCCATCTTCGAGGACAAAGAGCAATTGTTCAGTAATTCAATACTTGTATTGAGTCCCGGTACGCGGATGAGGCTCAGGCTTACAACGGTAGATTGTAGGATCCCGCATGCATCCGTTGGCCGATTCGTAGTCGATTTTAGCTCGTACGCAGCACTCGGTTCCCCTGGGGCTGCCTTTCTTCATCTCTTCCCACAGTTCGAGATTTTTCTGCGCAGCTGAAAACAAAGATTTTTACAGGAGTTTGATTAAAGAGCTTTTAGAACTCTGCGAGAACAACTCACAGTTGTCTCTGTTGGCAGATGGCAATCTTTGATCGCGTTGCTCCTTCATGAGCGCAGCGGGAGTATCGTCGACGTAGGCTTTTCCCTCGGTCAACATTTGCTGGCAGTAGTTGAGCATCAGGTCAAAGTACTGAGAGGTGTGAGTGAAACGGTCTGGTTTGATCTGGAGCATTTTCAGATCCTCCAATATCGCCTCTTCAAACTCTACCGACTCCTTTGCCGGATTAGTGTCGTCAAACCGCATGATCAACTGCCCCTTGAAGTTATCGGCGTAGTACTGATTCAGAAGAGCTGCCTTGGCGTGCCCGATGTGCAAGAAGCCACTAGCCTCCGGAGGAAAACGAACGACGACCTGAAACGCGAAAAATCAAAGTCAGCCAGACGATCGAGGGGGGGAAACGGGCCAAATCAATCCCACAAACCTTCCCCATCTCAGCACCGGGAAGCTCGATGAATTTCCCTTCCTGTTTCCTCACATTTCCGGTCTTGGTTGCCTTAGCTGTGTTGTTCTTGTCCCCTTTGTCCGTGGACGGCTTGGCGTTGTTTTTCATCGCTGTTAAGGACGTTTTTACAGCTGGCAGAGAGACGACTTGTTTATACCACCGAGCGATGTGGGGGTATTTGTCTTTCTCTTTGATAAGCGGCTGGTCGTGGAGCGCCGCGAACACGGCAAGGTCAGCGATGGTCAGCTGCTTAGCTACCAGCCAGGTTTTGGGGGCCAGAGAGCGTTCCAAGTAAGCAAAAGCCTCGGCTGCCGATTGAGAGCACTTCAGAGGACCGATGGCGAAGGACAACCAATGATCTACCTCCGTTCGCTCCAGAGCAGCGCTGCCGCCTGGAGGAGAATTCTGTTGCGATTATTCCGTGAATAAATTAATACAGAGGTAAAATTGGGCGATATTTACCGTAAAGATCAGCGTCGATTAGGCGAGCGAGATAACGACTGACTTCGTTGCTATTTTCGCAAACCAAATTTCCGTCTTTATCGAAAAATTGAACTCCGCCCGTTCCCTTTATATCGGACCAAGATATCTCGATCTTTATTTTACCATCGCTGCGCAGCAGTTCTGCCACCGCTAACGACCCTGTGAATGAGTGAACAATTAATATTGAAAGAGCAACAATGGACAGAAATATTGGAAGATGATGCAACGATGTAATGAAAGGGATTGAAAAAGTAGGAAATTTTTTCTAATCCCTTTATCGTTGCGCTTATTATTTAATTACGGTAAGTTTTCTCGTGACAGCTGTTCTCTACGTATGAAATGAGAGAAATCCGTCTCCACGTTTCTGATTTATTTCAACAACGTTTAATTACCTAAAGGCGGCGTGTTCGGGCTTGCGACGAGTCTGTAAGACATATTTCGTCTAGAGTAGGTAGTTCCTTCTATTTCTCCACGCCGGGAAAAGGCCGCTTCTATTTTATATCACCGAAATAGAAATAGCGAATTTTCCTTTTTTTTTTATCCAATTCTCATGAGGTGACCGAAAAAGCGTTTTTTTGAGGTTAGGTAGGTTATGTTCAGGTTAGAAACGTCACGTGAGACAGAAACGTCGGTTGGCCATGACATAGATGACATTACCGGCCGATGGTAATCTTTAGAACACACAATTCAGAGATATGTGTTCGTAAAATCGATCCTTGCGTACAGTCAAGTGGTGTTCTCATGTGAATGCAGCCTTACTTTTATCTATCGTACATCATCAGACTGACTATACGCCGAGAAAACAGTTTTGTTCATAGTTGAGGTGAAATGAAAGTCACGTGACCTCGATATGATTTACACTTGGAATTTTCAAACGCTATTTTCTCAGCCAAAACACATTCGATTGATGTGAAATTGATATCAGTGACGTAGAAAAACTCAATGAAGGGCATGACGCTCGTGGATTTTCGAAAATCGAAAGATATAATTAGAATTTTGTGTAACAATATTGTTCCGTAACCTAAGGAGGTGCTGCCCCTCGTGGAGAAAGGCAGCACTTCCTTGGATTACGGAACAATATTGTTAAAAAAACTGTAATTACGTCTCGATTTTCGAAAATCCACGAGCGTCATGCCCTTCATTAAGTTTTTCTACGTCACTGATATCAATTTCACATCAATCGAATGTGTTTTGGCTGCAAAAAGGGCGTTCGAAAATTCCAAGTGGGCTATCGCGCTATCTCTCTCGCACTCAAGTCTAGGTCACGTGACTTTCGTTTCACCTAATAAGGACCACTAGGTAAGCGCTAGTGTCGAGTCTAGGGAATATTTGAATTTCGAGTTTCAATAACACAAAACCCGATGTTACATCTTAGTTTTCAACGAGTAGAATGGAATAAATTGCATAAACCCTACGATTGTCCGTATCAACAATAAATGCGACAAAAACTGTTTTGTTTGTCCCTACCGGCGACACTAGCGCTTACCTAGCGGCAAGAAAATGGTCAATTTGGTTGAACGTAAACTTTCTTGAGCTCAACCGAATTTTGTTGACAATAACAACAAAACTATCTATATAAACTATAAATAAATATAGTTATTGGGATAAAATATCATTATGTACCGTTTAAACCTTTAAAACTAATTCTCAAGCTTTTTTCTTAGCGAAATTGTAAACAAAGATGGCGACTCGAAGTGGGCCCTGAGCTTAGCCTGCTCAGCCACACATCTGCTTCTTCTTCAATCTTCCGGCGATCCTGTATAGTGCATGGAATTTCATGCTGCATCTAACGCCGCTGTTTCGTGTATACGCCGCGTTTAAAGCCGCATCAAAGCGTTAAAAGCGTTTTATTTATGTTCTTACCTATTTTAATTTTGGGAAATTTCTAAACCCAACCTCTACATGCGATCTCATGTAAGTCGTATCGCATCGCCGGAAACCGGAACCACTGAGTTCTGAAAATACGGAATAGAACCTGCATTGCATGTTAAAAGTTGAATTCGATATTGTAATGAGAAGAAGTTGCGATCGTCAAGATGAATCTTAGAGTGCTGTTAATGATGATGACTCGTTTATTGATGGATTCCAGAAGTGCTCCGATTTCTAAGAGTGAAATTACCTACGACAAAGTATCTAAGATGTATTTGATATATCGATTGCTAAAGAAACGAGAAGAGAAGAAAAAACTCAAGTATAACCGAGTGCGTCAAATATTTCGAGAAGAAGTTGGACCAAGTCCTCAATAAGTAAGGAAAGTTATTGTTGAGAATGCATTCGAAATCCTGGATTGCTTCAAAACGGAAGATCTTCCAGACTCACAGGACAATTTTTCGAAACAATAAATATATCGCCACTATCAGATAGTGAAAATTGTTGACTTAGCACTCAGGACATAAAATGAGAAAAAATAACGCTCATAAAACAAAAGTTTTTTTGAACATGTAAAATTTCAAATACAATAATATCAATAAGGTACATCGAACTCTGAACAGTATTTTCTGTTGTCTCACTTTTTTTCTATAAAATATATGTATTTTCTTCATTTACATACAATACTAGGCGAAAGAAATGTAACATAATAAACAAGTCAACAACGTGCTACAAAGTGGTTCTGGTGTTGTCAACTTATTTTCATAAAATATCAGTCCATCTAAGTGAACAAGAATATTTACACACCTTATGAATAACAATATACACATCGCGTGTCGAATAATATAAGGTCGTAAGCGCCAAGAACACGATTTTGGTGGCGAAAGGTCGTATAATTTTTTTTTTTCGCCATTCGCTCTAAAAATGATCAAAACGTATTAGATCAATTGAAATTACGAGATCGAAAAATGTAAATGCAAAAGGTCGTATGTTGGGCGGATACGTCATTTTTTTGATACAATTTCTGAGGAAAATAAAAAAAAAAAGGTAAAAACAGAAGGTCGTAAGCGCCAATTTTTTAATTTCTTTTTGGCGGATACGACCTTCTGCAATTGATGGAAACCATTTTTTTTT
Source organism: Euura lappo (assembly GCA_018257835.1). Lineage (NCBI taxonomy): Eukaryota > Metazoa > Arthropoda > Insecta > Hymenoptera > Tenthredinidae > Euura > Euura lappo. The sequence goes on along the minus strand of JAEUYN010001356.1, from coordinate 287,792 downwards.
TTTTTGCGGAGTTGGGACTGAAAGGGCGTATCCACTAGTACATGCGACCTTCTGCTTTTAATTGACCTAGTATTAAATTTCAACGTTTATGAACGAATCTTCGGGTCTTTATACGGTTAAAAAAATATATACGACCTTTTGCCGTTACGAAAAGCAAAAAGTCGTATATTGGCGCTTACGACCTTATCTCATTAGACACGCGACATAGATTATATTTATGTAATGAAACAAAAGATGTCAATCTTATGAAACAGATGGGTCGCATGTTAGAGCTTCCGCTGAGTGGATGACGAGGATAAATTGAATCCAAACTAGGTACTTTCAAAGTCAATGAAGTTATGTTTCATTTCCATGTGAAATAAAACGAGTGAAATCGAGTTTCTCATTTGATTTGCGATGGAATTCCGCATACACGCTAATTAGCGCGTATGGAGCTGCTCACGAGTTATAAAATATTTCGTTATTAGATTCATTTATCATTTTATCTTCTTCTTCAATCGCCTGTGTCAATATTCGCAACTGGAAATTCCGCCTCTGAATATAGGGAAGTCGTCGGAGAATTTCACCCAACTGTTCAAGGAAGCTATCAACTGTATCACGTCTCGGTTGGGCTTCTTTGAAATACTTGAGAAATTCTAATTCCAGTTCGGAAATATCAGCAGCTACAAAGATAAACGTCAATCAATTATATCATTCAATTCATGACTGGAAATCACTATTCACGATCGAATGGAATATTGGAAAATGCACCCACATCTTTTCTTTGGTGTTGCTGACGCACTAGAAGAGGTTGACGAACCTGTCCCAAGTCTGACGTTACCTAAACTTGAAGCTTCGCTGGGTGACCTGTAGTAGTGTTCAGTCTTAATGTGACTGCAACTTGGCTGAGGGTTCAAATCGGGAGGTGTGACGATGTCGTTGAGAAGAGTTGCTTGACCATTTGAATTGTAAACTGTTTCCGGTAACGAGTTTATCGCGCTGAAAAGAGTTTCACTGTCGCACAGTTAAATTGTTTGCAATCATCAATGAGCATTATGAAACAAAAAATGGGAAATTTACTCTTGGGGGTCTAAGATGGGCTGCAAGAACTGCATTCTCTGATAGTATCTGAAAGAACTTTTGACTTGAAGTCCCGTCTGTACGCCTGCGGCGTGAGTCTGCATCTTCCTTCTAGCTTTGACATAGCAGTCGCGTAGGTATTGCCAGCGTTTCCGCGCCGTTGTGGGGGTTTTATGACCTGAAATTCCAAGAAAGGACACATTTTATTCACATATGTTTCATCCATCGCGTGAACTAGGGATTTGAAGTATATTTACCACCCATTATGTTGGATATTTCGCTCCAGAGTGCATTTTTTTTCAATTGCGTGCGTTCGATCGCTTCTATCGTATTGTCCCAAAGTGCCCTCCTTTCGCAAACAGCGTCTATTAATATTTCGTCCTCTGTCAACGGTTCCATTTTCTTATCTCGAGCATTGCGGTCTGCGTGAAACGTAAATTAAATCTTCGTTGCAGAAACACTCGTGGTAAATGCGTAAGTCCTTGAGATTGAAGAACTTACTCATTGTGACGGTACCGTTTTCATCTATTACAATGACATCGTGTTCATGATTGAAAGAGGCGAAGCACTTATGCAGGTAGAATTGCGACCCAAACAGGATCCGCCGACAATATCCACATTTGGATTGCTAAATGGATATAAATTCATGAAACTCCATGCGTATCGTTAGTCTGTCAAAGTTTATATTCTCATAGCAATCACTGTAAACAGGTATCAGGTGAGCGGACACTGTAGACATAACCTGAAAAGTTATACTTTGAATAATAATTCGCATCAAACAGGAAGGTGGAATAACCCAAGTCCTCGATTGACTATTAACGAATAATGAACACCATCGAACCATTGACTGTATCCATGTAGATTTACATTGCCGAAGCTAACCTCTAACACTATATTGAAAAAGTGACCAAACCTCTTGTTTCATGTTGAAAAAGCGAAAATTTACTCAAATATCGAAATATATGGTCGTGAAACTACGTGTATACATACTGGACGGAATTCGGTAGAATTCATTATCGATATAATAATATAAGTTTGAATCGCACTGTGCTCAACCTCTTTTTAGCTGTCATTCAAACGGACGCTGCATTGGCTTTTGGGCTGCGAACATGCGTTTGTAGATGAGATAAAAGTATCCACTTTACGAACACGCGACACAACCGCCTTGCTATTCCGGCTGCGTTCCGAAACCAGCTCTCAGTCTTGTGTCTTTGTCATATAGCTGGATTTTTGGTGAGCTCCCTCTCTCTCTGGCAAGATTTTCAGCGCTAGCAGCGAATTTCGGAACACGGCCTATGTGTTCCGTCTGGCAGGCAGCAATTTGAATGCGTTCGTAAAGTCTACCAAGTCCGCGGACCCTAGAAGGCATTGGTCCGAACCTAACCTAAAAAAATGTTGTGAAGCAACGACGAAAACGCATATTATGGAATTATTGGAATAATTATTACACGTCATATAACAATGAGAGTGACGTCAGACGCAACCGTAGTTTGGAGGGCTCTGAACGGCGTAGCTGCGATTTACAAACCAGCCGGTTTTAGCTTAAGGATTTCGAGAGGCACGATATTATGCCACTTATGTAGAGGTTAGGATTTTATTTATTTAGTTTTACTTGTAGAAGCGGGCCACAGCCTCAAGCCTCTCAGAAGAAAGTCACGGTGTTTATTAAATCTAGCCTACCGTTAATCACGATTTTATATTGTAACAAAGATTTGAACGCGCTGGAGGTTCGTCCGCCGAGACAGTACGTTAGCATCGAAGGGGAGACGAATAAGCCTATGACTGTGAAGACTGGTCCCAGTTGGGCGGACCACCCGCTGCTAGTGGGTCCTCGATACCAGCACGAAGACTTCAAGCTCTCGTGGGCTAATCACCTCGGTCGAGATACTTCGGGTGTTGTTTTAATAGGGATAAACGAAGGTGCCAAGACTGTGGTCAGGATGAGGGAAACCAGACCCACAAGATTTTACAAGATCAAAGGAATCTTTGGTCAAGCGACGGACAATTATTTCAAGTCTGGTAGAATCGTTGAAAAAGCTACCTACAAGTCTATAAAAAGAGGCACTATCGATGCCATCTGTGCAGCCATGCAGGCGTCCCATCAGAGAAAAATGTTTGAGTAAGTGGAAGCTTAGCTCTACTAATTTTATATTCTGATCGGAGGATTAATTCAATTTTATTCACAGATTGTGCGGCGTTGATATGCAGACCGAGGCGGCTTACGAGCTGGCAGTCAAGGGGCCTATCAGACCTGCTAATTCTAATATTCCGATGATCTACGCGATAAAGTGCGTCGATTTTAATCTTCCAGATTTTACCATAGGTAAATGCGAAGCTAAAATATTGTCGATAAATTGTGACTGACGCAGAATTAATTTTTCCAGAAGTAGTATGTATCAACGAGTCCGAGATGTACCTCAAGACACTGATTCATGAGATTGGAATCCAGTTGCACAGCGTCGCTACTTGTACACAGCTACAATGTTCCAAGTTTGGATTGTTCACCACGGAACTTGCTCTGTTGACGAAGCACTGGAACCTTCAATGTATACTCGACAACATGAGGAGCTGTCGAGATATTTTAAACAATAATCGATATCTGTTGAAGCAAGAGAGTGCAGCATTGATCGAACAACGATCAATAGCTCAGTCCTAGGCCCTCATACATTTTTGTAATTATAATGTAAATATTTAAACAAAGTAGATTGATATTTCTCATTTGTCTCTGGTTTCTTTCTTCAAGGTTCGCCCTATGAAATTTCTGCTGCTGAGATGTCCCCACCCTTATTTATTACCTCTAAGATGCAGAAAAAAACCTGGCATAAGAATTATATGCGGAGCGGCGGAGTGTGCCCAGCGTTCTCATCCTACAGGCCGCAAGTCCTGCTCCTCTCCTCATACTACCCCCAAAGAAAGGATTCAGATAACCAGATCTTGGGTTGTAGCATTTCACCGCTAATGTGTAACATCAATACCGAAACAGTTTGTCAGCATGTTTGCATGCGCTTGCGAGTATTCTGCTTGCTCATTGGAGATATTTTGTCGCCATTGCTGGCAAACTGTTTCGGTATTCATGTTACACATTGGCGGTGAAATGCTACAACCCAAGATCTGGTTATCTGAATCCTTTCTTTGGGGGTAGTATGAGGAGATGAGCAGGAATTGCGGCCTGTAGGATAAGCACTCTGAGCACAGATCTACTCCAAGCAGTTCAAGGCTGTGTGCAATTTCCTGCCTCAAATAATTTTTTTGTTAGGCTTTTCCGTACTTTTTGGCGAAGTGAAAGAAGTGTTAATGTAGCTGAAATAGGAGATTTCATTTGATTTAAAGGGAACTTGATTTGGAACAAACAATTAGGAGGGGCTCGTTTGGACACATTCAATAATGGACACAAAGTAATAAACTTCCATCATTGGACGCAATCTTTTTCGGACACGTACCAAATTGGATACAGATTATTTTTCACCTTCTATGGACGTTGTCGAGTTGCTTCAGAATGTAACCACCCCCTTTTCCGGATTCGAATATCGCGTGTCTAATGACATAAGGTCGTAAGCCCCAATATACGACTTTTTGCTTTTCGTAACGGCAAAAGGTCGTATATATTTTTTTCAACCGTATTCAGACTAAAGACCCGAAGATTCGTTCATAAACGTTGAAATTTAATACTAGGTCAATTAAAAGCAGAAGGTCGCATGTACTGGTGGATACGCCCTTTCAGTCCTAACTCCGCAAAAAAAAATAAAAAAAAAAAATGGTTTCCATCAATTGCAGAAGGTCATATCCGCCAAAAAGAAATTAAAAAATTGGCGCTTACGACCTTCTGGTTTTATCTGCGAATATTTTTTACCGAATTTTTCGAAACGGTAGTTTTTTCAATTTATCTTTGCGTTTCATGAGTTTTTACAGCTATTTGCAAAAATCATGAAAAATGAAAAAAAAATGGCGCTTACGACCTTCTGCTTTTAACTACCAATATTTTTTATCGAATTTTTCGAAGCGGTCGTGTTTTCAATTTATCTTTGCGCTTCATGAGTTTTTACAACTATATGCAAAAATCATGAAAAATTAAAAAAAAAAAAATGGCGCTTACGACCTTCTGCTTTTACCTTTTTTTTTTATTTTCCTCAAAAATTGTAATGAAAAAATGACGTATCCGCCCTTTTGCATTTACATTTTTCGATCTCGTAATTTCAATTCATCTAATACGTTTTGATAATTTTTAGAGCGATTGGCGAAAAAAAAAATTATACGACCTTTTGCCACCAAAATCGTGTTTTTGGCACTTACGACCTTATGTTATTAGACACGCGATATCTGAATTATTAATTCTTGAAGGCCCATGTAAGCCAATGGGCGAGGGGTTGATCACTCGTGTAATCTGGTGTACACCCCTTCGAGAATCTTTTGTAATCTTTTGTAATCTTATGTAATCTTTTTTGTGTCTTTGTAATCTTTGTGTAATCTTTTGTTCTCTTGTAATCTTTTGTAATCTTTGTAGTCTTTGTAATCTTTTGTAATCTTTTGTAATCTTTTGTAATCTTTGTAGTCTTTGTAATCTTTTGTAATCTTTGTAGTCTTTGTAATCTTTTGTAATCTTTTGTAATCTTTTGTAATCTTTGTAGTCTTTGTAATCTTTTGTAATCTTTTGTAATCTTTTGTAATCTCTTGTAATCTTTTGTAATCTTTTGTAATCTTTTGTAATCTTTGTAGTCTTTGGAGTCTTTGTAATCTTTTGCAATCTCTTGTAATCTCTTGTAATCTTTTGTAATCTTTTGTAATCTTTTGTAATCTCTTGTAATCTTTTGTAATCTTTTGTAGTCTTTGTAATCTTTTGTAATCTTTTGTAATCTCTTGTAATCTTTTGTAATCTTTTGTAATCTCTTGTAATCTTTTGTAATCTTTTTGTAATCTTTTGTAGTCTTTGTAGTCTTTGTAATCTTTTGTAATCTCTTGTAATCTTTTGTAATCTTTTGTAATCTCTTGTAATCTTTTGTAATCTTTTTGTAATCTCTTGTAATCTGTTGTAATCTTTTGTAATCTTTTGTAATCTTTTGTAATCTTTGTAGTCTTTGTAATCTCTTGTAATCTTTTGTAATCTTTTGTAATCTCTTGTAATCTTTTGTAATCTTTTGTAATCTTTGTAGTCTTTGTAATCTTTTGTAATCTTCTGTAATCTTTGAAATCTTGTAATCTGGTGTACACCAAATTGACGAGTGATCAACCCCTCGCCAATGGGTGCGTCCAATTTGGTACGTGTCTAGAAAAAAAAATGTGCCCAATCCGATGCCGAAAAAAAATTGCGTCCAATAATGGAAGTTTGTTACTTTGTATCCATGATTGATGGTTTCCGACCTGGTTGTGTCCAAATGGGGTCTAATCAAATGATTTATGCGTGTGGATAGCTGATCTAACATTTATTCCCTGTTCAATTTGAAACACAAAATTTATAGATTTCGAGTAACAGTATAATAGATTTGAGAACACCTCCGTATTCTCTGTTCATTGCTACAAACCCATTGATGTTAACTTTGAAAAATATTTAGGCAATGTTTTTTCACTTAAAACTAAAGTATGAAAATTACTTCATTTTTGAAGGATTGTATTCTCGTATTGGCCATCGGGTTATTTACATTGGTCACGATTTTTCTCGTCAGTCATAGTGCTATTTTTGGGACTCGTTTTATCACATCGAATTCATTTTCGACTGTTGAAGTTGCTGCTTTTGTATTGTTCTGGCACATTGCCATCCTCGCTACTGCTTCTTCCGGCATCAAAGGACCATTTTCTCTTTCGATCATTTTCATAGGAATGTTGATTACTTTCAAAGTCGCGATTCTCGCTTCTCCTGCTGGTCGAATCGTTGCAATCGCTGCTTGGACTCAGATTCCCACTCTCGTTCCCCAAATTGTTTTCCCTGTGCTCGTTCGCATTTCTGTATGTATCTCTACCGCTGTGAGTTTTATTTCTCTCATATTTTACCCTGTTCTTGTAATCGTTATCTCTGTAACTCGAACCTTCTCCCTCGTTGGTATTCCTCGAATTACTTTGTCTCTGATTATGTTTTTCTCCACTTTCGGAGTCGTTTCGACGACTGCGACTCTCCTTCGTTCTAGATTCGTTATTTTTTTCGGCATCCACCTCATGCCCATCTCTTCTGTAGTCACTCCCTCTGCTGCGACCATCCTGACGGCCTTCTCTCTCTTTATCTTCTCTGTATCTACGATCCGAACTGTCGTAGCGATCCCTCGATCGTCTGTCACTGTTCTCGCGCTCTCTGCTGCGGCTTCGTCTGTTGCGTCTCAAGCTTGAATCAGAATCGTCCGAACGGTCGTTAGCCTTTGTTGGCTTGGACCAGAGCATCTGCCTGTTTGGCCACTGCTGCTTCTTCATGCTCTTCGCGATTACACGCTTTTGATGATCAAGTTGCGGGAATAAGTCTATAAAAATGATTAATATTAACGTCCAACGACCTTTTCAAATAGGATCTACGATGAGAGTTACCCTGAGATTTCTCTAGAGCTTCTTTGGCCGAGTTCATCTCTGCCTCTTGGATGCTGTGACCGGAAGCCTTGGCTAGTCGTTTACCCTGGAAGTAAACAGCGACGGTGTATACTCGGGTGTTGGTTGGCCCCTTGCACTCGATAACTCTGAAATTGAGACAATAGAAAGTAGAATAAATCCGAAGGAACATTATTGTGAGAATATCGGTGAAAAATCAACTCGGCTCACTTGTACACCGGTATGTCGGGTTCTCCACCGTCCATGGTTCTCAGAGTGAGGCAACACTGCTGCAGTTTACTTTTAGGATCGTTCCAATCCTGGTTCATGATAAAGTCTTGAAGTCGAGGAAAGAAGCAGACGTCGCAAAATACGTGACAAAATTCCAAACCCTTGTCTACGTACAAAGCTCCCAAAAATGCTTCCAGCAAATCGGCTCGGTCTTTGGTCTTCAGTTCTGCCTTCGGGTTCCCGTAGAGAGCGTATTGCGTCATTCCCAAATCGTCGCACACCACAGCTTGGGTCTTGTTGTTGACCAATGAACTCCGCAACAGCTTTTTCGGAGCGAAAAATAATGGTTTCATTAATAAAGTTATGAACAAGCGTTATTCATTTATGAAAACCCACCGACAAATGTCCTTCGTGATGTTCGGGGAAGAATTTATACAGATATTCGGAAACAATCAACTGCAGTACAGTGTCGCCCAGGAATTCCAAACGCTGATTCGATCCCAAAGTTAAATTAGTGTAGCCGATACTACGATCGGTGAAAGCTCGTGCTAGCAATCGGATATGTTGGAAATCCACACCGATCGATTCCTCGAATTTAGTTAGTTTCTGTAAAGAGACGAAATAGAGAATGTTAACAATAGAATAAACACATTTAAAAGTTGGACAATATTGCGAAATCACCTGCAACAGTTCGAAACTAGGAATCCATTGTCTGTCTCCTGTGGGTTCCTGCTCCTGCAGAGGATGCCGAGGATAATGTACCCAAACCGAGGATAGATCGGGTTCCTCCATGAACATTGTCTCCGCGAATACTTTGTCCGCGACTTCTATGCCTCCGTCGAGAAACAGGGATCCCATCAGAGCCTCGAAGCAATTGGCCATTGCGTGTCGGAGCTCCAAGTCGTGGCACAAGTCGCTGCCATGAGCATAAAGCATGTATTGTTCGAGGTTTAATTTCTTGGCCAGTACAGCTAGGTGTTGATTCTGGACAATGGCCGCTCTGTAAGTGGCCAATCCGCCTTCTTCCAAATCCGGGAACATGTGGAAGAGATGAATCGAGGTGAGAAACTCGACTACTGCGTCGCCGAGGAATTCTAGTCTCTCGTTATGAGCTATCGAGGATTCGGTTTCTTTCCTCGCTCCGAATCTCGACATGATATTTATCAATGTGTTTATTCCACGTTTCCTCGTGTTCATATAATGAATCCTCCGATCTCCGTACTCCGGTTGTCTTATGCCGCAGTTGGTCAACGAATTTCTGGCATGGTCGGGATTCGTGCCAAAGTTTTCCCTGTAGCTGGGATGCGTCAGAGCCAGTTGAAGCAGATATCTGTTACTGAACTGGTAGCCGATGGTCTTCTCTAAAATGTCCAAAGACTTGTGGAATCTCAAGTGGCAGACCAGGACAGGAATCAACATCGCATGCTGTACTATATCGCACATTATTCCCGTGCGATAGAATCCCTCCGAACTGACGTCCACCGTCACATCCCTCTTCATTTTACTCTGAGTCCTCAACTCCTGTAACTTGTTCTCTTTGGCTTCCAGTTTTCTTTTGTCCTCAAAGGACGGCTTAGGCATGTTCGCAAGCAGATGACGAAACTTTACGTAGTCTCTCCACGCTTTTTGGTAGCTGGTAATAAAAACATGTTCGTTATCACACACAGAATTCTTCAATTGGAGTAACAATTTCACCAAAGAAAATCATACTCACTCCGCGTTACCAGCGTAGCTGAGCTGAGGCGGTCTTATCCCGAAGTGCACGATCTCAGGGTAGGATATAACGCCCGGAGGCTGATCGTCTTGGCTCCTGTCCAGCTGGTCGACCCTGACACTGCACGGTTTTTTTCCAGGATATGTGACGACCATGCCTTTAACTTCGTCGGCGAAGTTTTGCCACTTGTATTGCGGCATGTCGACGAGTCTCGTGAGATCTTGGGCGTCGATGAGAGGGCTGCTGCTCTTGATCAAATAATTGAGAACCTCGTTCATCGACAATATTTCTTGACCATTATCCGGTAAATCTCTGACGAATCTTGGCATGAAATGAAACTGACCACACCCAGAGGTGTCTTGGGCGGCACGTAGGTCAAAGTCCACCAGTTCGAGTATCTGCTGGAACAAGTAATCCTCTGAAACGAAGAGAGCCGTTTGGTTTGATGATTCTGATTCTCATAATTGTCGAAACAGTGAAACTCACGAAAGAGGTCCAGTTCCCTGATGGTAAAGTTTTCTGGTAACTTTTCGTCGATGTAAAGAATCGTGTATTCGATGTTGAAACGTATTACTTTACAGGTGGGCAATTTGACCAGTGGGAAATGCGAGAGCATCGAGAAACCCTCGAATATAAATTCGTGTTCGTCGTGTTTTATTATCGTCGGAGTCTTAGTTAAGAAGTTCGTCGGAGGGCTGATAGTTATTCGGTAATGGTATAATCGGTCTGCGTTGTTTGAATTCAATTCACACTTCTTTATAACACCTTCGCCCGCGTAGATACCGTGACGTATACCCGATCTCCTAGACTTTGCGCTGCATCTGCAAAGAGGTCCGTCGTTCATCTGGAACGACGTTTTAAATTCAACTGTTAGGGGTAGACATCCAAAATCACGTCGATGCCTCAGTTGAAAACTAAGACGCGACGAAACGTTCGTTGTTGAAAAACGCAGAATCTATGATCAATCAATATATCAATATATCACCTCGCCAGGATCATTGAACCACATTTCAGGATGAAGACGCTGCGGATGTTGTTTCTTAGCCATCAGTTCCTCCATAGTTCTGTCGTCTTCGTCCATCGAGGCATCGCTGTCGGACGACGAGCTGCTACAGGCTTCGGTCTTGTGTCTGCATAATCTAGCTCTATTCTTCCTCGGCGGTGGTTCGTACGGAGGCTTGAAAAATAAATTGCAACTATGAAAAGTCATCGTTGACACAGTAGACATTATCTCACCTGCAATGCTCTAGCAGCGGTGGACCGATCAACGAGCAGTTCTTTGAAAATATCACAAAGTTCGATCAACTTGGGTGTGCCTATCATAATTTTCTGGTTCGACTCATCCCTGGCGTAGTAAAGATCGGCCGGCGCAGTCCTAGTCCAGACTTTCCTCTCGTGCTCGATGATCCCTTCGGGTCCCATCGCGGATAGTTCGTTCAACTTCTTCTCTATATCTTTGCTCGTCGCGCAGTAGTTCCGTCTGTAATAACAAAAATCGAACGGAGCAACAGAAGCAAGCGGGTAAAACAATTTTATACCTATATTTTTCCAGAAGCTGGTCTCTTTCCGTCAATGCCTTCTGTTTCGCGGCGTTGCTCGCACTGCCTGCAGCCGCCGAGGCGCTGGATGACTCTCTAGACCTGGACCTCTTCCTGCTCCTCGACGCGATCGAGGATCTTTCCGAGTCGATGCTGGCCCTGGAGCTGCACCTGGAGCTGTATTCCCTCCCGATCCGCGTTCTAGCATTTTTCTGACAACTTTCTCTCCCGTGTCCCTTCTCCTTGTCTTGGTCTCTGCGCTGTCGATCGTACCCCTTGCGCGAACTCCTGGAAGCCCTGTCCGAGCTCCTCGACCTTCTCCTTTCAGGGGCTCTTCTTCTGACCTCATGTGCGGCTCTGCTCTCGTTGTCTTTCCACGAGCTACCAAACCCACTGTGCTTCGGGGGCGGGACGTAGGACCGAAAGTCGCCCTTGCTCTCGATCTGGGACTGAGAAGAGCCGGCTTCATTCCAGTTGGTAGCGTCAAAGCTCTCCTGGCGCGAGCTCCAAGTGTAAGAGCCGGTTTGATTCCACGCTGTTTTTGACTGATGAGACTGGGTCGCGTTCCAGTTATAATTGTACCCGGGAAAACCAGGCGCTTGATAATTTCCCAAACTCGATTGATAGCTCTGATAATTGTTCGCCCCGCAGACAGGATACGGTAAAGCGGCTGCCGGCTTGTTTTCCACCGGAGGAGGGGGCAGATTGTACAGCGGAGGTGGCTGGTTCAGGTTCGAAGGCGGAAAGTTGGGGGGTGGGATATGGTAGTAGCCAACATTCGGAGGCGCCGGTTGACCCGGGTTTCCCCAATAAAAAGTTGGACCGGAGTTGTTGGGTGGAGTAGTCATGTTGTTTTTCAAATTGATTTTAGAAAGCTGCTGATAATCGCTTTGTCTTTTTGATTATTATTGTTTTGAGTGATTTTGGGGTAAAACGAGGCTTTTCATTAGGCAAAAACAAACGATGTGGAATACTGTTTAAACGGGTTGTTCATTGTTTATCCATTCATTCATGGTTATTAGAGGACAGAGATTGGTTGAGATTTATTTTTTAGAAGCGTGGTAGCGATTACTTGAGTGGGTAGACGGACTGTTATTATTCTATATTTCTGTTCATTGTTACGTTTTATCGTACATTTCGATAACCTCTCATGTCTCTCACTTTTAAGTTGACACTACTTTTTATACTGCATGTAGATGTAGAGCGTGAGAACCGAGCTTGCGTCGCCCTCTTATCGGCGATACTCCAAACTACATTTCTTTGCACTGCCCGTGGATCCATCGGACATCATAGAGTAATCAAACTCAACCAACTTCTAGAGAGGAAACTCACCACAAGAACTTGTCCAAAAAGAAAACCCTGCATTACCGACAGCGAAGTTACCAACAGTAGTTACATGCAGCGAGACCACCATTACCTTGTTACCTACAGCGAAACCATCAGCAACCAGTTACCTACAGCGAAATAATCAATAACCGGCTATTTACAACAAAACATGTACCGACTGTAGATCCACCACAAAACCAACAACAATTAATTAATCAATTATCATTATCATTGGTTAGTAGAAGATATACCGTGAGTAAACGAGGAAAGGTAACGCTTCGAAGCCAACACAGGCAGACGCTCCCGTCGTCCGTGTTTCGGTAGCGAACGCACCCGACACACGGACGACGGACGCGTCTCCCCTGTGTTGGTTTCGAAGCGTTACCTTTCCTCGTTTACTCACGGTAGGTAATCGGTACATGAATATTAACCTGTTGCCACTAGTTAAGAGCATGCTGGACCACTGAAATATAATATAACTGGAACGTCTGCCACCGCCCACCCATCCTTTCCGTAGAGTGGCCGCGGTCAGAGAGAGATAGCTCCGTACTATGGAGACTAGAGGGAAGGAGACCGAGCTTGGTCTGCCCCACTCCTGCAGAAACGTCCACGTCTTCTGCGCTCGAAATATGATATATATATTGTATATATAGCTATACTCCGTGCTAAGAATTAGGATTTTGCTATCGACGCGCCCCTGGCGGAGGTGGATGGAGCTTCGTGTGCCAAACATTATGATACAAACTTTGGCAACTCAGGCTGCCGGCAGAGGCGCCTCGGACGACGAATATTAATATATATATGTTTTAAAGCGCGGAAAGTGGTACCGCTCCTTGATACACGGAGCTCGGTCTCCTTCCCTCTAGTCTCCATACTCCGTACACTGCTGGTTGGTATCCTCCTCTCTGTCTCACCGCGTCGCGCACGCGCACATCCAAGTATCGTAAAGCATCTGCAAAAAGTTAGTCCGGCCTGCTCACTTTGATAATAATCAAAACCCAATTTGCCCACGATAAAAGTAAAATGAATATCACTCGAGTTCTCTTTATTGGATCATTTATTCACTTTGATGACGCTTTTTTTTTTTGCCAATTCAACAGACTTCGAAATTCCGTTGCTCCATGGCCTTCGTAATTATACCCGACTAGAAATTAAGTCAGGCTTTCCTGTGTACCGCAAGGTTCCACATGGGCCTGATCAGGCAGTACTACTTAATACTAGAGCCTGATCAGGCCCATGTGGAACCTTGCGTTACATCTGGCTCCTATCAGCGCCTTAGGCTGCCGTCCCATGGCCCGGAATTTGTTCCGTCTCCACGAACCCGGAATCTAGTGACTTTTCAAGCGCCAATCAGAGGCGTTCTGGACATTCCGTTCCGTGTGCACTACCAGTAGTTGCGATCTGTCAAACAAATCTCTGTATCTGTGCGTACGTGTAACAAAAGACAAAAATGAATTCGTTAGGACTCGTCAGTATAATACGAAATTCATTTATTTATTTATTCGTTTGTTGTAGTTATTGTTGAAGTGGAAATAATGGAAACATTCGTCACGTTTGACCTAATATCACCCGATTTTTAACCTATATAATTCGAGAATATTCATAACCTGTCCCGAATCGAAAATCGAATTAAGTATTTATGTATGCTATTGATACACGGAAAATATCCCTGATCAATAAAGATTTATTTCTAATTTATTCTTCAGCATCCATTTACTCTTAATAGTATTACAATTCATTTACCAAAACAGAGGTTTAGCGCGCACGTGCATCTAAACAATACATATGGGGCATTCCACGTCAAACCGACCCCTCATGAGCGTGACCCTCTGGGATTTCGATGCCCAACGGATTTTTTGGTTCGTTTTGGTCAAAAATGATGCCTCTAATGTTTCAAAAATTTTCCGACATTTTTGAAGGTCGTATGGTGACCTCAAATATCATCATCAAGATGGACATTTTTGAAATCGCTGATTTTTTTTTGTAGAATCAGGGACTCGAAAACACATCGTTTGGTCATAGTCGATCATGGATGAAAATGCTAATATTTTTCAATTTTGATTTTGCACTAAAATATCAAAAATTCTAACCATGGTTTTTGTAGTAAAAAATAAAACAAAGAAACTTTTTATCTTATTTCTGTTTTTATAAAAAAAAAAACGGTTGTGATAACTGAAAAAAAGAATCACATGTCGTTTTGGTTTTACTCTTCAACCAACAAGAAAATCAAATTTCACCAAGACAAGTTTCTTTTGTTTTATTTTTACTACAAAAAACCATGGTTAGAATTTTTTGATATTTTGTGAAAAATCAAAATTGAAAAAAAATGTTAACATTTTCATCCCATGATCTATGACAAACGATGTGATTTCGAGTCCCTGATTCTACAAAAATCAGCGATTTTAAAAATATCCATCTTAATGATGATATTTGAGGTCACCATACGACCTTCAAAAATGTCGGAAAATTTTTGAAAAATTAGAGGCATCATTTTTGACCAAAACGAACCAAAAAATCTATTGGGCATCGAAAAGTCACGCTCATGAGGGGTCGGTTTGACGTGGAATGCCCCATATGCTTGTGTGGGTGACACAAATCCGTGCCTGCCAGCATCGGGTGTCCCATGACACGGAATTCACAAGCCCGGAAGTGCCGACACCCAATCACAGTAGCGTATTTCGAATTGAGCGCTAAAAGGAACGATCGCAATTCGCCGGCGATCGTTCCGTGCGTGTCAATTCCGTACCATGGGACAGTAGGAGAAATGTATCCCGTAAATCAGTGGGGCCGGAACGCCTCTGATTGGCGCGTGAAAAGTCACTGGATTCCGGGTTTGTGGAGAAGGAACAAATTCCGGGCCATGGGACGGCAGCCTTACATCCACACGATTATGTTTACACGCCACACCATCTCTAGGGCGCTTCGGAAATATAGCGAACGCAGCACTACGTCAGGCTCTACGGCCAACGGGCGAAATGCCCAATATGGCCGCGACCAGCAGTTGACATCAACAATTATCATTTTGTGCAGAATACCATATCCTGTCTCTATTAGTGCATGAAATAAAGAAGTTTTGCAATATAAAGCTTCGGAATTCGATGTAGAATTGCGCTGTTTGTTTCTTTTCCGCGCTCGTGACGCGTAGGCTTTGATATCAGTGAAAACAAGTGAAAACCGGGTACGGTGGGTAAAGCCTGACTCCAGCATGCTCTTAAGGTTAGAAACAAGAAGAGCAATGCTTTAGACAGGGAGTAAGAGGGAAGGAGACGAAACTCAAGCCTGCGTGCCAGCAAAAAGTGGGACCGCTTTTCGGATAGGGTTCGTAGTACTGATTTCCGCCAATCGCCGCGTACGTGTTCTCCAGTCGTTCAAAATACGTAAGACGTAAACGACGTGAACAAACAACTATGGAGACTAGAGGGAAGGAGACCGAGCTCCGTGTATCAAGGAGCGGTACTAGGGATGGGCGATGTTTGCCGATTAATCGAAACAATCGATTATTTTTTTTCAAATAATCGATTATTTGCGTCGATGTTTTCTCGGGCCGATTCATCGATGTTCGATGTATTTTATCGAACATCGGCGAAAAACATCGGTTGAAGAAAAATGACAAAAAATCCCCAAAATACTTCACTTTTGAACACTTTTTATACACCACACATATAAAAATCACCACTTTTCATCTATCAGTGGATATTAATATTTTGATAGTTGAATTTTAATGTGAACTTTGTTTATCTTATTCAATTCTACTTTATCGACTGTATTTCATATTTTTCGGTTCATATTATATTACTATACTTTCAGTCAATCTGATATCGATATTCTCATAATCATACAGATTGAATAAAGTAACATTTGAGTTATGTTTTCGAACTCAAAAAAGCAAAAAAAAATCAATCATAGAAAAATAATCGATGTATCGATTCTTTTTTCAAACATCGATGTTAAACATCGATGCTTTTTAAACATCGATTATTTAATAATCGATCTTTTTTTTCAACATCGCCCATCCCTAAGCGGTACCACTTTCCGCGCTTTAAAACATATATATATTAATATTCGTCGTCCGAGGCGCCTTTGCCGGCAGCCTGAGTTGCCGAAGTTTGTATCATAATGTTTGGCACACGAAGCTCCATCCACCTCCGCCAGGGGCGCGTCGATAGCAAAATCCTCATTCTTAGCACGGAGTATAGCTATATATACAATATATATATCATATTTCGAGCGCAGAAGACGTGGACGTTTCTGCAGGAGTGGGGCAGACCAAGCTCGGTCTCCTTCCCTCTAGTCTCCATACAAACAACTATCAACTAGTAACCCGGTAACCTCAAATCTAAGATCGGTTCCCTAGAATTTCTGAATCAAAAAATCAAATCCACATGGTAAAAAAAAGCATTGTCATGTCGTGTTTCATACCGGGATGTAAACAGGCCCGGATTAACCGTAAGGCTCAAAAGGCTGTAGCCTTAGGCCCTCGAAATTTTCGGCCCTGCAATTTCCAAAATTATTTATTCATTTATTTATTTATTTATTTATTTATTTCACGGGCAATGCCCTTTACAGGATACAATAAGAATATGATGTACAGAGAAAGTAGGCGGGAAGTAGTAGTAGCGTTATTTAACAAAAGTCGAAGGAGTGTTCTGTGGCTAGCTTTTTGAACCGCGAGATCGGAGTATTATGAAGTTCAAGCCAGTTACCATTCGTATTAGCTAACATACTTAGTCTCGCAGGGATTGACTTTGCGAAGAAGCGATCGGTGCAGGGTCTCGTATGGAAAATTATGTCGTTTCGTCTTGCCGTAACACGTGGGACATGGAGTTGAAAACACTGAAGGATAGCCGGAGAGTCCAGAAGGAAGTTAAAAATCCTATATAGGAACAACAGGTCTTGGTATGTCCGATATGATGCCAGGCTGGGAATGTTTAGGGTTTTACTGATAGCCGTATAGTTATGATCGAACAGGCTCATGGGATTCTCGGTTTTAAAAGAGGCGAACTTGAGGAACCTATGCTGAACCTTCTCCAGCTGATAACCTGAGATATAGGTGCTTGGATTCCAAATTACCGTTGCGTAGCTAAGGATGGGTCGAACTAGAGATAGATAGAGCATCCTTAGGGTAGAGCAGGATTTGAATTCTTTGGAAGATCGCATTACAAGTCCTAGAACTCTGGAGGCCTTATTCGTTACATCCAGGGTTCAACAGGGACTCCCAGATTTTGGGAGATTTTGGGAGCTCAAAGCCCGGAAGCCGGAGTACATAATTGGGCGGGTCAGGTAAGCTTGTTACCTGGGTTGAGGAAAGGTCTGTCGATCCTATTATAACGGACAATAGGCATGAGCAATTGGGCATAGGAATATGGGACACGTCTTGGATAGCTGGCGATACGTTCGATATGTTTACATCTGACCAGGTACATTATTCTAAGAACCCATTGTTCTATGCGACCCCCCATTCAGTCCAGGTAGTCCCGGGTGGTCAGGTATTAATCCTTTCTAAGTGAACGGGTAATAAGCTTGGGGAGCGCACGTACACCTGCCGGGAGTGAATTTGGCTCTGGGAGTCCCTGTTGAACACCCTGGATGTTAGCGACGGCCTTACTTTCCGTCACTATAACCGATAGCCTCAGATCTACTCTATGGGAACTCGGGTTCAACTAACGACTCAAATCAACAGGACATATGCGCATTGGTTGCAACGGCGTTTATTCATTGGTTTGACATAAAGAATCGTTCTGTTAGCATACAATTCTAGGTTTTATTCTAGCCTCATTCGAGCTTGTTCATATTGTATGTGAAATCTATCTGTGCCAGCGGAATCTATGCGAGTTGTTTACTTGTACGGATAAGGTCTAATTTAACCCGAACGTCTTCGGTCATGACCTTACCTATCCCGCGGACTGCATATTCACGCCGGTTTCCCGACGTGCCAACCACCCCGGAGCTTTCCCCCGGGAAGGTCAGTCCACGCGATACCACAGCCTTTTGCCGATACGTACGTCATTATCACGGATTGAATATCCATGTTGGTTATTACCCAACAAGTCAACCGTCACAGAGATCTGGTCATCCCTTTGATGACCTCCCTGCGCCGGCCAACCCGTGACAATCACTTATTGTCAATTCTGACATAATACACGGATCGTGGTCGTATTTACCACGCCGGTTTCCCGGCGTGTCAACCTTCCCAGCTTTACTTTACTTATAAAGGCCTCCTGGGCGGTCCGACCACGATATTTATCCGCCCCGCATAGATCCACTCATTTTCACAGCCTCCACAATACATTCTTTAAGCTATGAACCCTTATCGACACGCTGATAGCCCTTTTCCTACTCTACGGCACTTCACGTGATTATTACACGTGCACACAATGATATCCCGGAGGATTCATACCTTATTAGCGCGCCGCTCGGAGTAAGACTGACTGATTTCAGACTTTTCTCCTGCGACCGAACGTAGCGCTCGGCCGGGCGAGGGTTTACCCGCTTGTATACATACAGGGATCAACACCTCGCTCCCCCGCGTCAACCTTTCATACATATTTATATACTATGTATACATATTTCTTATATTTTGTCTCATTTTCTCCTTATGATGACATAAATTATCACACAAGACTCCGTACATGTATGTACATGATTATTGCATTTCTCAATCATTCCATTGTCACATTCACACACACAGATACGAAACCATATCAAACACTTGGCAGAACATTTTGCGTCGCCAACACTGGACTTAATAGATATCTTTCCTTTCTTAATCAACGATGTCGAGTGATCACGTTGACCTTCCAAATAAATTGATTAATTTTTGAGTACCTGAATTGATGTCAAATATTTATGTCATAAACCCTTTTCATTCTTACACAAAGTTTTCTCTAGGAATCACCGTTTCGGAGCTACGTGTTGTCGAATCCTCAATTCAGTGAAAAGTAACTTGAAATACATAGTTCAGAAGAAAAAAAGAAAACTTACGTATCTAGATAATTGATCACGTAACAAAAACGTCATACAAAGTTGTCTTTTGGACTGACCGTTTAGGTGCTAAGGCCTGCCAAAGTTCAAAAATGCAGATGCAGGAATCTTGAGGGTCATGCGGGTTCCATTCCCGGAAAACCTTTTCTCTTCAAATTTATGGGTAGCACATTCAATAACCCAAACACTCGCCCAAACAGGAATAAATAAATTGAAGAAAGAAAAAGAAAGTAAAAGGCAATTTGTCTTTTGGACTGACCGTTTAGGTGCTAAGGCCTGCCAAAGTTCAAAAATGCAGATGCAGGAATCTTGAGGGTCATGCGGGTTCCATTCCCGGAAAACCTTTTCTCTTCAAATTTATGAGTAGCACATTCAATAACCCAAACACTTGCCCAAACAGGAACAGGAAAAGGCAATTTGTGCAGGTGCATACATGCATTCACCTTCGGTTCCGTGAATTAATGTAGGTAAGCGTCATCGTGCCGAGGATTAACTCATAGAATGCCAAATATTTATCGGGAAAATAGTGTACCTGTGGATTCCACAAATAGCTATTGTCTTCACTTACTCCCTGAGTCTCGCAGGTGGTCGAAACTTGATTACCTGCACGTTGTGAAAATACAAAAGGCCGGGTTCTGCATAATTCTGCACCTGTCCGCAACAGGATACCCGCCATCTGAGAACTCGAATAATGAAGCATCTAATACGGGGAATCCCAGGTCAAGTAATATTATTCTTTTTCGAGGAATTTTAGAAGAGCACTGAAAATAATGAGCAGCATCGGAAACGGCTGAAATGTCGATTCTAGAATTATACTGAAATATTCTGTAGTTTACTATCACTGACAAGAACACTATGTCTGAACAAATCCGAGTGCTTCTCCAGGTTTTCTGGCGTCAGTTGAAGAAATGAATTTTCAGTATCTGTTCTAAAGCAAGATGACTCAAAGGTATATCTATCATTCTCAGTTATCAAAAGACTGAGGAGATTAGTGAGCGTTAAAAGCCCGTAATCATGTTCTATTCCAATTGTGATTCGGAAAATAATAAATAACG
This sequence comes from Euura lappo, assembly GCA_018257835.1. Taxonomy (NCBI): domain Eukaryota; kingdom Metazoa; phylum Arthropoda; class Insecta; order Hymenoptera; family Tenthredinidae; genus Euura; species Euura lappo. Next base: position 267,387 of record JAEUYN010001356.1, on the reverse strand, counting down.
ATACGGAGATAAACGAATTAGGTTTCGATCATTGTTTCATCTGCATCTTTATTTTGAACATTTCTTCATGTCAATAATGATCAAATCGTATCTTCAACCCGAAAATGAAATTTTTCGCGATAACTGACTTTCTTAACGATTGAGAAGTTTGTCATAAAATTTGTTCAAAAAATGCATCTTAAACTGTGAAATGTACACTTATATCCGATGCTTTCTATACATTGAAGCTCAAACTTCTAACTCCTTCACACCGGCATCCCGTGAAGAACTTTATGGCCAAAACGCAAAGTATAATAACAAGAAAATAGTAGAGATAACGAAAAGATGGAAGTAGAACTCGTCAACTCGTTATTCGCACAATTGTAGGCATATGTTTACTAGCATAGTGAGTACCAGTCATACCTAGATTTTCTAACCCAAATTTGTAATTTTGTATTAGTTATTAGGTTCTCATCTCTTATTTTTACTTATTTCAACTGATATCTTTACAAAGGGGAAACAACCATCTCCTTTCACCCTTTATTCCTAACTTTGAAGCAATCGCGGATCGTGGAATGTAATTAAACCCTAGCTGCGGACGAGCGCTTTATGCGTTCATACGGCTATTGCGATCCGGGGATCATTATAGATTTTATTTTATTTCAGTCTAGAGTGACATAATTACATTCATACATATTGCTGTCAAACTCTTATGTACTTGGGGTAGACCGGTGACAGTTTGCGGTTTTGCCTTTACTAAGCTCAAACTACAACGATCACATAAATGTTTCAAGTACCATAGGAAAGAGCATCCAATTGCTGACAAAATGACGCTAAGTAGGACTTTCTAGCATCAATAGAAAAAAGTACAAGCCCGAAAAAAAAAAATGGAAAAATGTCACAAGTGACCCCGGGTCTGGGGCAGTTGCGACAGTGAATGGGATCGGTTGTAACACAAGGTTTTCACACAAAATCCAATTAATAATCACGATTGCGACATTCATTGAGGTCATTCTAATTCGGGACCACTTTTTGAACGAAGACATGTCGTTCGAAAATGGTGTGGAGCGATATTTTCCAACTGTTCGCGTTTATAACCTCGTCATTAGCTTTTTCATAGGTTAAACAATTATCACGGACTCGTTGTATTTTTTTCTACTTTTCCGAGGCATTCTAACATGGAGGGACTAAAACAAACACTTTCGTATCAAGTAAGCTGAAATGTTACAGTATCATCCCATATCAAAATGTTACAACTGATCCCTGTCACAACTGACCCCAAACGGTTTTCTTAACTTTTATGTGAAAATTTCGTTCATTTTCTCAATCCAAAGACTCGGAAAACCGTCAGAGCTGATCCAGAAATGTTTAAGGAAACGTATGGATGAAGAATATTCGATGTGTATACCTTCGAAATCTAGATATCACTGTTCAATTGGAATCGTAAAAACTAACTTTGGGCCCAAAAATAACAATGCACCCCTCGCAATGCGTCCATTTCACGCGGTGGAGGCTGGCATGTGGATAGGCATTTCCGGACTGACTATATGCAAGACATACTGTAGGGACATAAACATACTTACTTTACTTTGAGAGATATTTGCGATGTAACAACTGACCCCTGTCACGACTGACCCCGGTCTACCCTACGTATGAATATTAATTCTCAGATTTCAAATCCAGAAAAATCATAAAGGAATCTACGGTGGCATCAAGATCGCGGTCGGCAGTCATTGAGCCCCCTATCAATGCTAGGTCCCTGAGTGGGAGGAGGGATGCAGCGAATCGGAGGACGCGGAATGAACCCTTCTGGCCCAACAAATAGCAGGGATTGGCTGAGACATGGAATTGTTTGGATCTGTTTTCGCATATAAAACAGGAAACACGCTTCAATCTCTTCAGTCAGTCACAAATCTTGGATACCTATATCATCATTAGCGGTGAAGTAGCGTAGCATCAAGTTTCGAATATAAAGACAGTGAGGTTCCGTTCCGGCGGCGCGACCGGGCGGACGTGTTCCATGTTTTGTCCCACTTGAATTTTTTATTTATCTTAGAATAAGTTAGTTATACACTGAAATATTATCCGAGTTACCTAAGTTACCTGAGTCCACCTAAGGATTGCAGTAGCAAAACTGGATTTAGATTAGAATGCCGCCTACATCCACCATTGAGACAGAAACGTTGCGAAGTTAACTAGTTTTCGACGGGATGAATCCTTCAATTGTTGCGTTTCAGCAATTTAGAAATTAAAAAATTAAATCCCAGGAGTAAATAAATTAACATAAAACTAAACGCGAACCTATAATATTGGAAAAATAAGATAAGTGATAATTAAAATAATAATAAATAAATAAATAAACAATCAATTAAATAAAACTTAGGAGGGGAAAAAAAAATTAACCAAATTGAAAGTGAAAATTAAGAAATGTCAATTAAGTAATTCCTTGATAAGAAGTGTATAAAAATTTGTGTTGTTTTGCGGTTCGTCCTAGAAAGCTCAAGTCGTGAACTCCTCTTGGGCCGAAGAGGAGTTTTGCGGAAGAGCATAATCTGTAACTCGGGAGTCTTCTTGAGGTCCTTGAGGTCTCAGAGTCAAGTTTCAATAAGTAGTATGTATCGTGTCGTCAAGCTAATACCTATAACCAAAATATTGTCCATCCAAGTCAATTCATAGTCCTCTCAACCGGAAAATCAGAATAGATCTCAACATCGTATTAGTTCTCGGCAATAATGTAGGTGGCTCCTTTCGTCCATGAGAAAGAAGGCCGAAGGAAAGAAGGGAGAAGAGACGTCTTAGTACCCCAATGAGATTCGAGGAGTAGAAGAAAGAAGAACTACAATCAGGAAGTAAGAGTGCAGAGACGGAGCCAGAGTAACCTGGGAAAGACTTGCCGGCCGGAAATAATAAAAATCTGAACATCTAAAACAGCGTGCTCCCTCCTCACCACACCCCGAAATTGTCTCATATAAACCGAATGTGAAAATTAACATCTAAACTCAGTGCGATTTCAGACTTGCTAATTTATTCGGAACTTACAAACAACAGAAATATATCCGTAGTTTAGATTCCAGCACACGTAGGCATACAGGAACGGCTCTGCAACGTCGGACCAGAAATTAGTGTTACCAACATATCTCAAGAACGTCGGTTTGTTGTCGCATCAAACCGTTTGCAACAATCGAGAGCGACCATAAAATTCCCGGATTCATATCAATCTTAAATGAGGAGTACTTGCAAGAAACTCAGAAAAGAGTAAAAACGTGCCAACTGCTCTAAATTTACCAAGAATCATTTTACCAGGAGAGTTATTTGGGAGAGTTTATTTGGGACATCGGCGCATGCCGGATACCTATTGGTAAGGAAAAAAAAATGTATTTGATTACGATATCGGGAGGTGTCAGTATTAATAAAGACAATTTATACCGTTCAATACCTTCGGCTTGTTTAGGGCTATCGATACCGGTATTGTACGATACTTCCACTATGATAGACAGAAAACATTTCTTTTACACCTACTCCGAGATTACGTTCTAAACAGATCCGAACCCAATAATTTTCATGCACCTACCCACTTGATAAACAAAGACCCTGCGACTGTCTTCATTCAATCCTAACAATTGATCGACGAAGAAACTACCGAAAATGGCAACGTCTAGTGTCGAAGACTTTTTATCCGGTCCTTTGGTCACTTGGTTCACAAGCTGTCTGGAGGAGCAGGACGCCGTTGTCAGTTACGAAGATCTAGTAGACGGCGTCGTACTCCACGACGTCTTCTTACAGATAAATCCTGAACCGCTGCACGACGGGGTCGTACCAAGCGCAGGAAGCCCTGCTCTGAGAACAAAGAACTTGACCGTCGTTATAGGAAACATTAGACAATTTTACGAGGAGGAATTGGGTCAAGTCGTGCTTGTCTTACCTGACGTAATAAAACTCGGAAAAATCCCTGAAATTTCAGTCGGAGAAATAAAATTACTCTTGCTGTTGCTTTTGGGATGCGCCGTTCAGTGTCCAAACAAGGAAAGATTCATCACTAAGATCAAGGACATGGCTGTGGACGTGCAATTGGCGATTGTAGATTGCATAAAACAGGTCACAGATGATCAGAGTATCGTGATAACTCAGGAATCAATGGAGAACGTGAATATGGGTGTTTTATTCAATCAAATTAAGAGATTGGTCCACGAACGAGACTCGTTTTACGAGAAATGGAAAGGTTCGCCGAGAACGGAAAACCAAGATAACAACGAGTCTGCCATAAGCGGTGTTGAAATTGACGAAATAAACAAACTCAATCAAGCAAAGAGCATCGTGAAATCGGACAGAGGGAACAATCACCATCACGCAGTTGAATTAGCTGATTGGAAATCTAAGGTCCGAAAACAGCGCCAGGAACTGGAGGAAAAAACTGAGGCCTTGCTAGAGTGCAAGGAAGAAATGGAGCACACTAAGGCCGCACTCGCCAAACTCAGGCAAGAGAATCAAGAGCTCATGCACGAAGCACGCACGGCGAAATCTTACAGAGATGAGTTGGATGCCGTGATTGAACGAGCCGAGCGAGCGGATAGACTCGACATTGAGGTGGCACGGTACAAGGAGAAGCTGGCAGACATTGAATTCTACAAAACACGTCTGGAGGAAATACGCGAAGATAATAGAGTGTTGATGGAGACTCGAGAAATGCTGGAGGAACAGTTAACGACGACGAGAAGGCGGTCTGACAAAGTACCGGAACTTGAGTCGGAGATAATAAAGTATAAGCAGCTTCTGAACGACGCGACATTGGAAAGAGAAGCTGACAAAGAAAGGTATCAAGAGATAAGCGAAGAAAACGCACAGCTCAGATGTATAAAGAAGGGGAATTTGAATAAAACCGCAATATCACCGTCTATGAGTGACTCTGAAGAGCCAGCCACAGCAGACAACAGCTTGTCGGAACAGCTGACGAACAATGCGCAAACGAGAGCGCTGAAATTGGAGCTTGAAAATCGGCGTTTAGTTACGCTTATCGATTCCCTCCAGGAAAATTCATTTCATGAAAGTTCAACGAGAGTTTTGGAGCTGGAAAAAGACAAAAAGAAGTTGTCGTTGAAGATCAGTTCACTCAACGACAACTCGGAGAGATTGTCTCAACAGAATGCGGATCTGGAAAGAATATGCAGAGATGCTCTTGAAGAGAATAAAAAACTTCAGGACTCGTTGAACAATAAACGAGCCGTTTTTGACAAACAACAATTAGAGAATCAGTCGCAGTCGTCTAAGATCACAGACTTGGAAAGGAGTCACGATTTGGCGATAAAAGAGAAGCAACGCGTTCAATCGCTTCAAGAAAGCGCGCAGCGGCGAGCCGATGATTTGGAAAGATCGCTTGACTTGGCCAACCAGAAATTAGAGGACATGAAAAATGTTGAAAGCAAGCTTTCCGAAACGATGCTCAAATGCACCGAGTTGGAAACAAAACTCGTCAACTTGGAGAGGGAAAAGGAGAATGCGCAGCGTGATGTCAACAAATATCGACTGACTATCGAAGACAAAGACATCGCGTTGGACAAAGCGGCGAACGAGATAGAAATCGCTAATAATACGGTGCAACAACTCAAGCAGGAAGTTGCAGAGTATAATTCGCAAATTTCTAGACTGCGGGACATCGAGAGATCCAGCAAAGAGTTGGACTCGAGAGCTGCGATAGACAGAGAGACGCTAGAGGCTTTGCAGTCGGATCTAGTTGCAGAAAAATTAAACACACAGCATTTATCTACAGTATTAGAAAAGTTCGGAGTGAATATCAATATGCTGTTATCGTTGCCGACAGAAACTATAATAGAGACCATAGCCAAAGTTCCTGAAATTATTGATAACGTTAAAAAGTACGTATCTATTGAATCCCTGCCTCTCGAGCAGACCTCAGAAGCCGGCGATTCTCCAGCTCCGACTAACATCAACACGATTACCGAACAAAATCGTTTGCAAGACATGGTAGAGGCGCTGGAGCTCGAGACGAAGAAAGTCCGCGCTGAGTTGACAGCATCACACGCTACGTCGGACAATCTCTTGGAGGAAAACGCTAAGCTCCAAGTGAACATAACCACCTTGCAGTCTCAGAACACGTCTCTCATGACTCAGCACATTGCGCTGCAATTGGTGAATTCGCAATTGGTGGCTGAAAAGGAAGAGCTGCTGAAGGAACGTGCCTCTCAGCAAAGCATACATGCTCAGTTGGTAAACGATCAAATAGCTCTTCAGATCCTTCACGAAGGACTGAATAACGAGTACGAAAAGCTACTCATGGAAAGAGAAGTCGTCAAGTCAGCTCTCAGAGATGTGAAAAATGATGCCAGGGCTTTGAGAGAGACTTGCCAGAGTCTGGAGGCCAAAACTAAGGCGCTACAGGCTGAGAGAGAAACCCTTATCAACAATGCAAAGAGCTTGAACAACCTACGAGGGGAACACTCCAAGCTGAAGGATGACTTCAGGAATCTTTTCACAGCGACGGAGAAACTGAGATCCGCGTATAGAAATTTACAGGAGGATTACAAAAGTAATAAAATGGAAAGTAACCGACTCAGTCTCAAGCAAACGGAAACCAACGGAGAACTTGTTCTAAAAGATGAGAGATGTTCGTATCTAGAATTTGAAATGAGCAAGCTGAACCAACGCTGCGAGATGCTGCTGCAGATGAACTCAGGTTTAGACAACGACAGACGATCGTTAATGGACCATGTGAGCCTCCTTTTGAGTCAGTATCACGAACTGTTGACTCATTCTTTGGACGACAAGGAGCACTATCATATGGAAGAGAAATTATTTACAGATAAAGTGAACAATCTCTGCAGACAGAAGGAGAAGCTTGAGGAGAAGATAATGGAACACTATCGAAAACTGGAAAGTTGTTCCACCAAGAAGAAAGGGTTTGGCGCTAGTTTCGTGAGGCGAGTGAGAAAAGCCGGTTCCGAGCTCCTGAGCAAGAATCGGAGATCCTGGGCGGATGACACTAAACAGTTGGACGGAAAACCATACGAGTCTGAATCCGGTGGTAATGATTCTGACGCTAGTAACGATGACATCAGACCGATAAAAGAACAGCAAGGAACCAACGAGATAAGAAATGATCCACTCTCTTTGGGTTACCCTGGAACTCGGAGAATGGTTTACTACACCGACGAAATTCCCAGTAGTACAACGACAATGGATGACCAGGGTATTCCTGCACCGGCACAGAAGCTGGAGGGTGGAGATGAGAGAAGCCGGAGTCAAATTTACTCTAATACGAACCCAGAAGCGGATGCACAAGGTGGCATAAAACACCCGGTTTTAATATACAACAAAGTGTCAGCGGTGATAAACGAATCGAGAAACATTTCTGCTGTGGAGAAAGAGGTTCTCACAGATAACAATGAGACCGTGGTAGAGAGATCATCGGAAAAGGACCCAAAAGCTGGTTCGGTTTGGTACGAGTACGGATGCGTTTAGTGTAATGAACCGAGATATCTTTAAACTAAGTTAGAATTACGTTAAGAGTACAAATTGTAAATATTAGCGCTTATCTTGCTTCCTAGCATATTCTAAATAGCCCGGTTTTGTTCAGGGAACACGTCCTACTTTTACCGTTCTTAATTGACGAAGGTAGATTTAAGAATAATAACGGATAGTCTTCCTGGCTTGTAACGCAATAAGGTGTACTACATGTAGGGTTCGAGTGTAGAAATACGTTATTTATTCAGAATCGCTGCTATTTTATGAATATTTCATACAGCTATTTATCTAGTAGTGTTTTTACAAGACTGTTTTTTTTTTTTACGATATTTGAATCAGATCGTTTAAACAGATTCAACGTTACGAAGCTTTACTATAATTTAATAAGCATATTTTTTTATCTAAGTGTCAATTCTGGGAAATATTTTAGTCGACTAGGTAGGCAAACAATTTTCATGCAACCAGCTAACGATATAGGATATAATTCCATGCCAATGTTTTTCCGTATTTTTGCAACTTTATACGGTGGCAGATTGCTACCAAGGAGCCAGATGAGGAAGGATTTAATTAGAGACAAAAAATAAACGTGTGTTCGTCTATTTCCGAGATTGCCGGAAGAGAAGGAGCAGAACAAAAGGTTGTAGGTAATTACTAGACCAATAGGTGAGCGATTGGCTAGATGGATGCAAGATGGATACTGACAAGATTACTAGAATTTAAAAAGGCGGTAATTTTAAAAGCTACAACCGATTATTCTATATTAGATTTAGAATTGGAGATCCAATTACAATTATTTTTCTTCGATTTCCAATTCTAAACGGCAAGACAAACCTAACGAAGCACAAGACTAAAAAAGACCATGGTATATAGCGCATAAGTTTTCCACATCGCTGCTTTGATTTACGGTGGAGCTATCTTTAACGATGTGACACCCCTGGTGAAAATAATTTCTACGAAAAAACTACGAATTTCCACGAGAAACTACGAAACCAGAATTGGTAGAAAATCATATGAATTTGTATAAATTTGTAGTTTCTCGTAGAAAATCGTAGAAAATTTGTAGAAAATTGTAGAAATGTGTAGAAAATCCTACAACTTTGTTCGGATAGATACGAAGTTCTACGAAAAATTACGAGATTTTACGAAGAACTAAGAATTTCTACGAAATTTCTACGACTTAACACGAAAAATTACGAACGAAAAAGGAACTTTCAATTAATGAAAAGTGTAAAATGAATTTCATAAACTTTCGTAAAATAGTTAGAGTTTTTACGAATTTCTAGGATTTTTGACGATTTTCTACGATTTTTCATGAAAATATACGAAAATGAAAAAAAGGCCTACGAAATCGTCATAACATTTCGTAAAATAGTAAGAATTTTTACGATTTTTTACGATTTTCTATGGACAAATACCAGAATACGAACTTCTGAAAAATTGTCATAAAATTTCGTAAATTTTCGTAGAATAGTAGGAATTTTTACGTGTTTCTATGCTCTTCTACGCCTTTTTACGAAAAACTAAGAAAATTCGGATCCCCAATAAAATGTAATGAATGTCGTAATTTTTTTCGTAGAATACTGAAAATCTATTCGGAAAATTACTATCTTATACGATTTTTCGATCTTTAGAGAATTTTGAATGCTGCAAGACCAGTAAAAGCTAAATTACGTAAAACGGCGTAAAATATTACGAAATTCTACAATTTTCGACAGTAAAATAAGAAATTTCAGTCTCTCGCATATTCATGCATGTTCCATACATCTCATTGACGTTCGATTGTTGATAAATGGGATATACGTCAGAAGGAAGAGTTGGAGCGGGTCGAAGACCGAACACATAGGGATGAGCAAAGTTAAGCACAATTCGTCGCGGTCAGTACTTGGATGGGTGGCCCGTTCCAAATGGGCTGGGTTCGAACCTCTTTCGGGGTCGTGTTTTTTTTTTTATTTTTTTATTTTATTTTTTTCCCCCTTACAAACATGAACCTTAATTAATATACAGGTGTGAAATCAAGGTGAATTCCAAAATTGACATTCTTACTTTATTCTACGACAATTTACGAAAATCCCTGAAAAAAAAACTACGAAATTTCCTGTAGAAACTCTTAGAAATTTCGTAGAGATTCGTATTTTTCGTAGATAATTATCTACGAAAAAATCTATGAAAAACTATTCACATGTTCCAATTGTCTTAACTTCTATCAATAAGTTAAGGATATGAGGGAGGAATGAGTTTCAAACACGACAGGTATCATAACAGTCTGCTGGCAAACCTTTATTCGATGCCGGTCAGGTACACACTGAAGCTATTATGCTCTCTCTGTACCATGTCTATTCTATACCTTATTCTTATAATACTATCTCTAACATCTCCCTCCTTTTTTTTTTTTTTTTTTTTCACAAAATTATTTCTTACCATCTATAGTGGCTGATAAGTAGATCTATATGTACTTTTATTTTTTCATCGACTTTCATGATACAACGTTACATATCCTTATAGTATTTTAATTTCTAACCAATTTCATAACCACATACATATTATACGTAGGGTCGCGACACGTATCATACTCAACAGCTCCGAGGTTTGATATGTCGGGAGGTTTTCCGCAATTCTTTCCCATCGTACTCAACTATATACGATCTCGGAGCCGCGTGTTTTCTTACGACTGTCGCTTCTTCCCATTTATTTTTTGATCTTACAAAAATTTTCTGTCCTGCCTCAAATGTTACATTCTCTTGTGCAGTTTTGTCGTATTGTTCCTTTTGTTTTCTCTGATTCTGCACCAGTTTTCCACGCACGTCTACAATTACATTCGGCTCAAGTTGATTCTTTTGTATCGGTAACGTGGTTCTTAACTGCCTGCTCATCAAAAGTTCCGCCGGTGAGTATTTCATTCCTGCTACCGGATTGTTACGATATGCTAACAGTGCTAGTTGAATATCATCGTTACTATATTTACATTTCTTAAGTATTTGTTTCACGATACCAACTGCTTTTTCAGCCATCCCGTTTGATTGGGGGTAATTAGGGCTGCTTGTGTCTAAATCAAATTCCCATTCAGCTGCAAAGTCTTTGAATTCAAAGGATGAAAACGGCATATTATCTGAAACTAGGGTTTTCGGAATGCCGTAGATTGCAAAAAAGGATTTGAGTGTCTCAATTATTACTTTGGCCGTTTTACTTTTGATCTGTCTGTAGTCAATCCATTTCGAGTAATAATCAACTACTACTAGATAATTTTTCCCCTCGACCTCAGCTACGTCTACTCCGATTTTTTCGAATGGCAACTCCGGGATGGCGTGAGAATGCAGTGGTTCTTTGGTTTTTGCTTTACCGTAGGTCGCGCAAGATTTACAATTTTTCGTGATTTTGTCAATTTCTGCTGATATTCCTGGCCAGTACATTATTTTTCGCGCTCTTATTTTCATTTTCGTAGTTCCTACATGCCCCTGATGTAGTTTATCAAGCATTTCAGGACGCATTTTGTTTGGTATTACTACTTTGTTTTTGTTAAAGATCAACCCGCCTTGTACATATAATGAGTTTCTTTGAACCCAGTAAGCCATTATGTCTTTTGGCAGATTTTTCTTTGTATCTGGCCAGCTTGTTTTGCAATACTCCGTGACTTTTTTGAGTGTCGGATCGTTTATTGTTTTTTCCTGTATTTCAGTTTTTTTCTTTTCACTTATTGCTAGGTTACAACTTATTGTGTGTACTGTTTTTGTTAAATCTATTTCGTCATGTTTCTTGCATTGCAAGTAGTTTCGGGAGAGCAGATCTGCAATATACATGTATTTGCCTGGCAAATACTGTATCTTTAGCTCATATTTCATTAGCTTCAACGCTAATTTCTGTAGCCTACTAGAGTCTATTTGTTTGAGCTCTTTTGTGTTCAGTGCAACTAATGGTTTGTGGTCAGAAAGTACCGTGACTGGTCTACCGTATATAAAATAATGAAATTTTTTAGTCGCAAATACTACACTCAGCAATTCTTTCTCTATTTGCGCATAGTTTTGTTCAGTCTCCGTCAAGCTTCTTGACGCAAAAGCTACAGGTTTGTTGTCTTGCAAGAGGCAGCATCCTACGCCTGTAGATGATGCGTCTGTTTGTATGTAAGTGTCTTTTGTCTCGTCAAATGTTTGTAGGATCGGGGCTTTAGTGATTTTTTCTTTGATATCTTTCAATATTTTTGAATGTTGTGGTAGCCACATCCACATTGACTTTTTTTTTAACAGTTCTCTTAGTTGTGTAGTCTCTGTTGCAAGATTTGGTACGAATTCTCGTAGGTAATTTATCATTCCTAAAATTCTTTGTAATTCTTTCAAGTCTGTGGGCTCTTTGAGTTCTGTTATTGCTTTTATTCGACTTTTTGCGATTGCCTTCCCGTTTTCCGAAAAAACGTAACCTACGTATTTTACAGAGTTTTGTTTGTACTGAATTTTTGATTGATTAAATTTAACATTTAACTGTCTCGCTCGTTCTACCACTTTACTCAAGTTTCTATCATGTTCCTCTGTTGTGTTTCCCGTTATCAGTAAGTCATCAAAATATATTACAACACCATCAATATCTCCGAAATTTTCTTCATTCCATTTTTGGAATACTTCTGGTGCACAGTTGATCCCAAAAGGTAATCTTTCAAACTTAAAGCACCCGTGTGGTGTGGAAAACGTACATAGATTAGCGCTGTGCTCGTCTAATTTTATTTGCCAAAATCCGTCCTTTAAGTCTAACAGCGTGTAAAATTTTTTGTTTATCAATTTTTCAGCGATTGCTTCTATATGAGGTATTTCATAGTACGCTCTTTTTACTGCTTTGTTCAAATTTGTGGGGTCCAGGCATATTCTGAGACTCCCTCCTTCTTTTTCTCTTATCACGATGCTATTGACCCACGATGTCGGGTTCTCATTTTTTGAGATGATACCATCTTTTTCTAGGCGAGCTAAAGCTTCTTTTAGGCGATGTTTTACCGTTTTCGGTACGCGACGTGGAGGATTTGCAATAGGTTTAACATTGGGATCAGTTACAATTGAGTATTTTTTCGGGAATTCACCTACTCCTGTAAATATATCAATATTTTTCTGAACAAACTCATTCTTTTCATCGTCGTTTTTCTTTTTTTCGTCTTGGATATCTTCTGTACTATGTACTTGTTTTATTATACCTAATTCTTTACAGGTTTTTAATCCTAACAGCGGCGCGAGGTTTTCTCTGACTACCACAAAGCTAGCGATATATTTTTTTCCTTGATACTGAATCTCGGTTTCAATTTTCCCGAGTGCACGGATTTGGGTTCCCCCATACGCTTCCAGTACAGTTAACGATTTTTTCAGTTCTTCTGACTTGTCGATTTTTTCGCAAATTCTCAACGGTATTACGTTGCAATTTGCCCCGGTATCTATTTTCAGTTCGACTTTTTTGTTATTCAATCGCATTTTTTCGTACCAATCCTCTTCTTTGTCAATTTTATCATTTGTTATAGAGGCAATTTTTAAACTATGAACTCTAAAGTCAGAATCGCTGTCCTCGTTATCTGTACTGTCAGCATCAAGGTAATCATTAACAGTGTTGACTTTATTTGTATTAGCTGAGAGCTTGGCTCTACAGCAAGACGTATAATGATTCGGTTTGTGACATTTGAGACATTGTTTACCAAACGCTGGGCATTTCCTCGGCGCGTGCCGCTTGTCGCACTTTCTACACATAAACATGTACTCGTTCGATGTTCCCTGATGGCTGTCCTCTTCTTTTCCATCGTGGCTGCTCGAACGTCTCTCTTCTTGATCTTGGTTGTTGGTTTTTACCGTCTTGTTTTTCGAACTGTTGTATTTCCTACCATGGCCTTCTTTCACCACAGCAACACTCGATTTTTCGGTACTTTTACGGATCGTTTCCATTTGATTTGCACTGATCTCACTTGTTTTTATATTTTCGATGAGATCTTTTAATGTCAAGTCTTTTATTTTCAACACAGTTTGCTGTAGACGTGTATCTTTCATGTGTCTAATTATGTTATCACGAATTAGACTGTCGTGTAGCGTTCCATAATTACAGTTTTTCGCCAATTTTTTCATTTGAGCCACGTACTGGTCAATCGTTTCGCCGTCATGCCGGGCTCTTGTTGTGAAAACAAACCGTTCAAACGTTTCGTTTATTTGTGGCTTCGCATGATCCTCGAACGCTTGTAGAATCTTGTCTGGATCTTCAAGGTCTTCGTCATTCAATTCGAATGTTTCGAGCAGTTCCTGCGCTTCTGGTCCTAGCAAATTCTGTAGAATTGCCGCCTGTGTTGCTTTAGTTTTTTGATGACGTCCAGTTGCTCGCATGAATATATTATAGTCACGCTTGAATATTTTCCAATTTTTGGATGCGTCCCCGTCTAGGGTGTACGGCTGTGGCTTATTCAGTATGTCCATTATTTCGTTGTTTTGTATGGTTTCTTCCACTATTTTCCCGACTTTTGCCTCACTGGCCATGTGCTGTGGTTATTATAATCTTTGTCATCCGCTCTTTGTTGTAGACATTTTATTTACAGAGGGTTTTATACACTCGTTTCACTTATATAGGGTTTTTTTTTTTTTTTTCACTTGAATTTTGTTTTATCAGTAATTATTACTTTTTTCCTCATCACCACGTAGGTTTTTTTAACACCGACTGCGCCATGTCTTAACTTCTATCAATAAGTTAAGGATATGAGGGAGGAATGAGTTTCAAACACGACAGGTATCATAACAGTCTGCTGGCAAACCTTTATTCGATGCCGGTCAGGTATACACTGAAGCTATTATGCTCTCTCTGTACCATGTCTATTCTATACCTTATTCTTATAATACTATCTCTAACACCAATTAATGTAGAACCACGTAGAAATGGACGTACAAATACGTAGAATTATTTCCACTAGGGACATTTAATGTATAATTCTTTTCCTATAGTTCTTTTCTTTCTTGAGTACGATGAGAAAATGATGGAAATGTTGTCGGATTCTAACACTTACACCCAATTGAAAAAAGACCCGACTGAGAATTTACAAACGAAGGTCAACAATTTGACTAGAAGTTGATTTAAGAAGGAGTTAATCACGGAAAGCACGAAAAGGAGGATTTGCACTTATAACAGCGTACCCGCTAAAGCATACGGGCTTCCCAAAATGCATAAACAGAATAACCCGCTCAACTAATTGTCTCATTCATCGATAGCCCGATATACTCACTAGCCAAATTTATCAACTCCTTGTTAAAACATTGTCCTTCTCCAACATCCAATGTAAAAGACAGCTTTCAACTTACCGAATTGCTAAAAACTTTCAAATGCCACCTAACTACATATTCATCTCTTTAGACGTAGTGTCGTTATTCACGAATGTTCCAATAAAACTGACAGTAGAGTCGGTGTCTAAACGTTGGCATTGGGTGTCGGAAAATGTAAAAATTCCACTTGATCAGTTCTCCGAGGCTCTTAAACTTTGCTTTAAAGCTGCCTGTTTCAACTTCAACAACATCTGTTATGAACAAACCTTCGGGCTACCTATGGGTTCACCGCTCTCTCCCATCTTATCTAACTTAGTCATGGAGGATCTTGAAACAGATTGCTTATCAAAACTATCTTTTGATGTGCCATTTTATGTGAGATACGTGGATGATATCCTAATAACCATCCATAATGACTACATCGAACTAGTTTTGGAGACTTTCAATAGTTTCCATCCTAGACTCCAATTCACAGTAGAAAGACCGGTAGATGACAAGATTAACTTTCTAGATATCACAGTTATCAACACTACAGATGAAAAACCAGACTAGTAAGAAAAGGTGTCACATCGTTAAAGATAGCTCCACCGTAAATTCATAACCTCAAATAATGTCAATTATACTATTATAGGGGCTGCCCATGTGCTAACCTAACAGTTTTCGACAATGATATTACATAAATGAATACATAATTGTAAGTATATTTTTTCACACTTTGTTAATTATATTATATGAATTGTTATAGTAAAAAATAAATTTACAGTTCTGAAGAGGGCCCTCTTCGGGGTCGAAACGTTAACGATGTTGTTTCATTGACCTGAGAAACACAAGAAAGTACTACTTATTGAAAGAAGATAAGGTCAATAATAGAAGATTTACTAATTGTAAACTATGCCAGTTTCCCAAACCCAAAAGGTCAGAGGTTCGTGAGATTCTCAGACGAGTTTGTACCCAGAATGTGGTTCTTGGATAGTGGCTTCAACAGACATAGAATTGGTATAATCAATAGGCTGAAATCAGGTCATAATAAGACTAAAGCGCACCTGGCTAGAATGAATATTTTGCAGGATGGTACTTGCGATTGCGGTTTGGAGCAACAAACCACAGAACATCTATTCTGGCGCTGCCCCAGATTCATAGTCGCCAGAGAGAGATTGACTCAATTCATGATCAGCAGGGGGGTGGCGGTAGACTCTGATATAGATGAACTGATAATAAGAGGTGACTTACAGATCGCTATTAGGCTGGTAGCTTTTGTCATAGAATGTGGAATGCAGATCTACAGCAGTGCGTAACCTGATTCCTCTGTCCTGGTACTACCGGGTGTCCCATTTTAATCTTACACCTGATTTATTTCGGAAAGTACTGCTCGGATCGAGTAATAAGTAATATCAAACTTTTAGGATTCGTAGGGGGACGTTCAAAAATAATTTAAAAAATTTTTTTTAATAACAAATGGTGGCGTAAAAATGGAAAACATGTTTTTTTTAAATGGGAACATGACTTATTTTGTTCAACAAAAAATCTGTTAGGTCAAAACTAACAACTTTTGTAGGAAATATTTTTCAATTGTTATTAACAATTGTCCATGTTTGGCGTGTGTGTGTGTGTGTGCACGTATGCATACATGCATGCGTGCGTGCCAAACATGTACAATTGTTAGTAACAATTGAAAAATGTTTTCTACAGAAGATGTTAGTTTTGACCTAACAAATTTTTTGTTGAAAATAAGTCTTGTTCCCATTTAGAAAAACATGGTGTCGTAAAAATGACGCACGTGTTTCTTTTTCAATGGGAGCATAACTTATTTTCAACAAAAAATTTGTTAGGTCAAAACTAATATCTTCTGTAGAAAACATTTTTCAATTGTTATTAAAAATTGTTCATGTTTGACACGCACGCATGCACGCATGCATGTATGCATACATGCACACAGACACAAACACACACGCCAAACATGGACAATTGTTAATAACAATTGAAAAATGTTTCCTACAAAAGTTGTTAGTTTTGACCTAACAAATTTTTTGTTGAACAAAACAAGTCATGTTCCCATTTAAAAAAAACATGTTTTCCATTTTTACGCCACCATTTGTTATTACATAAAATTGAAAAAATTATTTTTGAACGTCCCCTTCGAAATCCTAAAAGTTTAATATTACTTATTACTCGATCTGAGCAGTACTTTCCGAGATAAATCAGGTGTAAGATTAAAATGGGACACCCGGTATAAATGATAAGTTTAGTACTGTTTTCTAAATTATAGAAAGATTCAATAGGAATTTAATTGATAAGATTAGTTTTGTTTTCCTCGTTATAGAAAGATCAACTATTGTATAAATGATAAGTTTAACATGCCTTACTAAATTGTGGAAAGATTAAATAGGAGTTCAATCCGATAAGCGGAATTTCGTTTTCTTAGTTATAGAAGGATTAAATAGGGTATAAGTGATAAGGTTAATATTAATATTGTTTACTTAATTATAGAAAGTTTCAATATGGTTTCAATCCGATAAGTTTAGTTTCGTTTTCTTAGTTATAGAAAGATTAAATAGTGTACTATAAAATTGAGTAATTCTAAGATGTTTTTCGTTGTTGTTGACCCGGTCCCTTGTGTTGTCCAATAGTATTGCGATCGTTTTCCTTACTACTCTTCTGGGCTCTGGACTCCGGAGGATTTCTATCTCCTCTACTACGCATCCAGGAACGGCACTGCTACGTCCGACCAGACATCAGTGTTACCAACATATACCATGAGCGTCGGTTTGTTGTCGCATCAAACCGATTGCAACAATCGCGAGCGACCATAAAATTCCCGGATTTACCTTAATCTTAAATAAGGAGTACTTGCAAGAAACTCAGAAAAGAGTAAAAAAGTGCCAAGTGCTCTGAATTTACCAAGAAACAATCCCAGCAAACACAGAACTTCCGAAATCATAATGGCCCAGTACTGGCAGTGCTGGCAATGTGATGGTATAGGCAAGCCTTTGCTACGCCACTGCATGTGAGATAGCGGTATTTCGGTAAAATTTTTCCGGTATCCAACCATTGATGACGCAGTTCGTACGCGTCTTAGCGCGTCTTCTTACGTGAATAATATATGATTACTCATTGTCAGTGCATTCAAGGAGGGGGAATGGAAAAGATGCCGTCCACGGGTAACTCAAATCTGTATGTATTCCGTTAACCTACATTTGCTCTGAATTTAACCTTGAATTCAATAATGAGCATTCCGAGAGATAGAGGATAAGAGAATTTTAAGGTTATGATTCGACTGTTAGGTAAATTGTCTGCTTACTGAGCACGGAGATAGTCTTCGTGTTACTGAGGTTTGCTTTCGCTTGTTGCGAGCTAAGTTGGCTTCGAAGAGTAAATATCCCTTTAAAAGAAAGTCAAGGTGGCAAGTCTACAGAGATATCAAGAAAACTGTCCAGGAAACTATCCAGTTGACAAAGCTAGAAGTCAGATTGAAAAATTATGAAAAATTGAGGTTATGTGAATAATTCGATAATTCTTATCATGCACAAAATTGGTAATGGCGCAGTACCGTATTTCCGTAACTATATGATAACGGTTCGATAACAGCAGCCTTACCAACTCCGGTGCTGGTTAAATACCGATAATTTGACAGGCTACTGCAACCGTTATTCTTGCGGTGCGGCGAAGGTAAGACGAAATCGATTGCACAAATTTGTCACATAGCCATCACTGGTTCGGCACAATAGTACCGGTCTTGCCTTCAGTGGCCCGGCTGTCGGCCACTGTGACACTATGGTGCTGGGCCATCACAAGTCTTCCGGCAGCGGTTCGGCACCTTTAGTATCGGCGTTCCTCCGCTTAACCAGTAATGGCCCTGCAATCTGTGTTTGCTGGGATTTACCAGGAGAGTTATCTGGGAGAGTTTATTTGGGACATCGGCTCACGCCGGATACCTGTCGGAACAAAAAATATATATATATATATATATATATAAGACGACATTAATTTGAAAGAAGAGAAGAACGAAGCCTCTCTTTTGAGAATAATCAAATTGAAAAATGACAACGCAGGCTACAGACGCCGACAACGAAATCCGGGTGAAAATTGTTTACAATGGCGAGGTAAAAATCCCGTACGTTGCTGCGAGCTCGGGAATGTCCATAGAGGCACTTTGCGAAGAGATGCGAAGTATATGCGGGCTTGGTTCCGGTTCCGGAGCTGATCAACTGCAGCACGATCAGTTCACCATGAAATGGGTCGACGAAGAAGGGGATCCCTGCACAATCGGGTCTCAGCTGGAACTCGACGAAGCCTTGCGGCTCTACGAGCTAAACAAGGACACGGAAATAACGATACACGTATTTCCAAATGTTCCCGCTGCGCCGGGAATGCCATGCCACGGCGAGGACAGGAAAATATACAGACGCACAGTGGGACGAAATCCCAAATCGACGGCCAAAAGTCTAAACATAAAGTATCGATTTCGGGGATCTGCAATGGTGGGTTAGATATAGTAATAGTCCGAGGGTCCAGTTCCAGACCCGGAAGGGGAAGATCCTTTATACCTGCTATTGCCAGGGTGTTCAACACCGGCCATTTTGGGAGCTCAAAGCCCGGAAGCCGGAGTACATAATTGGGCGGGTCAGGTAAGCTTGTTACCTGGGTTGAGGAAAGGTCTGTCGATCCTATTATAACGGACAATAGGCATGAGCAATTGGGCATAGGAATATGGGACACGTCTTGGATAGCTGGCAATACGTTCGAGATGTTTACATCTGACCAGGTACATTATTCTAAGAACCCATTGTTCTATGCTACCCCCCATTCAGTCCAGGTAGTCCCGGGTGGTCAGGTATTAATCCTTTCTAAGTGAACGGGTCATAAGCCTGGGGAGCGCACGTATACCTGCCGGGAGTGAATTTGGCTCTGGGAGTCCCTGTTGAACACCCTGGCGCTATTGTGTCCCAGTTCAAAAGTACCCTTCGCTAGACGCAGACGCGTCGCGCTCTGTGCCTCATTTTCAGTGCGCTCTTGAAAATGTCGCCAGTTGCAGAAAAATAAACTGATTGACGATTTTCAAAATGGATTCGAAAGGGGAAAGTAAGTCGAATATCATCATGTAATAATAAACTTGTAATAATAATGTATGTGATATCAGTCAACGAATGATTTTTCCGAAAATCAACGTAGAATTGCCACTGAAAATTGTAAACACGTAGAGAAAAGTTGAATTGCAAAAAGTTGCAAAGCGGCCGGACTTATTCTAGGTTGTAGATTATTCTATTGTTTAATGGAAACAGCAAAAAAAAATTTGCGCATTATTGCGTAACCGCTATTGGTACAAGGTTTTGTGATGAAAAATGCATTTTTCTCGATTTTGAACAGTAAAAACATGAAATACGGAGAAGTGATTCAGATAAAAGTTGTATGGTTTCAAATTATCTCTTCAGGGGTGTACTCACGTTGTGGGCCCAGTGCCCCACGTGGGCCCAGTGAGGCCCAAAAAGATCCTTTTTTATCATTACCCTCAGTTCTTATAGCGGATTTAGATTTCACGCTCCCAAATTGAAATATTTGTATGAAGTCACTTTGTGCTAGGCCTCTTTCAAAAAACGCAGAATCTTAGCGAAAAATAACCTCTGAAAAAAATGTATATTCTGAAGTGTCGAATCCAAATCGATGATAAAAAATCAGGGTTCTTTTTTAATTTTCTTGTGGTTTTCATAGCATTTCACAATATTATAGTCATCTAGTCATCTATAATATTGTGGAATGAGTTATAGTGAGTAAGGCTGAATATGTACCCTACTGAAAATTTCCAGGTTGAAATCTATGGATGAACCTACTGAGCCTTTCTGACGAAACTGAACAAACCCTTTCCCTTCCACAGGCCTACGTTAAGCATACCTGGGAGAGGGAGAGAGAGTGTTTGTTTAGTTTCGTCAGAAAGGCTCGGTACATGGTTTTCCTATAGGAATTTCGTACTGGAAATCTACTGGATTCTATGAATTTCAACATGGATTCCTATAAATATCCAGGTAAACTCCTATGTGTATTGAGAATATGCAGGTGGATATTCAAAATATAATTCAAAACGCATAGGATTTTACCTGGATATTTGTATGAATCCATGTTAAAATCCACAGAATCCAGTGGATTTACAGTTCCAAATTCCTATAAAAAGACCATATAGGTTTATCCATAGATTTCCACCTGGAAATCTTCAGTAGGATAATTACTTATTCATATGTATTATTCTTTGACATTTTAGAATCTGCCGACTATGATCCCGCAGCACCTGGATTAACGAGAAAAGATATTTTCGCACTCATGAAAAATGATTTGAATCGTGGTGCAGCTTGAGCATACCTGGAAATTGAAAACTTCCTACTACAGCGACCTTTCACTCTGTCGGATGACGCAAAACATGCAATACGCGCATTATTGTCCCAATTTAATCAAAAGTGGAAGTAAGTTTCGAGGCATGAAGACAGATTTTTCGACAAATTTGCAACATGACTCATTATGTTTATTCCCCTGGAAAAAATCCAAGAAGCTTCAACACAGTCCAGCAGCATGGGTCGGCCTTCTTTAGGATTTGCTGAAGCTAGTGTGCGCACAAAACGTAGGAAAACTGAAGATTTGCGTGCAACTAGAAGTACCGAAGAACTGTCTTATGCGGCTCAAATGAGCCTTCGAGCAGCTGGTAGATCTTATGCCGCAAAAGTTGTTCAAGATGTGACGCTGGGAAGTCCATCAAGAGCCAAAAAGTATAGAGAATCTTTGGAATCGATTTCAGAAATTCCTTATACTCCTGATAAAGCCTTATCGCTTGTAAGTGAACTCAATATGTCAAAATCTGACTATCAGAAGCTTCGGAATTCAGCCAAAGAACAGCGCTCTAAGTTATTTCCGTCGTATAATGTAATACATCAAGCGAAGCTTCAATTTTATCTACCGAAATCAGACATTACCGTTACAGAATGTAGTGCTGAAGTGAAACTGCACTCTTTGCTGGATCACACAATTCAGAGAATCTTGTTGCTTCAAGACGAAGTTATTAGAAGCTCATGTAAAGAAAGAGTTCGCAACTTGAATTTAATTTGTAAGTGGGGTTGCGATGGCACTTCTAGTCAAAATGCATATAAACAAAGATTTACCGATGATGATGGAAGCAAGTCTGATACTAACATATTCTTCGCGTCAGTTGTTCCATTGCAGTTGATATCAGTTGATCAAGAAACAAAAAATACCCTTGTTGTATGGAAAAATCCAAGGCCATCGTCTACCCGTTTTTGTCGGCCAATTAGAATTCAATTTTTGCATGAAAATACTGAAGCCACGGTGAGCGAAATCGAGTTTATGAAACAGCAGGAAAGCAACCTTGTGCCTTACGAAACTGCTGAAACTAACGGGAATACTGCTCGACGGTTTTTTGAAGATTCAACCGCTTCTGCTTCGATTACAGGGGTAAATGAAGATCTGATCAAACGATTTCACGTTATATTGCAAACACTTTCGAGTGGCCATGAGATTGATATAATCAGATTTCAAGATTATGCCGTGCAGACAGCTCGCGACTACGTGAATTTATATCCGTGGTTTTATATGCCGACTTCAATGCATAAAATTTTGATTCATGGCGCAGCGATTATGAAGTCTGTAATATTACTGATTGGACAAATGTCCGAAGACGCCCAAGAGTCTACCAATAAATACATAAAGCAGAATAGAGAAAATGTTTCACGAAAATTTTCCAGAACAAAAACCATGGAAGACGTTTGTTGAGAATATAGAATTATATTTGTTTCATGTTGTTTTGAATATTCGCGCCAGCAGCCATCTTGATATCGATCCACCTATAAGATTGGAAGATAATCGATCTGATGTATTACCCTCTCTCTTCCGTTCGGATCTTCGAAGCGAATAGATTGTAACGCTAAGAAATCCCAATAAATCTTGTGCATCCCACTGCAAAATGTCTGGTGAATTATTAAACACAACAGGTTATGGGCCCAGGACACGTGGTGCATAAAGATTTTATGACAAAAGACGGTATCACCAGCAAAGACTTTGATTTTGAACGAACGATTCTTTTGAGGTTAGTTCAGCCGCGTGCAAAAGTGAACCCAACCTAAAATGGAATCTGAAGGGACCAAGATCACCAAATTGCTGGGTGCGGACAACTGGGGACAGTGGAAGTTCCAGGTGTCAGTTCTACTTAGAGACAAGGATGCCTTTAAGGTAGTGAATGGCGACTTGGAGCGGCCTGTACCAGCTGCGGAGCCCACAGCAGCGACGCGTCAGGAGATGAGTAGCTGGCTGAAGGCGGACAACACCGCACAGAAAATCATTGCGACAGGAGTGGCAGACTCTCTTCTAGTCCATATCATGAACTGCAGCAATGCCAAGGACATGTGGCTCGCGCTGCACAATCTCTTCGAACAGAAATCGGAGACCAGCATCCACATGCTTCAACAAAAATGGTATCAGCCGAACAAGGCTCCGAAAGACAGCATGGCAATCCACATCGCAAAGTTGAAGGATCTCGCGCATCGTCTACAAGCCTTGGGTGAGCCAATAGTAGATTCAATGGTTATGACTAAAATTTTGATGACCCTGCCACCAGCCTACAACCACTTCGTGACGGCTTGGGAATCCAGTCCCAGGACCGAGCAAACGTTACCGAACCTCGTAGAAAGACTTCTTGCCGAGGAGACAAGATTCTCAACTCAAGAGAAGGGCTTGTCCGAAGCCTTGGGCATGATAAAGGTGTCGTCTAAGAAGAAAGGAAACCGAAGAGGAAAACGGAGTCCAAAATCTTCAAAGGAGGCAGCCGCTACCGAGAAAGGTGACGAAGACGTGTGCTTCAATTGCCAAAAGCCGGGCCATTGGGCGAATGGATGTCGGGCGGAGAAGGTGGATACTTCAAGCCGCGACAAGAAGCCGAAAGATCACGCCATGATAGCGCAGACAGCCCTGTGTGTGAGTAAAGCACAGAGTCGTGCGGAAATCTGGTACGTAGATTCAGGTGCCACGCACCATATGACAAATCAAGAAGGATGGTTTCTTAACCTTAAGTACTTTGACGATCCTCAACCGGTCAACGTGGGAAAGAAGGGTGAATCAGTAGAAGCCTTGGGTCAAGGAGAAATAAATATTCTAGCCTATGATGGACATCGATGGGTAGAGAAACATTTATATCAAGTCCTTTTTGTACCAAATCTCAGATACAACCTATTCTCAGCTGGATCGGCTCTGGACAAAGGCTTAACTCAGATATCAACTGCGAAAGGATGTCGTTTCGAGAAGGAAGGGACTACAGTTGCAGTGGGAGTGACAAACCACAAGCTGTGCGAGATGCAGTTTAAGGTGCTAGTACCTGACGTCGACGACTTCGATGAATTTGAAGCGAACCTCGCTGTCAAGGATCTTAGTCTTCAATCCTGGCACGAGAGACTTGCGCATCAAAACTCTCTCTATGTGAAGCAGTACCTGAAAGCTCAACAAATTAAGGTAACCGATCTGAGAGATTTCTTCTGTGAAGGCTGCGTCTTCGGCAAGTCACACAGACAACCATTCCCGAAGCGTAACCCAGAAGACCACATATCGACGGCTCCCGGAGAGCTCGTGCACTCCGACTTGTGTGGACCATTCCAAGAGGACTCGCTGAATGGATCACGTTATTTCTTGCTGTTCAAGGATGATTTTTCTCGCTATAGGACTGTCTATTTCCTGAAGTCGAAAGCTGAGACTGTAGAGCGAATCAAGGATTTTATGGCCAAGACGAGGAATCATCTAGGTAGAGACATACAGATCCTACGCACTGACAACGGTCTCGAGTATGTGAATCGGGAAGTCACAGACGTGCTAAGAGAAAAAGGGATACAGCATCAAAGAACCGTAATCTACACCCCCCAACAAAATGGCGTAGCAGAGAGGGAAAATCGCACGCTAGTTGAGGCAATGAGGACGATAGTGCATGCAGGGAATCTACCGTTAAAACTGTGGGCTGAGGGAATCTACACGGCGGCCTACATAATTAATCGTACAAGGATGAGTCTTCACCGCCCGTAGCCACCGTACGTGGAATGGTTTGGCCGGGAGGCTAAACTAGGACTGCTTACTCGCATATTCCCAAAGAAAAGCGAAAGAAGCTCGACAAAAAGGCAGAGAAAGGGTACTTCGTAGGTTACAGCGAAGACGTCAAAGCATTCAGAATCTGGTTTCCTGAGACTGATGAAGTGCATCTGAGGAGGGACGTGATTTTCAGAGAAGATAACCACTACTCCGCAGACTCAAACGAAACCGAAGAAGCAGGAATGAGGACACTCGAGTTATTAGTCGAAGAGCCTGAACCGCAGATCTTCGAAGAGCCTGAACCGCAGATCTTAGAAGAGCCTGAACCTCAGATCTTGGAAGAATCTGACGAGAACGATGAATGGGATTCAGCCGACGACTCCGCTTCTGACATTCAAGAATCAGAAGAAGAAGACGTAGAAGCGGAACCTCAAGAAGAAAGAGTTCTACGCGACAGGAACAGAATCAGAAGTCCAAGCAGGTACGAAGATGGAATTGACCCTGACACTGTTCTTATTGCAGAGGGTGAAGAACCCCAGAACTACCAAGAAGCGATCGCAAGTCCGCAAGCAGCTCTATGGAAACGAGCTATGGACGAAGAGATCGAGTCGCTGCAAAAAAACAACACGTGGAGTGTTGTACCCCATCCTGAAGGAAGAACGCCACTCGAAAATCGCTGGGTTTACAAAATCAAGAGGAAACCTGACGGGAGTGACGACAAATTCAAAGCGAGACTCGTAGCAAAAGGTTACACTCAGAAAAAGGGAATCGACTACCATGAGACGTTCAGTCCTGTTGTCAAATTCGACTCCATTCGCGTAATTTTGGCCCTGGCAGCTTCAAAGGACCTGTTTCTGCAACAATTTGACATAAAAACAGCCTTTCTGAATGGAAAACTGTCAGAGACAATATATATGCAGCAACCGGAAGGTTACAGGAATGGAACCAACGAAATCTGTAAACTGGAGAGAAGTCTGTACGGGCTGAAACAAGCCTCAAGATGTTGGCACGAAAGATTCACCGGTTTTCTGAAGAGATTCAACCTGAAGCCTACGAGATCAGATCCTTGCGTCTTCACGATGAACAAACCCGGCAGCACGTTGATACTAGCTATCTACATAGATTATGGACTAATAGCGGCATCAAACCAAGCAACTGCGGAGGCGTTGCTAACTCAGCTGAGCCAGGAGTTCGAGGTAACTTGACTCTGTTCCTAGGTTTTCAGATTGATCGTGGCACAGACGGCTCCATATTCTTGCACCAAACCGGCTACGCCAAGAAAGTTCTTGAACGTTTCCACATGAACGATGCGAATGACGTGGCAGTACCCATGGACAAGCATCAGGAACTAAGCGTACTGGCACACGAAAGACAGGAATCGAGCGGAGTCCGAGCCCCCTACCGAGAAGTTGGATCGCTGATGTATTTGGCGATAGGGACGAGGCCAGATATTGCTTTTGCGCTTAGTATAGTAAGTCAATATTTAGAGTCACCTGATAAAATACACTGGGACGCAGTGAAACGAATTCTGAAATACCTAAAAGGAACTGTGAACTATGGTGTGTTCTTTAAAGCAGGCGTAGATTTAAAATTAGTAGCCTTCAGTGACGCTGATTTCGCCGGCGATGTTGAAACTCGTAGATCAACTACCGGTTATGTATTCAAGTTTGGTGACGGCACCATTTCGTGGTGTTCCAGGAAACAAAAAGTCGTTGCGCTATCAACGACTGAATCAGAATATATAGCTGCTGCAGAAACAATTAAAGAATTGATCTGGTTAAAACGTTTAATTTCTGAGATCATTGGCGAAGCGATCGCAAAACCTACAGTGAAAATAGACAATCAAAGCGCGATCAACCTTCTGAAGAATCCAGAATTTCACCAGCGATCAAAACATATCGACGTGAAGTATCACTTTGCTCGCGATATATATCTGAAAAAGAAATTATTCAATATAATTGGTGTTCCCACTAAAGAACAACAGGCAGACATTTTTACAAAGCCACTGGCGAGGGAACAATTTTGTTTGATCCGTAAACTATTGAATATAGTTCCTAAAGCTTAAAATTAAGTTTCTATAGCTTAGAAATAAGTTTAAAATACTATATATTAAATGTGATTGCTAAAGTTCTTAAGTTTTTGAATTATAAGAAAGTATATTTTTGTTAATGTTGACAAGACTGATAGACTGTAAGAAATAAGTTAATGTTAACAAGAAATGAATGAGATGAATGAAAGGATAAGAGATACCATGAAAAGTGGGAGTGTTGAGAATATAGAATTATATTTGTTTCATGTTGTTTTGAATATTCGCGCCAGCAGCCATCTTGGTATCGATCCACCTATAAGATTGTAAGATAATCGATCTGATGTATTACCCTCTCTCTTCCGTTCGGATCTTCGAAGCGAATAGATTGTAACGCTAAGAAATCCCAATAAATCTTGTGCATCCCACTGCAAAATGTCTGGTGAATTATTAAACACAACAACGTTTTTTCACGCCTACTATTAACGTCTGATCCATACATTTCTAGCCTGCGAAAATTACCTGGTAAGAAAATGAGATTGTTGCTACCAGAAGCAATCCAGTTATTAACTGCACCAACCGTCTCATCAAATGCAGGGAGCTCGGGCAATGTGTCGTCAGTTGAATTCACTGACTGTGAATCAGATTGTTCTGGTGACGATGAATAAAGTTGTATGTAGTCGAACGTATCACGATGACTGACCAGTTGTTCGGAATGTGGAACTTTTTCTGTCAGTTAATTGTTTTTATAAGCGAATACATATTTATTAAGAAATATAATGCTAATTTCCATACTTTATACACGTTATTTTAATCTCAATACTCTGTATCAACCTAATTTTAAGGAAAACCTATGCTATGTGACATAAATATAACGCTTTTTCTACACAAGTCGTACATATTGAATCTGCCATTTTGTATTCCCAAATTTTGACTTCAGATTCGTAATCAGCAACCCCAAGAACCCCCGGACACAGGCTTTCACCTCGATTCAATTCGTTTTTCATGAAATTTTTTGCCGTTCTGGATCAGCCATTTTGTTTTTCAAAATTTTAACTTTAGATTCGTAATCAGCGACCCAAGCAACCCCCGAGTACGGACTTTCACACGCACTGAAAACTTGTCAGACTTTTGGCCGTCGATTTGGGATTCCGTCCCACTGTGCGCCTGTATACATGTCAGCTGTTGTGCAAACAAATCCACCATTGGCTACTACTCCTGAAACTGTGTCGCGAATTTCGGCCAAGTTTACTTTGCAAACTCGATCTACATGTTTGGCCAATGAGTATCGCGACATGTGCACTAATCTTCTTTCACCCCTTTTTATATTTAGATCTGTAAAATAATTTTGCAATTACACATTGTAGGTATTACATAAAGTACTTATTACAAGAATATTCGGAAAAGAAAAATTAACCCGTGGCATCAAATCCGTAACTATTCTTCATGTTTATCCATACTTTTAAGTTTGTAGAGTATCCAAGCGAATAAATTACTAACCGTCAAAAATACGTCTAAACGAGGGTTTTTCTACATTATTCAAAGGGACCATGCTGTTTAAAGCGTAGTTGGTAACATTCTCCTCAAACGTATCCTGAGAGAACGTACAAGACCATCTTTTGCAATCGACAATTTGCTCCTGTGAGTTCTTCCGTTTCACCGTGGCGTACGACTTGTACTCTCCATACTTATCCGGATGAATTTTCTAGAAAATATACAAACGTGTAGGTAAAAAGAAAAAGTTTATATGGAAAAGTAAAGTTGCATTCTATTGATAAGATATTCTACTCATTTATTTGGAAATAATTTTCTTATTCCAATTTTTCATAGAAGTTCCCATTCTTCTCAGACACTCTACTCTATTCACAATTAATCATATTGAAATTTGCTCAAATCTGCATTCGTATTCCACCGAAAGTTATCATTTGTTGTGTTGAAACTTGTTTTGTCCTGAGTATTGCATCTAGGTACAACTTATGGAGCCACTTTTTAGTAGAAATGAACCCGAGTCGAAATTTAAAACCGACTTTAGACCATACTTTGACGCTAAAAACGGAAGATATTTCCTGTTTTGCCAATGTAGGCGCAAAGTAGGTTTTATGATTTTTTGTAACAGGAAATAATCCGAGTCACCGTCAGTGATCCGTAACCCTAATAAGTTAGGAAATGGGATATTCAAATATATATCGATTCGAGTAAATATCGATCTATCGAGGAACGATCAAGAGCCGGTAGACGCGTGCCTCGCGTAATCCACTTGTGTGCCGACTCTTGCATCCACACAACGTCTCAAATTGTATATCGTATATTGTATATTGTATTCCGTTTCTCTTTTGTTAATTTATTTTATACATCACATATACCGTGCCTTATAAATAATTGTTAAAGTGTAATTTCTATACAAAAGTGTATAAGGTGCCCAAGCGAGTCAGACAATTTGTAAGTACAATAAACTTGGAGTTCTGTTTGACCTTTAATATTCTCTTGGAAATTTGGTTGGTTTCTCCTTATTTTGGGTCCCCCCAAATACCCCCACCCCTGAGATAGTTTCTTATTTATTATTATCGTTTACTCGTCTTAGCTAGCTAATATTCTATTTTGTTAATTTAAATAAATTAACTGGCGCCCAATTCTCGTAAAATTTCTGGCCCTCGACAGCACTGACCCAGCCGCGTCGAGTGAGAAGCATAGTAAATTATTCCGTTATTTATTTGTTAAATGGTATTATAGTAAAGCTTCGCTGTTTCAATGGCGCCCAACGTGGGGCACTTTGGGTAGTTCTTTTTTGTAAATTAAATGAAAATAACAAATTTAAGTCGTTGATAGAATTTTCTTCAACCAAATTCGAACGGTTAGAGCGCCGTAGTTTGAGAGTCTCTGAGTACGAACCTCAGCAAACCACCGAGGAGGTTATTATAATCCACCTCACGTTATATTTCTTATAATATTTACACGACGCTCTATTCTACTCGATTATATATTTCTATTTATTATCTCTGTTATTATAGGGCACTATATTTGTATATAACCTGTATGTTTTTGTATTATGTATTTTATTTAGGTATTTTGTAGTACTATAATTTAGTATGTGTAATTATTGTCTGCCAATTCATGTTATCGAGTTTAGATCTTGCTCTAGTTTGTTAACAATTTAATGTGAGTATTAGGGAAAATAAGCTTTGGAATCCCGTATCAGACAAAATAAAATTGTCGATAGATGCAGATCTTGCTCCCGTCTATTGATAATTGCCTAATTACCGAATTGATTACTGAATTAAGAAAAAAAAAATGAAAATTCCAAATTAAAATAAGTTAGTTCCAACAAACCTAAACAAATTATCGGATTAGACATTGGCAAGAGACGTACGGTTTCAGTCATCGAGTTAATAAATAATGTTTCTAGGCCGCTCTCCACCTAAAAGAAAACAAAACAAAAATCAATTGAAAAAATCTCAATCGGACGCGAAAGACTCAACCGACGCGTCAGCCGATAACAATAGGATGTCTCAAAACGAACATAATGTGTCAATCGCTGACCGTCATAGTCCGGACAAAGGTCAAGATGATAACGGACCAGGTGCGGCATATATTCCGGTCGACCCAACAGATCCAATCGTAATAAGATCCATCACACCTGTTTCCGTTGAACAATTAATTCACGCGCCGATATTCAATCAAGCGATAGAACCGATTGTAAACCAAATGACTCAAATGAGAGATCACACGGATAAGGTAAACGACCGCGTAAATAAAATGGGTGACCGCGTGAATAAAATGGACCAAACACTAAACGATGTCTTAGATAAAATCAACGGACTAATAAGCGCAATGTTGAATAAAGAGCCGGAAAAAAGACAGACACGTAAATCGGGTAATAATCCGAACGAAGAAGAGATTGACTATTCAGCGGACGATGAAGCGGTAATAGAAGATCGG
Source organism: Euura lappo (assembly GCA_018257835.1). Classification (NCBI taxonomy): domain Eukaryota; kingdom Metazoa; phylum Arthropoda; class Insecta; order Hymenoptera; family Tenthredinidae; genus Euura; species Euura lappo. The sequence continues at coordinate 236,658 of JAEUYN010001356.1, read as the reverse complement.
ACAAGTTATATGGAACTGCAAAAAGCACCTGTTTCGGCCCGAAACAAAACAGCTAATAATTCATCTAGTGCTTTTACTCCGTACTCTCGCGGCGAAGGCCAAATAAATCCTTCAAGCAGCCGACCATTAGCTGGACATTTACAAGCTAACAATACCCTACCAGATCAAAGATTAAATACACCGGTAGTAACACACGGTTCTGTTGAAAGAGAATTACGACAGGTACATTTCCATCCAAACCCTCCACCACTACCATTAGTGACTGATGTAGCTCAACCTGCCGGATTGTCAATGCCACAACTATTTAAAGTTAAGATCGCACGTCATCTACCTAACGGAGAGGTTATCAATGAGGAAACCCTGATTACCGAACAACAATACCGACAAGTGCTAAATGCACCAATAAACCCAAGTCCACTTATAAACGAGCGAGTAATACCACAATCGAATTCGTACGATCGAGCCCGTAGTATTAGCCGCGCGTCTACGTATTCCTTCAATCCAAACAACATCGCATCGTCTACGCAACGTGTAGAACCCGACTATCAAGCGTTCGGAGCGCGAAGAGGAAATTTGTCTTGGAGATCGAGCGACTCCAGTGACGCTGAACAATTTAACGAACCACCCGATCTTACCTCTCGTCCAGGCACGCAATCGAGACGAAATACGCAACCAATACCGAGTAGTCGAATTGAAAACCGATATCCCGCGCGTGATTATCAACCCTCCGCGCTAAAGATTGGTCAAATAGTAAACTCGTGGAAAATATCATTCCCTAAAACGGAAAAGGACCCAGAGCAATTTTTGTTGATCCTTAAAGACCTTCTGTCTTCCAGCGGAATACAAAAGGACTTAGTTGTACCCTGTTTGTCAAAAATATTCGAAGGCCCTTACAGATCGTGGTACCTAGTAAATAAAATCTCGTGGCGCTCGTGGAAAGATTTCGTCAAAACTTTCCGTGCCGATTGGGCACTTAAAAAGTCCGACACTGACCTGTTATACGAAGTTCGTGACTTAACTGCAGAAAAAAACGAAACATTAGCTGAATTCGCTTGCCGAGCTCGGTTTATCTTCGAGCGTATGCGATCCCCCCCACTCTTCAGAGAACAACTGCGACAAATCTTATCGAAATTCAATCCCCGTTTAAGTTGTGAAATCATGAATCTTGGTCACACTGACTACACAGAATTCTTCCACTATGTTAACGAGAGAAGCTATTTATATCAAAGATCTAACACACAAGTCAACAACAATAGCAGTCGACGTTTAGCTAGAGCTCCCGAATTAAGAGCGATCCAACAACAGACCCAGTCATCTGACGAATCAGATGAAGACAATATAGCGGGACAAGAAGAAAATCCTTCCGATCAGGATGAAGAACAAAGAGTCGCTTTGAATTTCGTCAAACAAATTAAAAGTTCGCTGAATTCAAAGAAAACGTCGAAGACGCTTAATCACTCGAAAACCTCGACCCAACAAAAGTTAGAAAAGAGTCTAGAACATTTTAGTAATACGAGTCAAACTAAACCTACTACTACTACTACTAGCTCTGCTACCGAACAAAACAAATCGAATCAAAGCAAAACCCCGTTTGATCCGAATAAATACTTTTGCGTGAACTGCGGCCAAAACGGACATACAGCCCGTTATTGCAGAAACGAACGGCAAATCGTTTGTTACAATTGTCGTAAATCAGGCCACGAAACAAGAAATTGTACAACTCAGCAGGGAAACGCGAACAGCCCACAGTAACTCGTCCTCAAGTTATTGTATCTCAGGGCGCAGTTGAGGTAGAAAGTAGAACCGAACTGGTAGAAGGCAACGAAAAACGTGAATCACCAAGTAACTTCGAACAGTCAAAAAATTTGGATAAACCAAGTGCGAATGCCGAATACAGTTCGATAAGTCAAACCGAAAATGGAACGGAACCAAACATAAGTTTAAACATCATTAATTTAACCGACAGTGAATACGAGCTTTCGGATGACGAATATGAGTTTCTGCCCCAAGATAATGTAAATGAAAACGCGGACTGTTCCATTGAAATCATAAATGAATCGGTAAATTTGTCAACGATGTCTAACGAAATCCTCGATGAAGAAATCGTCGTTAGCGACGATCGCGTTACACAGTTCGATAAAGAATCGCTGAAAAATTGGATACCCCCGCGATTACCATATCACATGATACACCGGTTAACCCAACGTCGTATCTATCGCGGCATCCACGAACTAAGAGAACCAAATAAAACGGTTAGAATTCCGGTGAAGATCTCAATCTACGGTGAAGAAATCACAGGGATTATTGACAGCGGGAGTGACAGATCATTCTTAAGTCTATCCGCTTACCAACGCGTAAAGAAATACCAAATTAAAGAATTAATTCCGGATGCCTCATCGAAAACAGGCGTGCGCCTAGGTGACAGGTCTATTGTGCGAACACACGGCGGTACTAGCTTTGTCATCGACGTAGGCGATGTTTACGGACCGCAATGGTTTAGCGTAATGCCCGGGTTATCAGGCGATCTTATCTTGGGCATGGATTTTTGGATGACTTTCAAAGTAACAGTCGATCCGTTTTCGAAAACTTGGACGCTAGCTGGCAGTAAGAATGTGTTCCCTTTGTCGCATTCAATCGCGAATACGTCAGAGTTAAAAATACTGACAGTAGACCAGACGGATCGTTTAAAAGTTTTTCTCGACGCCGAATTTGCTAAATTCGATAAAGAAACAACCGGAAAAACCGATTTAATCAAACACGTTATTGAACTGAACGATCCCACACCCAATCGTCAAAAACCGTATCGAAGAAGCGAAGTTGTTCGTAAATTTATTGATCAAGAAGTAGACAGGCTACTAGAAAAAGGCTATATTACTTGGAGTAATAGCGAATGGGCAAGTATACCCGTTGTAGCCCCAAAAGGAAACGTAGGCCTTAGGTTTTGTATCAATTATAAACCCGTAAATCGTCAAACAAGAAAACCAGCGTATCCTTTACACAATATGCGTTCAATCTTGTCACAACTCCACCAAGCGAAAATAATTTCCACCCTTGACTTGAGTGAAGCTTTCCATCAAATTCTTATGGACGAACAGAGCCGAAAATACACCGCGTTTGCTGTAGAAGGCAAAGGCCTATTGGAATGGCTCAGAATGCCATACGGTTTGACAGGTGCACCGTCCACTTTCCAGAGACTCATGGATATCTTGAAAAGAAAAATGGCAAACTTAATCCACGAACGGAAGTTACCGAATAAATGGGTAGATCAAGTCTTTACCTATCTTGATGACTGGATTATCGTCAGTCAAGACCTCGAAGAACACATATCAATCTTGTCGTTAGTTTTCGAAATATTTAGAGAAGCAAACTTAATCGTCAATCGCAAAAAAAGTAGTTTCGCATGTAAGGAAGTCAAATTCCTCGGTTATATAATCGATGAGTTCGGCATGAGACCGAACCCGGAAAAAATCCAACCTATCCTAGACTATCCAGTTCCAACGGACAGAACGCGACTCCGTCAATTCAATGGCCTCGTTAATTGGTATCATAGACACCTTAAATGTATCGCTAAAGTACAGGGACCTCTAAATAAATTAACCAGTCCTAAAGTTCCTTGGAGGTGGACGGATGTCGAACAAAAATCATTTGAAGAAGTTAAAAGGGCTTTAGCCGATGCACCGCGTTTATTTGTCCCAAACCCAGGACAACCGTTTATTTTGTATACGGACGCAAGTGATTTCGGATTAGGCGCGATACTTGTTCAAATCGATCCTGAAACTAACGCAGAAAATCTTATCGAAGTACTAAGTCGACCACTGAGAGGCGCGGAACTTCATTACACGACTACCGAGAAAGAATGTCTAGCAGTCGTTTGGTCCGTAGAAAAACTTCGCTGTTACCTCGAAGGTGTTCCATTTAAAATCGTTACTGATCATCAAGCGTTAGAATGGCTTCATGGATTAAAAAATCCAACTGGTCGTTTAGCTAGGTGGGCCATGTATCTCTATCAACACGACATAACCGTTGAACACCGCCGCGGTACTACGAACGAAGCCCCTGATGCGCTATCAAGGATGTTTGATGTTGACGAAGATCCTCTTGGTTGGGAAAAGGTTATCGACGAAATAATACAAAACCGTACACGATTAAACACAATTCAAGGTCCAGACTGGTACAAAACTAAGTTCAAACTAGTCGAAACACAACCAGATCGATTTACCGAATGGAAAATCGATAATAATGACCTATTTTATTATAAACCCGATTATGAAAAAGCTCTCATAGATGATGAGAACCCGTGGAAAAGGGTAATTAAGCCAGAAGACGTCCTGAATATTTTACGCGAAAACCATGACCTACCGCAGTCAGGTCACTTGGGAAGAGATAAGACACTAGACAGAATTCGACAAAACTATTACTGGCCCGGTATGACGCAAGACGTCAAATCTTATGTCGAAGATTGCGAAACTTGCCTTAAAGTCAAATATAACCAAAGTCCGATTAAAGGTCCCCTTGGAACTAGACCGTTACAACAACCGTGGTCACAATTGTCAATTGATACCGTCGTCACTCAAACGCGTACCAAAAGAGGTAATTCTAACGTTCTGGTAATATTAGATCTATATACAAAATTTATCGAATTATTTCCCATGCGACAAAAAACAGGAAAAAATGTCGTCCGAGCATTAGATATCCTTTTTGATCGTTGGGGCGCGCCAAAGTCAGTTCTTACAGATAACGGCAAGGAGTACTTAAATAAAGACGTCACAGCACTCTTAGAAGCTCGCGGAATAGAACATGAGACAACCCCGTTTTATCATCCGCAAGCAAATCCAGTTGAACGAGTCAATCGTACAATAAAGCCTATGATCGCGGCATTCATAAAAGACAATCATAATGAATGGGATGAACATTTGACAAAGCTTCAATTCGCGTACAACACAGTACCACACGCGGGTAGTCGAGTATCGCCATTCTATTTGAACCACGGCCGCGAAGCAGCGTTTAAGAACATCCGTAAACCTAGAGACGATAACGTACATTCGCTCGACGAGTCGGTTGAGCATTGGGTAAAAAGACTTAGTAAAATTGACGAATTTCGTCATAAAATTGAAAGGCGATTAAAGGCTTACGCGAATAAAACTCTTGCCAAATCTAAAAACGACAAGCAAACGTCTATGGAAATTAAAGTAGGAACTGAAGTTTATTATCCTAACAAAAAATTAAGTAATAAAGCAGAAGGCTATTCAGCTAAATTCGCTCATCGTTTTGTCGGACCAGTTTACGTAAAAAAATTACTTGGGCCGATGGTCGTTGAGTTGGCAGACAGTAAAGATAAGATCGTTGGAAAATATTATATCACGGATTTAAAGATTCCCCGCCGAAGTTTGCGTAGTCAATGTACCCCCCCCGCAGAACGATACACCGGCAGCCGATGCAACAACATCCAAATGAACAACGAATCCTATCCTGACACCGATACGATGAATCACCAACGAGTCATGAACCGCCTGAAGTATTGAGGAAAGAAAGGGTAAATCTCGAAACTGAACTCCTGATTTCGACAAAAGAAGCAGCAATAGCAAGCCACCTTCTCTTCACCAGAGTCGGTAGCAGCCAGCCCTGAATTCGACTTTGAATACGGCCGTTCCGCCTTACGTTTGAAGCCCAGGTTACACCGATAGGCGAACCTGGAAGCACCGAACCGATCGTTGATGATGGGAAGCGAATTAATCGTTATCCGGAATCTGCCTTCACCTGAGGCGAAGCTCACTATGCAATAGGATCATCTGAAAGGATTTATGTGACGTGAAGTCCTGACAAATCAAATTTCCTCGACCATGGTACCTGCCAAGGTAAAGGATATCTCTGCATAATGATACAACAGCCTTGTTAATAGTGGTGAAACCCTTAACACCACCGACTTCAACGAAATTTGACGAGTCACCCCAAAGACTACTCGTCAAACTACGAAGAACGGCAGGGAGAATCCACCGAAGAACTGTACTTTTACCGACTGCAGAATCATTAACGGATTACGGATACCTATTCCAGAAACTCGTTATGAGACAAGCTGAGATACTCGCCGTCAAGGAGAAGTCAGAATAACCAACCTGGCTGATCCCACAAAATAAACCTAAATTCTTCGCCGATGTTACGGAACCGTAAAGCAAGGAGCACGAGTCGAATTCAGATGATTATACCCGAACCAAGTCAGGAGTCGACTCAGTTAAGGAGAACGCACTGTAATGCACTTCTAAAATGAGACTCACTAACCCAAGGACACAATCTGGACTACTGTTGTCAAAAGAAAACGTTACCATGATACACTTCATACCTCTCTCGCGGACAAGACCTCGACAAAATTATGAAGGAGCGACCGAAACCAGCGAACGAAGAAGAAGACTTCAATATCGTTCTGACGGGTTCAAGAAGCTACCCCCCTACCAAAGAATAGGCCTGAACCCTTTTCGTCGTATACTACAAATTTTGTGCCGTTACTCACAATCGTTAGTAAAAAAAAAAAAAAAAATTTTTACGTTAAATATTTATTGTCTATATGTAAAATTAGTATTGAATAATAGGCCGCCATTGGTAATATTAGTAGACACGCATTAGGCATCTATCGTTCCTATTACCCTTTGAATTAACCTTGCACCTACCCGAACATGTTATGTTGAAACGGCAAGTTAATTCATATCCGTTGTGTACATTATCCAACTGAATTTCCAAGTAGACACAAATTTAAATTCAAGCATGAAAGATTTTGATACAGGTTGAACAGGACTACAAGTGGCAGTTACCAAGTAAGTGACAAGTTCAATCAAAAAAAAAAAAAAAAAAAAACCCGTATGTAAACTTTGACTCAAAAGCCGTAAATAAAATCTTACAAGTTGTCAATCACTGACGTTGAGCTCCGAAGGGGGAGGGTGTAACAGGAAATAATCCGAGTCACCGTCAGTGATCCGTAACCCTAATAAGTTAGGAAATGGGATATTCAAATATATATCGATTCGAGTAAATATCGATCTATCGAGGAACGATCAAGAGCCGGTAGACGCGTGCCTCGCGTAATCCACTTGTGTGCCGACTCTTGCATCCACACAACGTCTCAAATTGTATATCGTATATTGTATATTGTATTCCGTTTCTCTTTTGTTAATTTATTTTATACATCACATATACCGTGCCTTATAAATAATTGTTAAAGTGTAATTTCTATACAAAAGTGTATAAGGTGCCCAAGCGAGTCAGACAATTTGTAAGTACAATAAACTTGGAGTTCTGTTTGACCTTTAATATTCTCTTGGAAATTTGGTTGGTTTCTCCTTATTTTGGGTCCCCCCAAATACCCCCACCCCTGAGATAGTTTCTTATTTATTATTATCGTTTACTCGTCTTAGCTAGCTAATATTCTATTTTGTTAATTTAAATAAATTAACTGGCGCCCAATTCTCGTAAAATTTCTGGCCCTCGACAGCACTGACCCAGCCGCGTCGAGTGAGAAGCATAGTAAATTATTCCGTTATTTATTTGTTAAATGGTATTATAGTAAAGCTTCGCTGTTTCATTTTCATGGTATTACGATGTCTGAATCGACATGAAAACAGTAAAATTTGGAACTTACCTTTAAATGTGTTGAGAAATTAGATGTTACACGGAGCGAACCTTTGATGGTTTTCTCTGGCTGACACATTTGGCATACAGCAGAAACTGGGCCAGCAAAGCGCGATTTTGTTAGATCTACATTGAAATATCTCCCGTCCAGGCATCCCAGGTTTGCACACGCTTTTTTCAACTTCTCCTCTTCCGCGCCTTCTTCATTCTTAACTGACAACTGACTCAAACCTCTACTCAAAGATTCCACTGCCGTGTGCCCTCCGTCGCCGGAAGTGGATGCTCCTGCTGATGAAGAGCATATCATTATAGTAATGGAACATATACAAAATTGATGAGATTGTAGCAAAAAAATTATTATTCATGGTGGCCACTTTCGAGGGTGAAAAGAATCCCTGACTTTTCCCTGACTCTTCCTAATATAGGATGTGCCATAGTGAAACTGTAAAATACTGTAACGAGGGTACCCCCTCGCTTCTTGAAAGTCACTGTGTAGATTGGCTATCATCTGATGTTTGAGAAATAGTCGAATCTTCCGGTCGCTTTGGCGACCGGTATTATTGTGAAAAGAGTCCTGTTTCTGACTTTAAAGAGAACTGACGTACTGTCTTTTAATAAACGTACATAACTTTTCCCTGCTTTTATATCTCGCCTCGTGTGTCAGTTAATTCGGGAGAATCCCTTATTTTTAATAGTAACCGGGTTTAGCCCTTTGTTACATTTGGTGGAGGAGCCGGGATCTCCTTATTTTGCCCGATTAATTGATTTGCGAGTGAAACTTTGAGATAGCAGAATGTGCCCCACACGCAAAAAAAGTGCTTCGGCTGCGATCGACGTCTTCATCGACGTATTTACTGCAGGTATCACTGCAAGCTACGTCTGTACCGTCTCCGACTTTGGTACCACCACAGTAGCATGAAACGCAACTATTAGAACTGTTGCAAATTATACAAGATCAGCTACGTGAGCTACTTCAGCAAAACCGAGCAGATCGTTCAGAGGATCGACGGGAACGGGACGCGATGCTTGGACGCATCGAAATTCTGGAAGACCAGGTTCAAGGGATTCAGCCACCTACGTCTGAGTCACAATATCGACCGGTTCCGTCTCCTAGGAAGTCTTCGATTTTAATGACGCCGATTCCGGCTCCAAGAACACCTATAGTACATGACCAGGTAACCCAGGTTACCCGAAGGTCAGTACCAGTGTTACGGGCAAACAACCCCACTGTATGTATAGCTAGCCATGATAACGTAGAACATGCTAGTCTAAGAATGAATTGCGTACAAGAGGATGCACCCCAGATTCCAGTCGTTTCTGGAAACCTTTTTAGCCGTAGTCAGAATGTAGAAAATGTACCTACAGGTTTTGACCGTTTACGAGAGGAAGCCTTTGAAGCTCCAGTTATGTTTTTGACAGATGATGCAGAAAACGGAACCGCCCATGCTAATTATGTTCCCATAGATATTCACACAGCTTCGAATATGAGTGATTTTTCAGCCACCGATTGCCATGTTGCATATCCTCCAGGACACTTATTTCCAGTCGAGAAGAATATACCGCTGAATGAATTTCCTTTTGATGCAAGTCGTCAAGGGTTCACTTCAGGATCATTTCATACTTGTATAAACTCAGGGGTTGGGCCTGAGGTCCGGTTAAGCGAAAATTTGTCGGTCTTGCCGCAAATAACACGTGAAGTAAACTCTCGAATCATAAAACCATGTACTTTTGATGGTTCCATATCATGGATAGATTATGAACGTCAATTTCGAATAATTGCAAGAATCAATAACTGGGAACCCATTGTAAAAGCTGCAAACTTAACCAATTCTCTCAGAGGGGCGACACTGACTGTTTTGTCTTCTTTATCGGATTCTGATTTGGAAGATTATGAAAAGATTTCTGCCGCGTTAAACCTCAGGTATGGCGAAGAGCATCTGTCGAAACTCCGTTTTGCTCAACTAGAAAAAAGACGTCAAGGTCATAACGAGAATCTCGCCGCTTTGGAACAGGATATAGAAAAATTAGTTAGATATGCATTGCCAGACTGTCCAGCAGAGACTCGTGATCAAATAGCTTGTGCTAAATTTATCAACGCCTTGGCGGACTCTAACCTCAGACGGACTTTGTTGCTAGCAACACCCTCTTCTCTTCGACAGACTATTGTGAAAAGTTTAGAACTAGAAGCCTTCAATAAGGAAGAGTTTGACTCTAGAGATCTGAGACAGTCCACCACTGAGATATCCGGTCGCGAAACTGAAATTCAACAGACCCAAAATGAAATAAATTTACTTGACTTTGAAAATGACTCCCCTAGTGCTAGGACGCTGAACGAGAGTAACAGATCAACGTATACTTTAGAATGCTGGTTCTGTAAACGTAAAGGGCACGACGATAAACATTGCTTCACGTTACGACGCATTATCAAAAAACGCGGTAACTGTTTGCCTAAAAAAACGAATTATTGGTGGCGCGGCGGTTCTGATGCAGAAAGACGTGATGACAGTATTCGGAATAGGATTCCGAATAATTTTGACGAGCCTATGTCAGGTCGACAATAACCTCCTTATAACCGTTTATTTTGGTTGGGTGTGATCTTTGCCACGTTTGGATAGAAGTTGGGCGTTCACATCTTTGATTTGACTTTCTTTGTTTGGTTCCTTCTACAACTATGTTCCACGTGTACTCGGTGTTTTTATTCACCTGCCCTTTTGTTCTGCTTCTGCTTGCTACCGTTTAAAACTTTATTACTGCGGAAGAAGTAAGATTGCCTGGTGAATTGATTGATTCTTGTTGAGATACAATAATCATCAATATTTTCGGAGTTCACCAAGTTTTGCAGATCGTTTCCTCAAGTGACGATGTGGGCCAACGCTCGTTCTCCTGGATTTTCCGGACACGGCTTTACACTTTATCGATGCCCGTGATGCGCGATCCTCTGATTTTCCGGACGAAATACGCACTACGTCAATGCGTCAATGCTTGTGACATCGCGGTATCGTACCGGAACCCACTAGAGAGATTACGAAAATGATATCGTTCCCAATTTTATTTTCCACTGTCACACAGATCATAATAATGCTTTGAGTCACTGGAGGGATCTTTGAGAAACCTGTGTGATCCCTATATCCTGTGACTCCATATTTCCTTCAACTCATCCTTGTCCATCTATTCCTAGAACTTTCTGGATTTCCTTTGTGCCTTCGGATCTTCTGGAGCGGTCTTTGAATCGGTTCTTCATCCTAAACACCCGATTTTCATGTTACCTGAGGGAAGGACAGACATTTTCCTGACGTCGGAGATCGACCTTACCCCAGAAGGACGCTAGCCTTCTAGACGATTCTTCAAAATAAACATCTACGATCCTGTAATTCTACACACTTTAAGGACAAGAGTTTGGTGTTCAACTGCTTTCTTGGGGTTTTCTGCGGTTTACCCTGAGAGTGAAGGCGAATGCCGAGTAGTATTCGAGAGGACCTCCCAACCTTTGAGCCGCAGCTCCGATCCTCTCGAGAGAAGACAACACCCATCGCGTCGACCCCGACGTTGTGATCAAGAGTCGGGACGACTCTTCGTTGGAAGGGGGGGCAGTGTAACGAGGGTACCCCCTCGCTTCTTGAAAGTCACTGTGTAGATTGGCTATCATCTGATGTTTGAGAAATAGTCGAATCTTCCGGTCGCTTTGGCGACCGGTATTATTGTGAAAAGAGTCCTGTTTCTGACTTTAAAGAGAACTGACGTACTGTCTTTTAATAAACGTACATAACTTTTCCCTGCTTTTATATCTCGCCTCGTGTGTCAGTTAATTCGGGAGAATCCCTTATTTTTAATAGTAACCGGGCTTAGCCCTTTGTTACAATACATATTTTCGGGCCGTGCGCGTATAGTAACTGATTGTGGGCGAGGTTATGTGTTTAGTACGAGCTGTTGGTGTGATTGGCGAGCCTGAAGCAAACCTAACGGAAAGTACTTGTAGCAGAGCGCTGAAAACGACTTTGAAGTGCAGTCCTGAAGTTAGCTGTATGTGCCACTTTAAGAATCGGAAACAGGCGATACAGAGTGATTTTTGTACTGCCTGTGTCAGACAAAAATGTGACTGATAACTTGCATGTAACGACAAAGATAACACTATAGAGCACCTCATGAAATAGCATCTCTCGCAGCTCAGGAACCGTGTTCATTATTCTCAGTTTGGAAAAATTTCAAAAATGAAACTTGTGAAACACACAGTGGTTGATGTGTCGTATAATAAAGGTTTCTCTACGCGTTAAGAGAACGTTGAAAATAAACTGGTTACGTAGAATCTATGGGAGATACTTGTATTTTATACCATAAAGTTTCAGGTACGAAGTCCGCCTGTTATACCAATTATCGATACGCATTCATTCCATGGAAAATACACGTGTTTGATACGGTAAATTTTTTGTCACGAAAGTCCGCAATTTTTATTTAGCAATCACGTTCGAATGTATTCTGTATTCTCAATCACGTTTCTTTTTCCATAATGATGGATTCACGATTATTAAAACACGTTACAGATGGAAATTAATAATAAAAAAAATGTAATTCCCAGCGAGGATTCGATCCTGGAATCTCTCGTGAGCGACACCGCCTTCTTGTTCCCGCGCTGCAGCCAACTATTATCACTAACACAAAGTAAATTATATATAATATCTGATGTACTGTGAGGTTGGACAACAAAAATTTATCATAAATAGTGGATGTTAGGGATTTTTTTGAGAGGAGTAAATTTGCATTTATCGAGCGGACTTCGAGACCGGAACCCCACCATGGACAACGCGTGTGATAAACGTTTTTTCTACGTTTGAAAATATTTGAAATATACCGACACACAAAGACGTGATTTCCACGAGTTTTCCTCGTATACACAGACATGCCTATTCAATAATGCGTGGTCCACGTATAATTTTCCCACGTATACCACCTACCCACATCAAACACGTTTAATATAAGTATATTCAACGTACCTGTGTTTATTGGGTCACCAGCTTCCGAACGATTTTTAACCGATTCTTCATACTCATCGTCCGGGTTAGAACGTCTTCGGCCGGGACTTTAATCAACTGATCACCGTTCATGCTCAGTCTTTTTACCGTTGGAAAACCTGCGAAATGTCTTCGTTCGAGGTCAGATCCCTGCTAGTCGGTGTAATCGAGGATCAGTCTATCGGTAGGCTGGACCCCAATGCTCTCCGCTATTTCGTGAAGAGTCATGTTGGGCACTGTACACCGCGAGAATTTCATCAGCTTCACGTTCGTAATTTTCTGGGTGGGCATCACATGAAAATCCGTCCACAACGGTTTTCCGTTACACTCAAAAGACGCCTCTTCGTCGGATTCCACTTGGACATAGAAGCTGGAATTCGCTACACTATTACACCACATCTCGTGCTCGTTCCATAAATGGAAATCGGTACAGTTCTCTCCAGGATTGGACGTTTGCTATAAACTTTGACCAACGCATAGTAGAACGAACAGCGAGACAAGAATCCTCCTCCTGTTCCTCATTTTGTGCTCTCTCAAAGCCTGGCTTCAGTGGTTCTGGAAAATTACGAGAATCCAATATTGAAAATTGCCATTCCATACAACGTGGCAGACATCGCGAGAGTATCCGGCTCGTGACCCCATTACCATTATGTACCTACTCCAGAGGATTCGCGTAACAGTACCTGAACTAAAAGAGAATAAAATAGAAATAAAATTGATTGCATACGGGATTTGGGTGTATGAACAAATAACCGCGAGCGTGGTGACAAATGACGTCATACCAAATGACCACAGCACGGATACAGGCTTTTCATACTTTTGCTGATTACGATGCGATATCAAACTCCAAGCGTTAAAATTATGTTATATTCACCTAATCAAAAATTCATCGAATCCATTCGTTGTGGGGTTTAAAATTTTCATAGAAGAAGAAGAATTTCAGCAATATCTTTTTTTTTTAAGCGTTCACTGTGCGGTGAACTTTCGTTATTGAGTCACTGAGTCGCGTTACACTCTGGACACTTGGCACACACACTGATTTTTCGAAATGTGTATTTCGATCGATGAACAGTGATAAAGTTTCTTCAATTTTTCATCGCTCCACTTATTGTTAACAAGGAACAAAAATTCTATAAAACTTTTTTTTTTTGGTTGTGTGACTCTATCGTTCGTCTCTTTACATTATGATGGTGATGATATCGGACTATACGAACCAATTTTATTCGTTATGCCTGATACATGACAAACCCACTCAAGCGCCTACTCGTAGGCAGCACGCGTATCCCGCCTACCCATTGGCAACCCGCGACACATAGCCTGTGACGTAGCCGTAGAGCACCGATCGATAACCGTTCGATTGACCGCTGACCCCGCGCGCTTACCTCGTCCGCAAAAGGTGACTCACCGTGTCAACAATACGTGGCGCTCATGCAAATTACCCAGAATCCTTTGCGATCACTTTTCTCGCTGACAAGATTAGCCCGGAGCCCGAATAAAAGACCTCAATTTCCAACGGTAAATCACGCTCCGAAGTTTCAACACTTCTTGCATTTACAAACCAAGTGTCTAGACAGTCACACCAGACTGACTAACACTCACGGCCATTTGTCCTACCGGACAATTGTACCCTTTAGCTACGCTAATAAAGTCTTTTTAAAGGAGTATAAATTCTTCTGATTTATTCCTCCTATGCCTTTAGAGGCTTTTTCCTTTGGATCAAACTCACCGGAAAGTCCCAGAGAGTGGATGGTCCATTTCAGAACCACCCACTCCTCCAAGGCCGAGCCCAGACGAAGGCACCGAGGCCAGAGCTGCTCTCTGACTGGCAGAAGTCCCTTCGAACCGTTTCTCCTTGGGATCGTCGCCGCTACCATTGATATACCCTCGATCCGCGGACGCGGATCAAGCATAAATAAATACGTATCCCTTTGCCCAGGGTACCGTTATCCTGGACTAGCCAGCGCGGCTAGTCGCCCCACACACCCGTATACCCAGGTATAGCTTACGCGCCACGTCAGCCAAGTCAGGGACAGCTGCAGGGTTTTTCCCAAAAACCACGAATCCTCCCTGACTTGTGCCCCTTCCACCGAGGTACGTAGGCATATTTCGGGTATATAAGGACCGGGTTGTGGGTTCGAAAGTCAGTCGTTAACTGGGAGACGAGCCAGTGAGATAGCCGGGACTTTGTCGCGAGTCCCCTAGCCTATCTCTCTCTCTCCCGAACCTCTCAGAGGCTCCCTTGTCGCGGGGTGACCTCCAAGTCTTGTACGTCGCCAAATACGCCGTTCATTAAAACTCGAGTAGCAGTCTTCAAACCAGCGTCTTGGACTACCACCTCGAAACCCTCTCCCTCGAAACCTCTCCTCGTGTCTTTGGCCCACGCTCCGTCGCAAGCGTCCCCACGCTTCGGAGTTTCGCTTCAAGATCACCGGGATCTATCGCGCCTCCCTTTTTGCTCCGTCGCAAGCGTCCCCACGCTTCGGAGTTTCACTTCAAGGTCACCGGGACCTATTACGACTCCTTTTTGCTCCGTCGTAAGCGTCCCCACGCTTCGGAGTTTCACTTCGGGATCTTCGGGATCCACGCGGCTTACCTCCTTTGAACCCAACCCGTCGCAAGCGCTACCCGCGCTTCGGGGACACGAGTCACGATCGCCGGGGGATCCACATTCCTCGTACCTGTGGCTGGGCCCCACAAGCCACCTCTAATTTGAACAGGAACCCGTTACTCCCCGGCCGTCTCCTCGTAGAGTTGCTCCAATCGTCATCCCCGTCGGAATACCACCATCATCGAAACCCGTGTGCCGGGAGTCCCATCTCCTCCGCTACCGACCTCATCCCCTTCCCGTAATACTTCGGAACCCGCAAGAACCAGAGTATTACCATCAAGCTCGATAGTTGACAGAATATAATCTCAGCCGCTAAATAACAAAATTTGTCATTTTTCAATCGTGTAGAGCTTACCAACTATTACTTCCACTG
Source organism: Euura lappo (assembly GCA_018257835.1). Classification (NCBI taxonomy): domain Eukaryota; kingdom Metazoa; phylum Arthropoda; class Insecta; order Hymenoptera; family Tenthredinidae; genus Euura; species Euura lappo. Next base: position 221,054 of record JAEUYN010001356.1, on the reverse strand, counting down.
AGCTCATGTTCTTCACGGGCAATGACTTGTGCTGTCCAGTCCACGAAAAGAGCTTCGCAGTATCGTTCAGCAACCAGTAGCTCATCACATTTTTTGTGAAGTCCGGCCCATTCGTCCCTCCAATCGTTTTGATTTTGTTTTTCTGCGTATCGATAGTTATTACATAATTAGATCTCAATACACAGGCCGGAACAGAAGTGATCTTCAGACGAAAGGTCTCTGAAACTTCAACTTACAAACTGCTGCTGAACCTTGTCGTCCGTTTTTAAAAGTTTGTCGAACTCATAAACGCTTTCAACTGAGCATAGTGGAAATTGAGGAAGTAGAGAAAAATCTAATTTAGATTTCTCTCTTTTTTCGGTTATTGCCAGGTCACCTTTGGGGAGTCTGTCAAGTTGGCACCCAAATTGAGAGTTCCGAGAGTTCCGAATGGAGTTCTTATTCATATTCGATGACCCTAAGAGTTCTATAACATTTTCATGAAGAGTTCTGGAAAATTACGGAGTGAAAATCGATTTAGAAAATTGGGGTGCCAAATTGACGGTGCACCCCCAAAATAGTTCCGAACAGTTCTGAGTGCACTATTCTCTCGCCTGAGAAGAGTTACATAGTTCCTGATGATTCTCGGAAAGAGTTCTGGCGAATTACCATGGAAAAAGTCAATTCGTAAAAATCGGATACCCGGGATTTCCTGAGTATCGGAATTTGCAAAAAAACAGTTCCGTGTAGTTCCGTCCGTGGATTCGCGTTCAGCGTCGAGAGTTCCGTCAATGATCCCGATAAATGGAACCTCTATCACTCAAAGACAAAATTTTAGGCCGATTTCTGTTTTTTTACAAAAATGATGGAAACTAAAAAACAGTTCTGGGTAGTTCCGACCGTGATTCGCGTTCAGCGTCGAGAGTTCCGTCAATGATCCCGATAAATGTAACCTCTATCACTCAAAGACAAAATTCTAGGGCCGATTTGCGTTTTTGGACAAAAATGATGAAAACTAAAAAACAGTTCCGGGTAGTTTCGACCGTGGATTCGCGTTCAGCGTCGAGAGTTCCGTCAATGATCCCGATAAATGGAACCTCTATCACTCAAAGACAAAATTCTAGGGCCGATTTGCGTTTGTTGACAAAAATGATGAAAACTAAAAAACAGTTCCGTGTAGTTCCGACCGTGGATTCGCGTTCAGCGTCGAGAGTTCCGTCAATGATCCCGATAAATCTTAATCTTTCAAATCTCCCATCTATTGTACCCAATCTTCGTAATCAGAGTTACTATATCTACTTCACTCTTCACTCAAGTGAAGAAATTGCCATTGGAAAAATATAGTCTTGTCGTATTTCTTAAAGTAATTCCCAAAATTATTGACGGTATTCGCCAGTTTCGGTTTTATTCCAACTGCCCAGAGCACGTCACGTGGAAGCCGCCGTCAAAGGTCGGCATGAATCGCATGCCGTCTGTTCCCCTTTTGTTCGTGTAATTTTTTTCTCTCAATTCAGTCATTTAGACGAAATTTTGTTGGTGGGCATTTTTGAAGACAGATTTTGTGTAGAAGAATTTTCTTGGTAAATTTTTGTGGGTGGACAACATTAATGTACGTGGCGAAAGGTTTTTGCACCGGTTACTATTTACTAGAACGTACAATAGCCCGCGCTCCGCGCGGTCACAATCATTTTCGAATGTGATCGGAGATTTATAAGATACGTAAATAATAGTCATATATACCAAGACTGCAAACTTTATTGAAATTGAGAAATTTATTTTCTCTAATCAATTTCCCATCCATATCTTCGACTATATCGGCATCATGTGCTGCTACAGAATGTTCTACTGCATCGTTTGAGGTATTTAACCCGCAATGATAACAACTATTTTTCGTCCCATAAGAAATAATGTGTCTAAAAAAAAAACAATTTTTTATGGATAAATTAATTATTTTACTTCGAGTGCCGCGTGTTTCAAATGGTAAAGTTGTATGAAGTCTCCACCAAGAATGACAATTTTCCCTCGGCAGATTGATTCACTATCCGTATATAAAAAGTAGATGGGATTTAATCGCATTTCGAGACAGACTGCCCACTTCATGGGAGTCCCGATTGTTGGCTTTTCTTTAGTGTCATCTTTTTCATCAAATTTTGTTGCCAAGTTCATGCGTGAAAGGTTATAGTTTGAATCTGACAGCTTTGTTTGCTGAAAAGGTTATAGTTCCAATCTGACAGCTTTGTAATTCCGTGTTATTTTTAAGTTTTTAATTAGTCTGAGAGGCATATCCGATTGCCGCGACCGTTGCGAGATTCTTTTCAGTTGCTAACAATAATAAGTATTGTCGAGCTGTTCGTCCCCGTGTGTACACTGTAAAAAATGCGCGGATTCTATAGTGGTCCACCCCGTTTGAAGTCAAAATACCCCGTTTGGTGTCGAATTCAACACTAATCAGAGTAAATTCAGAAAAAACAACACCGATTGGTGGTAATTCTACACAGAACGGGGTGGACCACTATAGAATTCTTCGCTGTATTTAAATGGTATTGAATTCTAACCACAACCAACACCACATTTTTTACAGTGTAACTGCTACGTTTCACGTAACTATAAGCTGTTGCTCGAGGGTTGTAGCTGTATTTTCAAGAAAATTTTCTGGTGAAAAAGTTATATATTGGGTAATTTTTTAATATGACAAAAAGAGAACATATTACACATCTTAGTCCGTATTACCATGTAAAGACAACTGGTTGAAATAAAAAAATGGGGGAAAATACAAATCAGGAAAAACACATGAATCCGGAGCTTGCGAAATATATTTTCCTAAGAGAGAATGAAAATCATTTTTTTATCAAAACAATACGAGGGTCAATCAATCAAGGAAACAAGATATTTTCTGACTACAGTCGGGGAAGACGATGCACAGCTAAACGCTGCTACAGCGGTGTTATATTGGACAAGTCGAAGTATTGACGACCTTCTTAAAATAGGGTATAAACTGTATATCAGTAGCAGGCTCGCACATCATGAAGTTTATACGAACACAATAAATCCAGAATACTTGGATTGTCATTAATTCAATAAGTCGTGAGTTAGAATTCGTAGACATAATGTTTGCATGGCCATCGATTTGACGATAACAGTGAGATTGGTGTGCCCAGTTTAAAAGGCGCGTTAGTTCATTAATTCGCGAGTTTTATGTGTGGTATACTGACGACGAACAGAATATCAGTCAATTGGAAAACTTGATAATCACATTTGATTCACATTCGAGAGATAATTTCGCGAAACCGTTTTTTGACGGAAAAGCTTGCTTAGTATTGGTTGATTCAATACAATCGTTATGCTTATTATCGAATAACTGTATTCCTGAAAGTAACCAACGTTTCGGTGAGCAATATGATTTAACGCCAGTCAGTATTACTATGAATGAAAATAATGGTACGGAATCAATTGAAAGAGGCAAATCAAGTTGTTTTGAATATATCACACAGCCAGATTTGAAAAAAGACCGTGCGATCAAAAATGACGTCACAAGTTCAAATATCAATGTTGAAAGTCAGCGAACAATGTAGGTGAAATATGACTTGCTAAAAGAGGAGAAAAAAAGTTTCTCGACAACAATATCGTCAAAGAGTAAAAGAAAGATTCAATAGAGTAATAAATTATTCATCACAAAACAGACTGAATATTGGGATTGAGGATTTCAAATTAAAAAAAATGATTTTACAGATTCGACACCAATTGTTCAAAGTACAGAAAGAGACAGAAGTAACATTGCTCTTTTAACGGACGAAGACAGGTTAGATAACATTGAGCCTTTTCTTGATTCAAATTGCGAAAAATGAATTACATTATAAATATGGTGCTAAACATTTCAGAGGAGAAGTGCAGTCGAACAAACTATCATTCGGAAACTGTTGTGCTCACGGAGAAGAATATCTAAGACAATTTACCAAACCCTCTTGGTGAATTAGAAGAACTATTCGATGGTACACATCCTAATTCAAATGATTGCTTCGAACGTTTTCGGTACTATAATAACTCGTAATCTTTTGCATCTTTTGATGCTATCTTAGTAAACTTGCGAAAATAGTATGACATAATAATTGAATGAATAATTTTCAGAAATAAAAAACAATCAACAATCAAAAAGAGCGCGCGAAGCGCGCTATAAATCTAGTTCATTAAATTACACGTGTTCTATTCATCATCACTTCCAGCGCATGTCTTGGGGCCATGCCCCAGATTATCACATACATTTTTCAGTAGGTCTTCACCTTCTTTTGATTGATCTTTGATGCTATCTCTGTACCTACAACCTCACGAGAAGCGTTTCGAAGAATACTTTGAGCCTTGCTCGAGAGAATTACCGAAATTGAGTGACTGGCGTTGGTTTCCGGTACACTCCGCCTCAGTGCAGCAATCGCTGACAGAATTGTCCGTTTTTTTTTTCACCGCCAAATTTTGCCCGTAGCAATCAATGCATACTCTCCTTTCTGTTGTGCAAAGGGCACGAATTTCGTCGATAACATTCACAGTACCCTCACCAAAATGTGAGCGAATAAGAATTTTCAACGCTCGTAACAACGCTAGATCAATATTTTTTCATGTTTCAAACGTTCAAATCACTGATGAAATCCATGGAAGAAGTATGGATAATGTCCCATCAGGGGAATGTTGCATGAACAATACCTGACAGTATTGATCGGTAGGACTTTGAGAATATGTTATTTTCACGTAGTATTTAGACAGTTTAGCATTGATACGATTTTCCGAGACCATCATTTCAATTGAAACGATAATCCACTGCTTGGCACCGAAATCCGACGTTTCTTTCAGGTCTCAAACGTTGAAATCGAAGTTTCTCATCGGAAGTACGCATCGTTTTTTGGCGTGGCATGACGGAAGGTGTAACTTGAAACTGAAATAGTATATTATGCTACAAGGGAGGAAAGAGCGCGATTTTCGCCGATTGCGAGGGCAGCACGAACACGAGGTGAAAATTGCGCTCCTCCCGTGTGGCATATGCTATTTTTCACCCGACTTCGATAAAATGACCTTATTCCGTCGCTGTAACGCGAGTGGAAAGTAGGTAGTCAATTTTTGACCAGAAGGAAGAGAAGTGATTAACCGGGCAGAAAAGTAAATTGCCGGGCAAAAAAGTCCACTTTTTTGCCCGGCAATTTACTTTTTTGCCCGGCAATTTACTTTTTTGCCCGGCAATCTACTTTTTTGCCCGGCAATCGACTTTTCTTCCCTCTGGTCCAAAATTGACGACTTTCGACCCGCGTTTCAGGGGCGAAATACGGTCATTTTATCGTAGTCGGGTGAAAACTATTTAACACTTCTGACAGGACTGATCTGACAGGTGACAGCTCTTAGCTCACTTCAGACTGATTCAGAACCATAAACTGGGCTGCGCAAACAGTAATTTTTTTCCCCGAAAGCCAATCAGAATGGGTCTTAAGCGACAACAATGAGTTCGAGATATCGTGACACCTACTTTTTAGGTGTGGAGTTTTTTAAAATTTTATATATAAAAAAAAGAGATATCTGTTTTTTTATTTATTTCCTTTCATATATATATATTTTTTCCTGTTTACATATTTTCTTATTAGACACAAAAGATAAACGCGACGAATAATAGTACATTTAGGTTGGCCAGAATAATCTTCCGTATAATGGCCACTGTTTGTTCACCAGTAATTATTATATAATTTATGAATTTTATGTATTTAGTTATTTATATATATATATAAATTTATTTATTTTTTTAGTTATTTATATATATATACATATAGGTGTTGGTTTTTTTACTTTTTTTGTACAATGTCTGTTACTTGTTGGCCATTATACGTTGCTAAGCAACTTTTCCAAAAATCGGTAACTACTTGTAAACCGATATCTGCAACACACAGTATTTATTCAGTGATAGCGTACATAATAACGTGCGGTACTACTGCCTGATCTTTTCCGAGAAAGTTTCCATCCTTCTGCAGGTCATCATATTCGTACCAGCAACTAGCGGCGTACGTCATCGCGGTATAGTGTTCATTCTCTTGCGTGTAATGTATTATACCGCTAAGATGATATTTTTTGTCATCAAGTACGACCGATTTTTGAATACTGTAGAGTGTCAAAGGAACACCATTGGGGTTTCTAGGATAATTTGGATCTGTCAGGATTGATAAATCCAAGAAAAGATGAGGGCCATATATATGGTTTTGTTGCAGTGCAGTGTACTCGCACTTTCTGCAATCACTATACGCACTATTTGGCTTTATCAATTCTACATCGTCGATGGCTTCCTGAATGTGACCCAATCCCTTTTCTATGATGACATTCACATTGATGTGGAGTGTCGGTAGGTCTCTCAGTTGTACGTAATCGCAATTCTGGCACATTGCTAGCCTCGAAACACTTGGTAACTCGAGGAACAATTTATCAATCAGTTCACCTGCATTACAGGTTGCATTTAAAAATGTCATGTGCCTCGTCTTTGATTTGTCTAGAAAGTCGAGGGGCTTTAGGATCTTCACGCGTGCAGTATAATCGCCACTGGTTATTTTGCCACGAGACAGAATGCCTGAGGCCAATTTCAGAGTGGCATTCTCAGTGGCCAAATGTGGAATCTGGCTTCTGTACTGATTTTCTTTGCCGAGAGTTTGTGCAAGCAGTTGTATGATTGAATCAAACGCACAAGTTTTTTTTACAGCAATTGCTTCTTTGTCGACGGTCAATGCTTCACACACCGAACCGTTTTTGATGATTGGTAATTTTACAAAATTTTGGGACTCTACATGATTCCAATCAGCGCAGTCATCCATATAATTTGGTTTTTTTTTCCGGAGGCTCACCTAATCCTCTCCAATTATCAAAGGCCCGCAATGGATTATAATCTTTTACTAGACTTGTTTTCGTAACTTGACTTTTTTGGTTCGAGCTTGCGGCTTTGGATCTAGAATTCTTGGCGACCACTCTTACAGTTGCGTCATTATATTTTATCGTACTATAATTTTTTTTTATCACAGTGATTATCAGATTTGCGGTAGATTACGTCCTGACCATTTTCGTCATTTGTACTGCAACGTGTATGCGATGAATTGTTCTGTTTGCCAATATTGTCATTCTTTGCATCCTTGATGACACTTTCTACATAGGTAAGCATTTGCTCGACAGTAGTAAATTTATCCTCCCCGTCAACTATGTTCGTAGAGGTCTCGTTGCATTGTGCTTCACTGTCTCCGTTATGCTCGGCATAATCGCATTCGTAGTCATGGTTCCTGTAACCTTCACTCAAAGTTTTATTTTAATTATTATAATATATACTAAAAAATAAATTTTATAGAAAAGGTATATTTAGTATTGAATTTGCTCGACAGTAGTAAATTTATCCTCCCCGTCAACTATGTTCGTAGAGGTCTCGTTGCATTGTGCTTCACTGTCTCCGTTATGCTCGGCATAATCGCATTCGTAGTCATGGTTCCTGTAACCTTCACTCAAAGTTTTATTTTAATTATTATAATATATACTAAAAAATAAATTTTATAGAAAAGGTATATTTAGTATTGAATTTGCTCGACAGTAGTAAATTTATCCTCCCCGTCAACTATGTTCGTAGAGGTCTCGTTGCATTGTGCTTCACTGTCTCCGTTATGCTCGGCATAATCGCATTCGTAGTCATGGTTCCTGTAACCTTCACTCAAAGTTTTATTTTCAATGTCTGTTAAATTCCATTTCTGTAGATCAGACAAGCAGCTTGCCACATACACATCCAAATTTTCTGACGGACATGGGTAAAGTGGTAGTCCTTCTTGGTGAGTGTATTTTTTACCGATAATTACCGGAACTTCATTTCTGTATCCAATATGTTCTATCAGAACGATGCTCTTATCTTTCAAAAGACAACAGTTGTTTGGCTCTTTATTAGTTAGTTCATAGTTCTTGAATTGTATTAATTCATGTGCGTCGGTGCAATTTAACGGTAAGGGCTTGCCACTTTTTCTGCGCAAAACAGGGATCGCAGATTGTTTTTGAACGATGGTATTCCGAGTTATTAGAGACTTTTCAGTGAGTCTGTTGTACAATTGGCAAAGTGGTTTTTCGTTCTTTCGCAGCATATTATTCAAACTCTGCATGAAGTTCTCGAAAGGCCAAGCTGAGAAATTATCCAATGATCCAAATTTTAGCACATCTTCGTGAATGTGGATCAAATTGTGCACGTTGTATATGATATTTTCTGCTCCGTATAAAATCTTGAACGTTTCGACGAAGTGTAACAATAAATCACGTGCATACGCGTTATTAGCATAACAGTCTTCTGGATGTGCCAGTATGCGTGCTGCACAACTGAACGTATTAAAGTGCATTAGATTCTCATCGCGCAATATGTCCTGCAGTACAACAGGCCCAATATACAGTGCGAAGAGCCGAAACTCTGTACCTTTCCACCTGGATACGTCCTCTAATTCACGAGGCTTACGAGCAAATTCTTTCGGTATCCATTTTGCTATTTCCATCAACTTCTTTGACAATTCGCGTGTTTGGTGAGCGGTAAATCTTGCAGGATGGTACCCATGCAAATATAATCCAAGCAATTTCTTAATAAGTCCTAACCATAACAAGTGTAAGGGATCATTGGGGAACTGAGATATCATATCCACAGATACTTTTTCGAAAGGAGAATAGCCAGTGTGATGATCTTCTTGTTCTCGGCGACGAAAATTGTCGTCAGTACGTAGACGCGAATTGAAATTCAAAAACAACAGTCGATGGTCTTCGTAATGACCTTCATCCATGCACTTTCCACACCCGAAATAACCATTGTGACCTTTGGTGCAGCTTACAAATGTTCTCGCAGGAGCATCACAGATTATGGCTCTAATTTTCACGATGTAATGTTTCTTGTTGAATCCAAATCCATAATTGTGCAGGTTTTCATATTCGTCTATGAACGCTGCTAAATATTCACTGACAGAAGGTGGTTTAGTCGCACCATGGTACGCACCGATGACAAACGGCTGATCAGACTCTTCATGATAAATTCTTCCAAGTATCGGCCAAAGTTGGCTTTTCGAACTGTCTGAAAGCGGCAGCCCATCTATGTTCAGATCTATTAGAATAATATTAGACTCAAATATTAGTTCATTGCTAGTGAGCTGATCAATAATTGAGTTCTCCAACCCATAGTGGAAATACGATCCCAGCTCCCAGTTCTCAATACAAGATCTTCTTGGCGTCCGCAACAGGCTTCTAGCATCCAGCGGTAGTTCACTGTGGCCCCGAGCATGCAGATCTTTCAATAGCGGTGTCAATGCATTTTGGCGAATATTATACTTTATTGCCCACCTGGACAACCACTGAGCCAATGTATTCTCTTCTGTTTCATAGTTGTGAGCTGAATTCTCTGGGTTTGATCCATAATCATTGTTGTCATCTACCAGTGATCCTTCTGACAAGGATTGATCACATTGATCACATTTATTTGTATAAATTTGGGATGGTACAGATTCGAGAATCGGATTTGCGTTATTTTCAATAAAATTGGAAGCAGGTGTCTGTGGTTCATATTCTACAGTAGAACTCTGCTGTTTCGCAATCGTTTCGGATACAGGCAATTCTCTCGGAGATCTCTCATTTCTTCGAAAATCGAGTAAGCGTCTGTTTTGCTGCCTTCGAGACAAGTCCCGAAAATTCTTGGGCATCTGAATTGTAAAATTATATGTTTTACTGATAACGTGGTATGAAATGAAATACAATCACGAAGAAATTTTCAACTGTTCCTTCTCACTATAAGTGGATGAGTGGATGATGGAATTAGTATAATGCGAGTGATACGTATGTCTGGGGTGTCTAGTCCTACTGGCATACCGACATTTCCCAGTTTCCCAGTAAGGACTTTTTCACCCGTCATTTCAACCCATCTAAGCTAGAGAAAATACCCTTGTACAATGCAAATTCATTCCAAAATAATCGTCAGATTTTCCTGTTTTCTTGAATTCCAATTTCGCTTAAACGCAATCACAAAATATACAAATAAACATACCAATGGAAAAGGGCCGCAAACTGAGATCAACGAGTAATTTTCGATGTATTAATAAACCATACGAATATATGGATGAAGAAAAATCAACTGTAATTCTAGGACATGGGCCCAAATTCTCCCATGTCCAATCTAGTTTGATCATAGAGATACATTTAAGTAAGTTATTAGTTTCATACCGGTAGATGCCGTGAAATATAGCTATTCATGCGGCAAGCGTGTCAAGTGAAACCTTGCTGAATGTTACTTACGCGCACGCCTCATACAATATTTTTTACGGCAAAGGCATTGAACGTCACTTTCACGGCTGCTGAGATCCGCCATAACAGAGTGCAGGAACTGCGGTATAATGACTTTATTCCGCAACTTTGGACTGCGCACTTCAAACTGCGCATAAAAGTTGCAGTATATGTAGAGACTTTATACCGCAACTTGGAACTTAGCGGTATAAAGTGCCACTTAACGGATCGAGAACAGCCGTGAAAAAGTGACTTTTCAATGCCTGAACCGTAAAAAAAAAAAAAAAACGCCTGCGTGAAAAGTCCACTTTCGCACAAAGTTTGGAGGCACCGGAAACCCACCTTCACACACTGTGCGGGAAAAAATCCTTCGCATCGGTAGCGGTGTGCGAAGAATTTCTCCGCATACAGTGAGATGAGGTCGATTTTCGGTTCCCCTCAAACGCTGCCCAAAGACGACTTCCATACAAGCGTGATGAAAAACAGTGACCAATACACGTGCGAATGGCGGCAATGTCAAACTCGTGTGAAGGCATAGCTTTTTTCGTTTAGGCACTTCGCGCAATTATACCGAATAATTCTATTGTTCGTAACGATACAGTGCGTATATCGGAGTATAACATCGTCACAATTCTCTATCCCACTCTCTCCCGGAAATTCAATTCTCGTGCATGCGCTCTGCCGTCATATTTCTGCCACACTGACGAATTTCTCTACGCGGTCTAATACCTATAACCTCACAAAATTGCAAATTTCTCGATACCTTGACATTGAATTTCTCATAACATAAGTCGTCTACACTGAAAGAAATTTTATTACACTATTTGCTTTATCGCGTACCAAAAAGTACAATAAAATATAGCATTTTAGGGACAAACGAGGTACAGTCATAATAATTCCTATGATTATAGGAGATTGTACTATGTCTATATGTATTAACATTATCTTGAGAAGCAAAAATTACTATATTATCTTTGGAAACATTGCTATTCGGCTGTTGGAGAATGGACATTGTGAATAATGGTAGTGATTCTTTGCAAGTTTTGCTAAGATAATTCGAGGAACTTGCTATTTTAAACAACATAAGTTGCAATAGATGTATGAAACTTTACTATTCTCAATGAGAACGCGCATTGAAGTCAGAAGCACTTGTACCTTCTGCAACTTAAACCTTAGGGAAATTCTAAAACACTATTGTAAAAGTTGCCGAATATTCTCGAGCTGACCCGAATTCGGCCGAGGAATAGACCAGCCGGTGGCCGCCATTGCATTCTTTCGCAAGTATCGTTTCACCACGCGTCACGAAGCAAATTTTCAGTGCGGTTTAAGCTTTCAAATCTACAAATCGTATCCTCCTGCAAGTATAAAAAGGATCCAGAAGGATATAAACATCATTAACGAATGAAAAGTAAGTAGTATCCTACAATTCAACAAATAAAAGAAATACAACCACGTGTGTGATTTGGAGGTTAGGCGTCATTCAAGTATTACGTAACGCTCAAGGGGGAGGGGGGGTCGGTCAAAACGTAACCATTTGTTACGGGGGGGAGGGGGGGATATCGTCAGACGTTACGTTACTACGGTTTTTATTTTCAATAAATACTTGAGAAAAAAAGTATATCAAACAGTTTCATTGTAACCATGAAAAATGATCCTATTTTTTGAAAATTTCCAGCGCTTTGTAATAGGTAATCTTAACAATTGGTAGCGTAACGTAACACTTACGGGGGGGGGGGTCAAAAATGGTCAAAAATAGCGTTACGTAATACTTGAATGACGCCTTAGCAACATCAAATCGCCTACTTTTCGTTTCATATACAGAACAATTTTTGTCGACATTTTTATATACTGAGGGTATACTGTTGAAAGTAGTATCGGTCCATAATGTTGAAGTGTTATTTATATCTATAGAAAATGTTCGACGACCTGTTAGAAGACGGTACCGAAGAATCGGGACTCGAGGTAAGCTTCGTCATACGAAGACTTCCAGTTTCAACGTATACTGCGTCGCAAAGTCTGTTCATTGGGATGACTAAAATATGATAATGTGACATTCTTTCAGATAGGCATTGAGAGTATACGATGGAGTAAATGCTTTACTTTTTCACGAAATATGTTATGTTAAAACCAAATTACAGCATCTGTAATAATAAATAAGGTTGTAGAATATTTTGAAGATTTATGTATCATATATATAATAAATAGTGGTTGTGAAAATTTACGTCAACTGTTGCAATGTTTTACCCAGCTAAAATTTCTTTCAGTGTACTCCACGTTATTTTTTGTTGTATTTTCGATTCTCGTGATTTAATTCATTTTGTGAGATAAATCAATATTACTCTAATTTTTCGCATGTGTTCGGTAAATTCAGAGATATTCGTTATAATCTAATTCTCATAAGTCTCGCAAGGGTGATTCTTCCATATAAGCCCTGTGTTGAAAATCTGATTTGTAACAATTTATATCTTCCTTGCTCGGTCGTAACGTGTTCTAAACATCCTCATACGTGAGGATGAGTTTTGTTGGTTATTCTATCGAAAAACCAGTCTATCTTATGAAATTTTATCCAGTAGTCTTCTTCGAAGAATTAAAACGCGCTCGCCGCTTGTGCAGTAGGAACGGGAAAGAAATACCGTGGACGCATCAGTGTTTAGGTTATGTTTTTACAGAGATCTGAAAGTCATGTTAATTTTCATAGATTGACGGATAAAAGACAAAACTTTCTTACCTTGTTTGCGGGATTTGAGTAGGTACCTGGATCAAGTAAATCACTGTTTGTGCAAACTTTCGAGAATAAATAAAGTTCTTCAATCTGCAAGATAATCTGACGCACTATTGATACCGTAACATTCACGAATCGCGATCGGCTTCTCGAAGACTTAGTTCCAGATGCAGCCGTAGTGGCGTGGGCGAGGTTCACTTTGGAATATCGGCTGTGTCTCAATTCGTCGTTCTAGTTCTAGTTCTAGTTCTAGTTCTCACGCGCATGCGCACCGCGGTCTTGCGGCTTCTGCTTCTGATTCTGGCGTTGCAATAAACAGGCACCCTTCATGGCTGCCGCGATCAACTACGAAGCGCGCATTCTTGCGGTGTCTCGCAGTACTACCAGGAGCCGGAAAGTATGAATGCATCTTTTTCACCGACTTCATTTGTTTATTTTGGTGATAGTTGTTTGCTTGACGCCGAGTGAGCTGACGCTCAACGCAATTGCTGCCGTACATTGAATAAGGACAATTTATTAATTGAGGCTACGTAATTGAAGCTACAGGTGGAAAATAATATAAGTACTGACGCAACAGGTGTAGGTAAGTAATAATTACGCTGAACAATCGCGATTTTTTAGCGTCGCAGTTATATTTCACTGCGTCGTTTCTTTATCAAGTTCGCGTCTTTTCGCACGAGTAAAACTTTTATTGCGCGAGTGCTTGTGGATTTATAAATTTAGCATACATCTAATGGATAATAGTGCCAATTTACGTCAAAACTATTCATCAAAACTATTCGTATTTCAAATGTACACCAACACGGCTGAGTTCCGACCCTCATGGAATTCATCTCCGATTTTTTTAATTCCCACACGACACGTATTGGTTTCCAGCCCATCCATCCGTGAATTTATTTCACATGTTAATTTTTTCAGCGAAAATGTTATGCATATATTCCTCCTGAACCCATCATTATTTGTCAATCCATTGCCCGTCCCGTAAAAAACAATGACATGAAAATTATATATCCGGCATTCGAATACTGTATACGTGTAAACAGAGTTCCATATACAGGGTGTATCAGAATTAACCATACAAAATGATAGGGGTAATAGAGGGGGTCGAGCTGAGTAAATTAACCCCGAAAACATGTGGTCTGCAGAGTCGCGTTCGCGAGATACGGCCGATTAAAAAGTCGCGCTAGCATTGGTATTTAGCAGTCAAATTCGCAGCGGAGATCGTTCGGCAGTCTGGTATCCAGGCGCACTCAATCGCAAATACGGTTAAAAATCGTTTCCAGTTTAAACTTGAACACTATTCGTTAAGATTTGTTCATAAAAAGGTCGTGCGCGCCCAGAACCAGAATACCGACCGATTTTCCCTGCCGATCTGGCTGTTAAATACCAACGCTAGCGCGACTTGTTAACCGGCCGTATCTCGCGAACGCAACTCCGCAGACCACATGTTCTTGGGGTTAATTTACTCAGCTCGACCCCCTCTATTACCCCTATCATTTTGTCTAGTTAATTCTGATACACCCTGTATAATTCCACTGATTTTCATGTTCCCTCAGCTCAGCATCCGATCCTCCCGGCCCTCCGGCTTTCCAATCCGAAATCCGGTACGATCCAATTCCTATACACCTTCTTGCTGATCCCCGCCATCTAATTTCCAATCGGACAATCTGCACCATGACTGCCCAATCTGCTTTATATTTCTGTGAGTATGAATTGTCTTTTATAAAATTTATTTCAAAATGCACGATGAATTTATGTGCTTACCCACCGTATGAACCTCGAATTTTGTTCCTAGTTTCACCTTAATTTAAGTAGTATTTCGAAAGAATTTTTTTTTTACTGACAAGTAAGTCTGAATTCACTGACACAAGCCCCGCGATGTGACGGGATATCCTTCTACAGGCTTTCCGTACACTCGAAATATTTGTGATTCAATGACACCGTGTAGATCTTTTTTTTTTCTTCGCAATGAATTTCCGAAAATGAGTAGAGCATCCAAAATTATTTCAAAACATCACAAATAGATGATTTAAGTGAGTAGGAATAATTTTAGTACCCTTAAAAATATAAAAATATTAATAATTCCATCTCTTGAGGATTTTCAGAAATACTTCACTCTGTAAATTATTTGGAATGAAAACTCACTCCAGTGGAGTGAAAATTCACTCCAGCGATATTGAAAACTGCGCAAATCCAATAGAGTGATCATCCACTCCAATGGAGTGAGTATTCACTGCAATCGAGTGAAATGTCAATCTTCTTTGGATTGATTTGTTCACTCAAATCGCTTAGAGTGGAAAAATTCACTCTAATGAAGTGAAAAGTCACTCAATTCATTGGAGTTGCGCAGTTTTCACTCCAAAAGATTAGAGAGCAGTATCAGCATTAAGAGGTAGAGTCGATGAATCGAATGTAAAATATTCTTATTGTGATAAAAATGTCAGAATAGAAAATTAACTACACTGGTGATTTTCAAGGGGGTACACACCATACACCTCCGAACTTGAAAAAAGAAGTACAAAAGTTTTATCGAAATTCTTCCGAACTTCTGAATAGAGCGCGAAGAATCATTTTTTTTCACGTATTTTACAAGAAAAACTCTATGAGACGTCCGATTCCATATCGCATGTGTAATGGCAAAAGGGCGAACAATTGTTTTTTCCCGGATTTCGACTGAGAACGTTCGATGCCGTTCGAATCAAATCAATGTCTTCATGCATTGTCACTACTTTCACCCTTTTCCAGAGAAAACCAAAGTAAAGGAACAGGAATTGCGAAAAAAAATATATTGTTCCCCCTTATGCCATTAGCCACCCGACCGAAACGACAAAAGCTCGACAAAAAGACGAACAAAATATGTTTGTTCGCCCTTTTGCCACCAAAATCGCATATTCGGCGCTTACGACCCTTTGCCATTAAACACGCAATTTTTGTTTGTTCGAAGATTTTTTGGATAATGAAATTTCAACAAAATAGTGTGAAAACCATTCTCAAATACGAAAAATTATACGTGTAAACTATACGGTTGGTTTGAACCTAAATTTTTTAAATTCATTTGATTTCCCGAAAGTGGTAAAAATTTCAATAATTCTCAAGCCACGTAAGTCTTGTAGTATTCTTCTAGAATTCAAAAGAAAACATGGGTGTTTTACAAGGGCTACCATAAGGTGAATCAATTTCATACAAAAAGCAAATCGTAGGGGCGTCTAATCAGGCTGAATATTTCCCCGGATTATGAAAAAAAATCTATTATTCTATTATAATATTATAAAATTATAACATAGCTGAAAAAAATTTTTAGACATCAAGTTAGATTTTCCAATTTTGTATCTGTTCTGGACAATTCCATTTTTGGTACCCTCCACTTACTTGTCTTCTCTTTCCAATCATTCTGAACTATTCAGTACAATATTTTTCGTTTATATTTGCTGAATCTGGTCGAAATTCGAATATTGAAAGCTCCGAGAGCGTAAAATACCGAATTTCTATTCAACAATTAATAAATTTACCAAATCAAAAATCCCAACATCGAAAATAACAGAATCGTCGAATATCGTATACCTTTGAAATCGAATAGATAAATTGTCCGAAACACGACTAAAGAGATATTATTTTTTTCATTGCGGCGCGGGTTTCTGCTTGTTCATGCAGACTCCGCTCAATTTGCGCGTTCATACTTTTTTCGATTTGCGCATCCATTTTTTCGAGAAAATCCAATCTAATTCAAAACCTTTCATGTTTATTACTTTCCGTATTATCTGTATTCGGCACTTGGATCATTCTACGTTTCTTGCCTGTCGGCTATTTAACCGTTTGTTTAAGTACACTGTACGAGAATTTGAGTTCTGTACTTGGATATTCTGTTTTTTACAGTTTTGGTGCTTCCAACATTTGAAATTCTGACCCGGCCCCTGTTTGCCCTAAAGTAACGTATTCAATCATCTTTTTAGGGAAGGATGACGACGTAATGAGACTGATAGATGAAAGGATAAGATGTAACATCTGGTTCATCGGAAAACGAGGAGCCGGAAAGTCTGCTTGGGCCAAATTGGCAAATATATTGGATTGCGGGGCAACCGGTGACCAATGCCAGAAAAAATGGCTTTACATCGTCGCGCAATATAAAAAAATTATAACGCCGAAAACCGGAGTCAGCCTCGAAGGAGTCGAACATGAGGCAGATACGTGGCCATTTTTCGATGCAATGCACGGGTATATGAGCGATCTTCACTCCATAAATCCGGTCGAGCTGATCAATTCGGTTACGGAATCAAGTAGTAGTACGGCCATTGCGTCGACATCAACTTCTCAGCCGCGACTTCCTCCCGTAACAGGGGCATCGACATCGGGAGACTCGATTGTGATTCAGCCAAAGAAGCGGAAAACGTCAACGACGGCTGCAGTCCAAACGGCCACACTGGATTTTCTCACAAAAATGGATGCGCAAATCGAAAAAAGTAACGCGCAAATTGAACGGAGTCTGCACGAACAAGCAGAAGCCCGCCGTAATGAAAAAATGATGATAGAGATCATGAAAAAACATTTTGCATCCAAATAACCTATCGGTTTGCCTTCGGGTCTCTATTCGAATCATACCATTGTTACTTATTGTTGTGATCTATCATTTGTATACTTGTTTGAAGTTTATTAAATAAAGGCGTTTGATCTCCAAGTTGATAGTTTTTGACCTATGTATATCGAATAATCTTGGTTTTACCTATTCATATTTGACAACCTAACGCACAGTAATGTTCAGATATGCCCTTTCCTTCCGGCTCACTAGTTGCTGTGCATACATCGAAAACGGCGCCAATTTTAGATTTATGCGCAGCAACTAGTTATTTAGTTAGCAAAGGGTAGGCACGTGTGAATACCATCATACTTTGCTTTAAATAAAAAACTATTTCATCGCGCCCATACCTAATCTGCTTTGTCTTACACTACAAGGTAAGGCAGTGCAAGTATTCTTTATTGGAATTCAATAATTGGTCAATACTTGCAATCACAAACTTAAAAATTATTATTATTATTTTCATTTTATATATAATTAGTATTTTTTGGTTCAGTATTATTTGATAGATGGATCATCAGAGGTTCATACATCTACAGAAATACAGCGTGACTAATAATCGATAAGTAATAAATAACAAATAATTGAAAAGAGCTAAATACTAATAGCTGAGCAGATGTATTCAGCGTGCGCAGTAATACACTTGCCATAATACATAAGGAATCACGTAGAGATACTGAAAGATAGAAAGAAAGTTGCAGTTCAGCAGGTGAATACCGCGGCGAATCGAACATGCGTAGTTCAAGTGATCAGGAAGTTTCGTTCTCGAAACCTGAATTGAAATATAGTGATGTTCCTTGTGTCTTATACCTAGGTAAATTATAGTTGTACATACTACGTGCAATAGACCATACTACACGATATGACCAAGAAATCGATAGAAGTTGCAACGATATTCGCGAGATGACGCTCGCTGTACCGACGATCAAATTCAGTAGTTCACGCAAAACTATAAGAGAAGTCACCGACTTGAATTAGATCGATTAACAATCATGTGACGAATATATCACTCAAACATTGAAAATATTACAGCAATTTCAAACGATGATGTTTCGTAACAAGATTGATCATTACCTACATAGACTGTGAAGAACTGTGGTTGAAAATGGTAAACACGGCGAAACAAATATTTGTATGCTATGGTTGATTCTGAATTCGTGAGGATTATTCGACGGAGTGAATTATCGTAAAAATTGCAATTCAAAGTTCCTTGGGCAGTTTTTCGAAAAACTGTTGTTACGAAACTTTCCACAGAATAGATCATAATATCTTGATATATGTCTCGATACATGCGTGAATATCGTTTTTAGTCAATTTTGCTAAGGAACTTCCAATCCCAGTTCTGTTACGCATTGATCTGATCAAAAATTCCTGACGATTCCTGAATCACACCATCATAAAACAAGATTACACAATTTATACAATAGTACATTTCGATACTATAGCGAAAAACAAATTTTTCACGTGTATCGAACAAAATTTTTCATCACAAACGTGCGTAGAGTGCGATTATATGCACGCTTGCGTGCATATAAAGGCACATTTCCGCACGGCGTGATGAAGATGTATATTTTGAGGGGGTACCCGGTTGAAAGTATATCAAAATAAGGCGAGTGTCACAGTTATTGACACGGTCATAATTATTGTCATTTTTATTACATGTATCTTTTGCATCATCACTTTTGAAATTATAAAAAAAAATTATTTGTAGGGGAGAGTGGTCCTGAGTCGGCACTGCGGGTTAAGCCGGCACCCTGGCCGAAACCATGGTATTTCTCAGAGATGGCGAGTGCGTCGGCCGGGGTGCCGATTTAACCCGCAGTGCCGACTCAGGACCACTCTCCCCTATTTTTAAAACCTCTAGCAACTGTATTGTGTCATTGAAAAATTCGAAATTCTTATCACGCCTTGTTAATTAACAGTTGAACAAAATTATTGGGCCCTCACGTGTCAGTAACTGGTACACTCACCTCACTTCTGGTTCAAACATCATTCTGTTCAAGGGTGAACACTCTCAACAAAAGATCTCTGAATGCGGTACCATCTTCCTCGTTCCGTGGAACTCTACGTGGCGGAAGTTGCGGAATTTCAGCGTCGACCCTGAGCACATCGCCTTCCGAAATACAGATATTGTGCAACACGGTGCACGCAGCGACGACATTTATACCCGTTCTGATTTTCACTTCAAGTGCCTTCGTAAATATTATTCGCCACCTTACCTTCAGGAGACCAAAGGCCTGTTCAACGATGACTCTTGCTTTGTTGAAGGCAAGGTTGAAGGCTCGCTGTACCCGCGTTAACGGCTCTCGGAAGGGTGTCACAATGGTGATAGGGTTACGCCTACACGGATAACCGCTGTCACCAATGATGAAATGGCCTTCTGGTGGATAAAGCTGATCGCGGAACAAAGGGCTATTTCTTAAAATCCGAGTATCGTGTACAGAACCCGGATACCCACTCAAAATGTCTATAAATTTTCCGGTATGATCCACCATCGCTTGTAAATTTAATGAGTAAAATTGTTTGCGGTTGTAATATTGGCCGTGAAGTGCGACGGGGCAAAGCGTTCGAATGTGGCACCCGTCTATGGCACCGACGCACTGTCTAAAAATTGCGCTCCCTCCTCTTCGCGCAAAGCCCATTCCAATTATTGGGAGGTCTTCCACTGGCGGCATTCTAATTATCCG
Source organism: Euura lappo (assembly GCA_018257835.1). NCBI lineage: Eukaryota > Metazoa > Arthropoda > Insecta > Hymenoptera > Tenthredinidae > Euura > Euura lappo. The sequence goes on along the minus strand of JAEUYN010001356.1, from coordinate 200,815 downwards.
GGGTACCAGCGATACCACCTTATTCAAGACGCGGTGAACTGTCCTGTGTATTGTTGACCGGGGGATGTCGAAGCAGACTCCAACCACGCGGTACGATGTCGCACAGGCAAGCCAGAACAGAAAAATGATGACCTGGAAAACGATAACGTGAGGTATTACCCAAATTATATGTATTGTAGAGATGAGCAACATTATTCTGAAGAATTAACATCTAAAAATCTATATAGGGTCATTCAAGGAATCCGCTCACTCGCGCAAGGGTTAGACGAGGACAACTAGGAGAGAGTCAATCCAGTTGTTCCCGTCAAAACCTTGGTGCCATCTTCTATGGTTTAGAAATAATATGCGTTGTAACTTCTAGCCCCCGCCCGTCTAACTTTCTGTAGATGATGTCCCTACAGATTTAGCGATCTATGAAAAGGTCAGATGCGTCAATAAACTCATCCTTTAAACCTATAGTGTGTGTATATCTGTCTATAATCAAGTCACCGATAAAATAATATGAATGCCGCCAACGAAGACGTACCTGCAGTTCTATAGACCATCCCGATCGTTTGGGAATATTTGAGCAATGCAAGACCAAGCGACGAAGAACGTTTGGGTTTATTCGCAAATTCTCTCTGGTAACACGTTGCTCGCCGCGTAAAATAGCGCCTAGAAATCGATCGACGTAAGGAACTACTCGGCAGTAGGGTCCACGCTGAAATATTATGCACAGTTGATATTATTGAATGATTCGAATTTCTTGGTATGTATAGTATGTAGTATGTAGCACTTGTATTCAAACGCAAGGCAAAGTCGTGTACATCATTGTTTTGCCTATGTGACGGATGTGTCACTAGTAGGACTGGTTCATTCACATGTACACCGTGGCCTTTTTAAGTTGCATTTATATTAATAATCACGACGGATGTGTCGCCCGGGTTCGATTCCCGGATCGTCCGTTAATTTTTCTCATCAGTTTTTTCAATAAAACTTATCAGTTGATATTATTCTTTGCAGGTATTCCGTAGTTATTAGTAGACCTACTTGTTAGGGCATAGCAAGACCGAAGGGGTGTAACCTTATTTTTTTTATGGATTGTGTCAGTACTCGTATGTATGGCAGACCAGGGCAACTCGGCCTTGCGGGGTAAAATTATCATATCGAATATTTTAGGTATTGAGGCCGTATTAGAGATTCATGATCGTGATCGTTTGACAATATCAGGGAGGCCGAATTGATAGATTGATACTGGAAAACTGAAAAATAACTTTTCAACCATAAAACGTTTGAGATGATCACTTTACGTCGCGTGGCCGCGTTGCCTCGGTGTCCCCTTATTCGTTTAACGTGTCAATTGTTTCATTCATCTTTTTCCGTTTGTTATTAAACAAAATTTGAAATTGAATGGAACAAAATTTTGAAAAAATTGAAAAAGGTCACGAAATAAAATTGGAAGCAAAGCGGTATCCAAGTTTTGTGGAGTAGTCCTTTTACGTCATCCATAGAATTTAGTGTGCATTTTGTGACAGGTATCTATGGCGATACCTGCCAGCAATCCATATTAGCATAAATCTAGAAAAATATACCGATATACTATAGCAGTCAAGGGTCAAACAGGAATACGTCGTTTCTTCACCAGTACTACCAAAGTTCATTCGAGTTACCTTTATTTATTGATTAATTTTCTGTCCTTGATCCTATTCATCAGGATCAACATAATATATGTTAAAAAAAAGTAACAGAGGAACACCTAAAATCCGTCATAAGCTCTTTTTAGATTTTACAAAGCACTCCAAATTATTTAGTTGAGAAAAATTCATTACTCCAAACAATTGATCTAAGAAAATGAGAGAAAATTCATCGAATCATTTTAGAGATAGGAAACCTCAGCGTACAAAATTAAGGATCGAATCGGCAATGTTGAGGTTCAGAGACTAGGTAAATTGACGTAGACAACCCTAAATGCATATATTATATTTATTTGTTATTTATTTGTAATTGATTTACCAATACTATCTAGGAATCAGGAGCGTATTACATAAATGTACATGCATCTTCGACTGCAAACTTTATTCTTGATCATTTCTTTCTCTTTTCGTACTTACGTTCAAGTATATAAGTTTTACCTCTCTAAGTCTTCTCCTCAGCCACAACTGCACTAGCATCAACATGCGAATAAACATCAATTGCTGGTTGAGAAAAATCTCGCGTTGCCTCTGAATTGCACGGTTAGCCCCCATCCAGGCAGCAATAACTGCCACGTCGCGATGAGGCATTCCTATTAAATAAAGAACAATAAAAGTTTCATGATAAAAAAAATTATATCACGTCTCTGACAGTGCGTTACAAAATAATAAGTGTACTCCACTTACTTCACGATTGTAGTAGTGCACAATGAGTTTCTTCTTTATTTATTTTTCAAACTATGCACACGGTTGATCTGGTACGCGAACCAACTAAGAAGTACGAGATGGCTCAGGAATAAGGATGGATCGGTACGTGAGCTGAGGGAACATAAAAATGAGTGGTTAATTGGATATCAAGCATCCAAGTGATGTGAATGACCATTAGGGTGCCCTTTTGCCATTTATCATTTTTCACAACCAGCCATCACTTCAGATACTAGTTTTTGGTGTGAAATAAGCCCTCACCAAAGATGAGAGTTGTGAATCAATTATAAGAGATCAGAAATCGGCAAAAATGATAATTCCAGGGACATTTTGGTCATATATTATCAATTGTTTTGGAACTCGCAAATATTGTTTGGTATAATTGAAAATATCGTTTTAATTAATATTGGTGAAGCATAGAAATTTTTATGACTCAATAATAATATTTACAGCATTAATAATTGGTAATATGCCGAAAATCTGTAAATTGAATTATTCAATCATTCAATTCAAGATTATATGGTCAATGATGAATTTCTTTCGTCAAATCTCCCATTTTCACAAAATTCATGAATGAGGTATAAGTGTATCTTCAATTTTTCAAAAAATGTCACTCACTAGAAAGAGAATCATTAATTGTTCGAAAAATGGTCAATTAGTAAAGAATAATTTGCTAATTATTTAAGAAATTAGTAATGTGAAAGTCTAAATTGATACTACTTCAAGAAAGTAGCAATGTGAAAGTCGAAATTGCTAATTATTCATAGAAATAAGTAATGCGAAAGTCTAAATTGCTAGAGATCAAAAGATCAAATCGCGACCGACAATGAAGAAGACACTCCGAGAAAAATTTCGTTGGAATGACTAAATGTAGCGGTTACGGGCGGCGAAATGAATATTTAGTTGTGTCCATTTAATGGCAGTTGGTAGAACAAAATGTTTGTTTGATCCAACAGATTTTTTAAAAATTTTGTTCAATGAACATATATTCAATTGCCACAAATAAATATTCATTTCGCCACCCGTAACCGCTAAATTTAGTCAATCCAACGAATTTTTTTCTCTCAGTGGACGAAACCAAATCACAGGTAAATTCGTTTCGCCATTCCTTTCGGCTGTGACTGCGTTGATGAAGTCAAGTTCGGCAGTTCTACGTCGGCTCAACGCACTGTATAATTAATTTTGAATAAAAAATTATTCCGACCTTTCTCGAATGTACAAAAATAAATGAAATAGGTTGATTTTCAGTGTCCTGCATTCTTGCATTACATGTGATATCTGTAAATATTTGTCTAAAGTATCCTTTTATCCGTCACTAATTAACTATTTTTTTCTTGGAAAATTAGCATTTTACTCGTCACTAATTACCATTTTCTAAAAAATGGGAAATGTATTTCCAACTAATTGTCAATTAACCCAATATATACTATTCTATATTTTTGAATTATGAATAATTTGTTCACGATTGCCAGAATATTTGGAGAAGTTATGATTTTCTTTTAATTACAAATTATTATTATTGAAGTAATTAAAATTTACTTGTAAATTATTATTTACATAGTCGGTAAGTTTGAATTTTTGAGACAATGAATAAATGGAAAATGAAACTTTTTTTTTTGCCGTTTGCTGTAAAAGATGTATTCATCGAATTTTTGATTTTAACAAATCTGCTCGTTGCAGTGTGAACCCCGTGTATGTACAAAGGGGAGATAACAGAAAATTAATTTTAATGTATTTGATTATTTCAACTTAGTTTTCCCTTATTCAATAAATGACTATTATTTTTTTCAGGCAGGTGAGTATTCGAAACTTTCAATCATTCATTCTTTTTTTTTTTATCTGATCTATTGAGTATTTCTGGAGGCTTATGAACTGGAGTAAAATTCAAAGTTCCATATTTGTGCACACCTGTGAAGAGCCAAAATGTTTTGTTCATATTTTTTTACGAACCACTCAATACTAGAATATTAATAATAATATTAATATGTTATGATGGTGATTATATCGGACTATACGAACCAATTTTTATTCGTCATGCCTAATATTAATATGTGTTCGGGTCTAATAATAATTGTTGTTCGGGCTATTCATAGGTCTTTCTCAGCATCCTCTATGGTACTTTGAGACCCTCATTTTTGTTTTCCGTGCTTTTGCTTGTGGACCAGTAGAACACAAAAAAGAACACCCTATTAATCGTTTGAATAGGTCTATCAAACCGAGGCCGAAGGGCGTTATTTCGAAATTCATTGCACCAAGAAAACTGTTTTTGCGAGGAACAAAGAAAATTTACCAATAAAAAGTATATACGATGAATTACTTCATATTATTAAATAGGGCCATTCCTTCCCACACAACACACGATATCTAGTGGATTATCCTATGTATGTCTAACAAATATCCAGGATATATGAAATATCCCTGCGATGTTTGGGATATCTCTCGATCCAATATCGTCGGGACATTTATAAATCATCCAATTTGGGGATAGATTTATCATGCATGTCTTGCGAGGATATACTGCCCGGGAAAAAATGGTTTGGATCTAATTCGCATCTCCGGAGATCTAATTCAGATCTAAGTAGATCTGAATTTAGGAAAATCGTAGATCTACCTAGATTTACCTAAATCTCCGAGGATTTTCGAAGATCTACGTAGCTTCGAATTGATCTAATGTCTTGTTCGATTGCTCATGCTTGTTAGATCTATCGTATATGCACCTAGATATCGTTAGATCTACTTTAGATTTAGGTAGATCTGCGATGAGTAGATGGAATAATCGCAGCAAAACGTTGTTGCTCATTGAAGCCAAGTAGATTTACTCAGATCTGAGTAGTTCTGATACCGTATTTGGAAATATTTCAAGTCTCTCTGGACTGATTGGACCATAAGTATGCTCGAAACGCACGTATTTTCAGAAAGCGCCTTAGCTCATCTAGTACGGTACAGGTTTTGTAATCCGAAGTTCGAGGGTTCAATTCCGATTTGTTCGATTTTCACTTTTAAAAAAAAATTTTTTTTTTCCTTACTCGTATTCACGATTTCTTATTCTATGATGATAGTGAGTATTTTGTCATTATAGTTGTGCAATTAATCAATGTTTTTTCAATTCATTTCCGGAATTGCCATTGACATAAACATTAGATCTACGTAGATCTCTTAAGATCTCATAAGATCTGCGTCGATCTCATTAGATCTATTCCAAAATTTAGATCTACGTATATCTAAAGCATTTCGATCTACATAGATCTAACCGATTTTTTCCCGGGTGGGACCTAAAAACCTGATTCACGTATCCTTTTCCTTGAAAACCTTCACGTGCTGCAATTTTCTGAAAATTTGTATAAGTCCTCACGATAGCCTCGCAAAGTCCCCGAACGCATTTTGGAATGTCCCGAATAGTCCGAAAGATGTCTCAAAATGTCGTATGGATATCTGATCAAAACATCCTCATAGTATATCCAATGGCTATAGTCCATAAGACTATTCTGGACATTCCATGGATACCCAGCATATCCCGGATAAAATATCCAAAGGACATTATAGGTACGTCATTGTGTTGTGTGGGTTGTGAATGGGGCATTCCACGTCAAATCGACCCCTCATGAGCGTGACCCTCTAGGATTTCGATGCCCAATGGATTTTTTGGTTGGTTTTGGTAAAAAATTATGCCTCTAATTTTTTGAAAATTTTCAAACATTTTTGAAGATCGTATGGTGACCTCAAATATCATCATCAAGAAGGACATTTTTAAAATCGCTGATTTTTTTTGTAAAATCAGGAACTCGAAAACACATCGTTTGGTCATAGTCCGATCATGGGATGAAAATGCTAACATTTTTTTTTTCAATTTTTGATTTTGCAAAAACATTCTAATCATGGTTTTTTGTAGTAAAAAATAAAACAAAAAGAAACTTTATATTGGTGAAATTTGATTTTCTTGTTGGTTCAAGAGTAAAACACCAAAAATAATGCTCGATTCGAAAAAAACCGCAATCAACTGACATAAGTATGCGCGTGGCTTGAACTGAACAAACAAGAAAATCAAATTTCACCAAGACAAAGTTTCTTTTTGTTTCATTTTTTACTACAAAAAACCATGATTACAATTTTTCGATACTTTTATGCAAAATCAAAAATTGAAAAAAAATGTTAGCCTTTTCAGCCCATGATCGGACTATGACCAAACGATGTGTTTTCGAGTCCCTGATTTGACAAAAAAAAAAAAAAAATCAGCGATTTTAAAAATGCCCATCTTGATGATGATATATTTGAGGTCACCATACGACCTTAAAAAATGTCGGAAATTTTTTTTAAAATTAGAGGCATCATTTTTGACCAAAACGAACCAAAAAATCCATTGGGCATCCAAATCCCAGAGGGTCACGCTCATGAGGGGTCGGTTTGACGTGGAATGCCCCGGATGCTAAATTGAAAATGAATTGGCAGTGGCACACAATTAGATACAATTAGGTTCAATGGAAACATGAAAAAATCGCGGACGAATTCAACGAGGATCGGGATGAAATCGTCTGATAAGATAGTTTTCATACATTAACGGAGTGGCACCGTTATTTATTTGATAGTTTACTAACGGGAGACGATACAGCCAGAGCTAGATAGAACAACCCTCCAGTGAGAGTATTAGATCCTGGATAACACGAATGTTTACAGATTAATGATTCAACATGACTTTAACTAGTGTCCGACCGAATATTCGGTTTCGGTTTCGGCCAAAAATTGGCCGAATCTTCGGCCCGGCCGAAACTAGTGTTTGTATCGTGTCGGGCGCTGTCGGGTTTATTCGGAACGGTTTCACCAGATAGTATCTTTACAAAAATGAAGTGATTTTCTGAAAAATTTGAGTCTTTATTTAATTAAATAATCGAATAATACCTCTAGAAAATTTAACCAACATTTCTGATTTTTTTAGATATTCCCGCCAACCATTAGTTTTTTATGATTATTCCATGCCATCTAAAATTGAAGGTTTTTTTTAAATATCGAAAAATCCTCAAAACTATTACTTTTCATTCCGATAATTTCGGCATCCAATCAATGATGGACCGATTTTTTCCTATTTTTTCCAGCGTTTCAAACATTTTAAACAAAGTAAGAATACATGTTGCAACAATATCGCGTGACTAATGGCATGAGGTCGTAAGCGCCAAAAACGCGATTTTGGTGGCAAAAGGTCGTATAATTTTTTTTTCGCCATTCGCTCTGAAAACGGTCGAAACGTATCGATCAATTGGAATTACGAGTTCGAAAAATGTAACTGTAAAAGGTCGTAAGTTGGGCGGATACGTCGTTCTTTCATTACAATTTTTAAGGAAGATTAAAAAACAAAATAAAAACAGAAGGTCGTAAGCGCCAATTTAAAAAAAAAAATTTTTTTTTCACGTTTTTTTCAAATAGCCGTGAAAACTCGTGAAACGCGAAGAAAAATCGAAATCGACGTCGTTTCAAAAATTTCGATAAAAAATATACGTAGTTAACTGCAGAAGGTCGTAAGCGCCCAACTTACGACCTTTTGCACTTACATTTTTCGATCTCGTAATTTCAATTGATCTATAGGTTTGGAACGTTTTCAGAGCGATTGGCGTGAAAAAAAAATTATACGACTTTATGCCATTATAAACAGCAAAACGTCGTATAATGGCGCTTACGTCCTTATGTCATTAGACACGCGATATGTAAAATCTGTTCTCAATTCTGAAATTTTTGTTAATTTTTGGAGAATTTTCGGTTCATCATTGGTCGGGTGCCAAAATGATCGGAATAAAAAATAAGATCTTTGAGAATTTTTTGAGATTTTTATAAAACTTCAATTTGAGATGTGGTAGCTAATAACGAGGCTAATAGTCGTAAAAGAAACTTACAAGAGTGCTTCCGTGAGACCAAAGAATCATATAGAAAAAACGGTGAGGAAAAATCATTAGTCGAGTTTACATGGAATGCCCCAAATTTTCGGTTTCGGTTTCGTTTTCGGCCGAAACTAGAGGAGGAGCCGAATATTCGGTTACGGTTTCGGTTTCGGCTGAAAATCGTGTTTCGGTCGGACACTTATACTTACACCGGTTTCCTTCGTTTTTCACCAGTTGATTATGATTAACATTAACAGATAACACCTGTTGATCGATTATTATCGTTATATTTATTATCTTTATAAACGTTTATTATCCTTATTCGATTCAATCTTCTTCGTGCTCACTCGTAGTCAAGCAAACAAACCACATCCGTTTACCCATAGCCCTCTATTTTTTTATGAAGTCGGTGAAAAAGATGCATTCATACTTTCCGGCTCCTGGTAGTACTGCGAGACACCGCAAGAATGCGCGCTTCGTAGTTGATCGCGGCAGCCATGAAGGGCGCCTGTTTATTGCAACGCCAGAATCAGAAGCAGAAGCCGCAAGACCGCGGTGCGCATGCGCGTGAGAACTAGAACTAGAACTAGAACTAGAACGACGAATTGAGACACAGCCTTTGTCAAGAACACGCTAGCGCCACCTGCGCCTCAACAGTCGACTTAGAGCTGACTTCGAGCCGACTTAAAGCTGACTTGAAAGGCAGCCAAAAAAAATGAATTAAGTCAACTTGAGTCAACTGGCAGTGAACTATGCGTCAACATTTTTAACAAGACTTAAAGTCGACTTTACGAAGTCGACTACGTGTCGGCATTTCAAGTCGACGATAAGATGACTTACTAGAGTCGACTTTAAGTCGTCATTACGCCAAGTGTGTTGTTTGGGTTGTCTTTCCTTTGGAGTTGCTCCATTCGATTCCGGTAGGTAAGACGACACAGGGTTGGGAAGAGGAGTGTAACTACAATAACATCTTACTAATTAATATCCTTATTCTAATTTTTTTTAGTTATATTTATTTAGATTAGATTAGATCAGATTTGGGTTTATTATGCCGTAACCCAGAAGGCCAAGGGGCAACAGAAAATGATACAGTAAAAATGTTGAATAAGTGCGATGCTTAGAGTAATACAGTGCAAAAAAAATGAAGATATAGAAGATACAATATAACAAAGATACAATGTAAAAACAAAAAATAAAAGTGAAAAATAAAGAACTAACAGTAAATGCCCAATGCAAACAAAGAGTGAGGGTGATACAACAAAATTGGATGAATCGAGTTATCCTAAGATGATATACAGCAGAATAAAGTAAAACGAATTAAATTACAGATGGATGTTAGTAAGTAGCCACATGTAACTAAAATTGAACACAAGCATAAATATAGCGTGCCAAGGCGCGAAATAAATAGATAAACTTAATAGCATAGAAGTATATTATGGATAAAACACACTAGCGATCAGGGACCGCAGGGTGTAGGACGCATAGGAAAACGCCGTAATGCCCTGCATAACCCGGCTAAGAGAGTGCAGCTTATGAGGCTCAGACAGCGCTCACAGCAAAAACAACACAGGTTCAAAAACAGGTCGCCTGCAAACATACACAATAATCAATTAAACAGACTAGACACATATCCTAATAAGTTATAACAAAGTTAATCCGACAACACATCGGTAGACTGTCAACACACTCAACGGTCACAGCCTAGGCCTGGGCGCCCCAACAGCGGCAAAAGTGATCTCGCTGGACAGGAGATAGTCAAAAAGCTTTATTTTGAAAACATCGATGAAAGATGCTTCACGACACGGAGCGGGCAAGCTGTCCCAGAGGTAAATAGCTGAGAGCAGAAAGGAGTTCCGGTAGCAGGCAGTCCTGTGATTTGGGATGAGGAAGGACGATGGGTTGTCAGACGCTGCAAGCCTCGCAGAACGACACTGGTCAGGATCAGGGTCCAAGAAAAGTTCGCGCAGGTACGCTGGAGAGGCAGTTGCAAGAGTCTGGTAGACGCAGGAACCCAGAAAGAATAATCGCCGGTTTAGCACAGACAGCCATTTCAACTGAAGACGGTAGGGAGTGATATGGACGTCCCTTCGCACATTGAAAATAAATCTCACGCCACTGTTTACTAGACGCTGAAGCTTTAGATTGAGGTAGTTCGTGGCCTCGTGATAGACCAAGCAGCAGTAATCAATGTGCGGGAAGATTAGGGTACGAACAAGCAAGGTCTTAATTTGAGGCGAAAGGATGTCACTACGATATTTCAACCTATGCAAGGTAGCATAAACTTTTCTCGAGACTTGAGCCACATGCGCGTTCCAGGATAAATCCGCAGATAGTTGGACTCCAAGATTCCGCACTATACCTACGTAGGGGACCGGCTGGCCTCGCACAGCCACCTCAGGGACGTCCAATAAGCGCAGTCGTTCGAGATAAGGCGCACTGCCAAGAATTATCGCTTTCGTCTTCAGGACGTTTAACTTCAACCCATTATCATCTGCCCAGTTCGAAACCGCATTTGCATCAATATTAACCCTCTCTATAGCAGCCAAGATGTCATCCGGCGGTGAATGCAAATAGATCTGTAGGTCGTCTGCGAAAACGACATGCTTAGCGTGTTTCAGTATCTGGCCAATATCATTTATGAAAAGCAAAAACAGCAAGGGACCGAGGACGGAGCCCTGAAGAACCCCTGAGTGATTCGACAGAAATCCAGTGGGTTTCCCGGAGAGATCTTGAACGGCCTGAGACCTGCCCGACAGGTAGGAGTAGAACCACCTCACCACTTCACTCGAGAGTCCATAACGCAACAGCTTAGCCAGTAGCAAACGGTGATTGATGCTGTCGAACGCCTTACTAAAATCGAACAATACGAGAATGGTGACACACCTGACATCCACCGCTTTTCGCGCATCATCCAAGACTTTCAGGAGGGCCGACTGCGTGCTGTGAAATTTCCGGAATCCAGACTGGACTGAGTCAAAAATAGCGTTTTGCTCCAAGTAAGCCGTAAGTTGGTTCGCAACTGCTCTCTCAAAGACCTTGGAGAGATGAGCCAGGTTGGCAACGGGCCTGGTATCAGCCTCAGTGGCAGGAGGGTCACATTTACTGAGGGGAGTAATGTAAGCCGTCTTCCAGAAGTCAGGGAAAGAGGAAGTACGGAGGGAGCAATTCAATAGGCGAGTGAGGTGAGGCGCCAGAACGTCGAAATGATCCTTAAGATGCGCCAACTGAATTCCGTCCGGGCTAAGTCCACGGGACTTACTAACATATGACGCTAATATTGCGCGAACCTGGGACTCAGGGACGGAGGAAAAGGAGAATCGAGACTGAACCTGGGACTGCTCACTGGTAAGTAACTGCTGCAATTCAGCTTGCGAACACGGAGGATGAGCCCTCGTGACTGATGTGTAAAATGCATTGAGCTGACAACCGCCAAAGTGATGTAGAGGGGAGGATCCAGAATTGTTGGGAGCAATGAGCCCCAGGTGCCTCAATTCCGACCAGACACCAGAGACATCCGAAATTTTGGACAACCTATCTTTATAGTAAGCGTTTTTGGCTTTGGTTATGTCCGCTTTGATTTCGCGACGCATTGTACGATACTGAGCCAATAACCTCGGGCAGCCCGAACGCTTCGCAGAAGTATACAAATTATTTCGGACTCGCATTCGATCTTTAAATTCTGACGTGAACCAGCCGGCAGGAGACTTTTTATACTCACGCGTGACCATAGGTGCGTGAGCGTCGAGTGCATCAACAATCGCACTGCAGAGTGCCTCCGCCCTCTCATCAATACTCTCGCCAAGACCCGAAAGCGAATTTGTGATCTTGTCATCTAGATCTGCACCAAGGGCCCCCGCATCACAATTACGGAAGTCACGGTACGTCTTCATACGGCTCACCTGGCCCGGAATAGGAATCCTGTACTCAAATTCGATTAAATCATGCCCAGCGATAAAAGGAGTCAAGGATTTCGTGAACGACTGCAGCCTGTCAGCTGAGTCCAATATGGCAACGTCCAGTGCCGAATCCGAGTGAGCCGTATGATGTGTATTGCCGAACGGTATTAAATAGAGAGAATGACTAAAGACAAGATCACGCAGGTAATTAGCCTCAAAATTATCACTACTTAGATTACAATTCAAGTCCCCAGTGATCATGATGCTGCTATAGCGGTGCGAATAGTTCGCGAACTCGCTTAAAAATCCCGTCAGAAGAATGCCTTTCGGCCTACGATAGATTGTAGAGAACAGGAACTTATGCTGAGATGAGCTAATTTCTAGAATGAGAAACTCCGGCGAGTTAGAAAATAGAGAGGGGGACGACGCAATAATTTTAGACTTGAGTGAATTGTGAACATAAATGCCGACTAGAGAGATTCCTTTGGAGTGACTCTCTTTAATGTGATTACTCTTAATAAACCATTTTCCTTTTTATTGCACTACAATATTTATTCCTTTTCTTATATATATACTGATGTCCCATTCTTAATTTCCTTACTTAAATTAACCTAGATTAACCTATCGGACTTCGATTTTTTTTTTTACTCTTTTTTCCCCCTTCGTGAGTCAGATCTTTATCTTATTTGCTATGAAGAAGGAAGCTACTCTCATTCTTAAATCCTCACCGTCTTGGATCAATAATCTATCCAGGGGATATTCGAACTCGATGTTTTTGTTTTCCAAGTATCTCTGTATAGGCCCTCTCACTTGTGAGTAGTTTGGGCAATTCCAGAATAGGTGATCTGCTGTTTCGATCCCTTCCCCGCAATCACAGATATCCTCAGTAATGATATTCATTTTTTTCAGATGCCCCCTGGATTTAATTCTGTTGATAATGCCGATTTTTTTCCTATCCAGATTAGACCCCTTAAACCATGGTTTATCTTTAAAGTCTTCGGAGAATAGGTTGAATCTGTATCCCCTGGGGTTCGGGGGGAGGGAATACTGTTTGATGAAGGAAGAGGTGTTATCTATCGCTTGAACTCTGTACTCTCTGTCTAGGTCAGGAAACTGAATCTTATGGAGGTCAATGTCTTCTTTTAAGCTACCTAGTTTTGCCAGAGCATCCGCTCTCTCGTTTCCAACTATCCCACAGTGGGCTGGGATCCAGGCAATTGAAATCTTTCTATTTGCTCGGAATTCTTCCAGAATTTTTTTCCTAATGACAGCCGCGTGTTTGAAGATTTAGCAGTGAATCCCTCTTGTCTTAGATTTGTAGCAGAGCTTAGGGAGTCTGTGCAGATGAGAATGTTGCCTTGTATCTCTTTTGATTGAACCAGCCCTATGGCCAATCTTATTGCCTGGAGTTCCGCACTATAAATGGAATTTATGGGATTCAGGGATAAACTTTGAGCCAGATGTGGAAGTCACTCTACAAACTCTTCTACAAACACCCCTATGCCACATCTCTTTTGATTAGGGTCCAAAGATCCATCTGTGTAAATGATTTTGTGACCTGGATAGTTATCATTTACCAACCTTCTGAAATCCTCTGGGTTCCCTTCAGGGGGTTTCATTTTTTGACCAATCGCTAAATTGACGTGGTCTCTAATGAATAAGGAGTCAAAATTCAATTGGTGCGCCTCTGCTTTACGTGATTTTTCCACTTGCGCTATCGCGGGTTTAATTTTCAACCAAGTGTGGTAAAGCGTGGAATCAAGATCCTGATTATTTGGAACATGTTGTTGATTTTTAAGGGTAAGAATTTTCTTGAGCTTTCTCTCGATAGAGTTATCATTAAAGCTAACTTTTTTTTGTTATAAATCTCTTTGTTAATTCTAGAATTCTATCTTTTAATGTGATAAGCCCACTCAGATGGAGCATAGTACTACCCGTGCAAAATGGAAACGCTTGCCAAAGTCTTGTGTATAGCTTGAAATACCCTTGAAGAGGCAAAAAAACCATTGAAAAAGCCTTGTGATAAGCTTGCTGACGCTTGGCTTTTGAACCAAGAGTTTTGCAAGCCTTGGGAAACGGTTGGTTTTTACTTTGGCAAACACTTGATGACAACGCTTGGCAACACCTTGTGTCGAAAAACCCTTGCGCAAGCCTTGTGATAAGCTTGCTAACGCTTGGCATTTGAACCAAGAGTTTTGCAAGCCTTGGGAAACGGTTGGTTTTTACTTTGGCAAACACTTGATGACAACGCTTGGCAACACCTTGTGTCGAAAAACCCTTGCGCAAGCCTTGTGATAAGCTTGCTAACGCTTGGCTTTTGAACCAAGAGTTTTGCAAGCCTTGGGAAACGGTTGGTTTTTACTTTGGCAAACACTTGATGACAACGCTTGGCAACACCTTGGGTCAAAAACCCTTGCGCGAGCCTTGTGATAAGCTTGCTAACGCTTGGCTTTTGAACCAAGAGTTTTGCAAGCCTTGGGAAAAGATTGGCTTCTGCCTTGGCAAACACCTCGATGACGACGCTTGGCATCACCTTGGGTCGAAAAAGCCTTGCGTCAGCTTTGCGATTGGCTTGCAAACGCCTGGCTTCTGAGTCAAGAGTTAGGCAAGCCTTGGGAAAAGGTTGGCTTCTGCCTTGGCAAACACCCCGATGACGACGCTTGGCATCACCTTGGGTTGAAAAAGCCTTGCGTCAGCTTTGCGATTGGCTTGCAAACGCCTGGCTTCTGAGTCAAGAGTTAGGCAAGCCTTGGGACAAGGTTTGCTTCTGCCTTGGCAAACACCTCGATGACGACGCTTGGCATCACCTTGGGTCAAAAAAGCCTTGCGTCAGCTTTGCGATTGGCTTGCAAACGCCTGGCTTCTGAGTCAAGAGTTAGGCATGTAGCGTAATTCGAATAGCCCGCTCAACAGAAAGGAAATAAGTGATAGATGGAATATGAGGAGAGAGAGAAAGAGTATGAGTCAGACGATAGACCAAATTTCCGCCCACTCACACTCTACGGGAAGACGCTCTAGGCATCAGACCTATTTTCTCTTATCTATCCCCTGTAGTAGTAAATTATATTTTATTCTTTACAATTTTAATTAATTTATACACATTTAATTCTTATACACATTGTAATCGTTAACCAGCATTGACAAAACAAAATTTACACAATTTCACTATCTGCAAATCTATACAAATTAACAAAACTACGAAAACGAATTTCATCACCACGAGGCAGAGAGTCTGACGAGACGCAATATTTCCGCCATTAATTGGAAAATTCTCCTCAAATCTACAATAATCTACGGAACCTGCTTGGTCACCAAATACATGCAAAAGATAAGTTGAAATTGTTAAAATATAAAAGAAAAGGCTGTTAACAAAAAGACAAACAATTAAAAAACACAAATTTAATGAACAAATAAAATTGTAAAGATATATTCGAATCAAATGAGCGTAATTTTAAACAAAATAATTTTTAAATGGTATAATTGTTTTTTGGTATGAATGTGATTTTAACTTTAATTGTATTTTCTACACCTTTTGATTATTGATAAAATTTGACATTGAAATTTATACAATTTTTACACAAGAAATTCGTTAAATAAATAAAAAAATTCACTATTCGAAATATTATCACACTGAAATTGCTTTTTGTTAATTTATTTATAATTTTAAGTACCCTTTTTCGTTATATTAATGTAGCAGACAGGGCAATCTGTTACAGGCAAGCCCTGGGAAAAGGTTGGCCTACGCCCTGGCGAACACTTGTTCACCACGCTTGGCGTCACCTTGAGTGCAAAAACCTCATCATAAGTCTTGCGATCTGATCACTATATCGCTTTGCTTCTGATCCAAAAATTGTGCAAGCCTTGGAATCAGCTGGTTGGATTCTACCTTGGCGAAGACTTGATCACAAACCTTGGCATCACCTTGCGTTCAGAAATATTTCTTTATAATTAGTACTACGATCTGATCACAGCCATTTAGCCCACAAACTAAGAGTTTGCTTAGCAAGCCTTGGAAAAAGGTTGACCTATTACTTCGACGTGCAGATTACAACGTCTGGGAGTGTCTTGGTAATTTGGGAAATATGTACTCGTTTTCATTAAATGCCTAGCATTATACTCATTAACAGGACAGTTAAATTATACTGCAGCATATATTTATCAGAAAAGAACACCGTCTGCCAATTTTACAATAGATAGCATATAGGTACATATGTGGATGATATTACATGAGGAGTGAACTGTTCTTATTGCTTTTTATTACATGGCATGCGGATAATTACTGTAACGGTAAAAGTGACTGAGACTGAGAAAACAGTCCACCGTTTACAATAAGAAAGCTTCTTTACTAGTTAACGTACCAAACTATAAGAGCTGGGCGCCAGGTACCGAATGTACCGCCGTACGGTAGGTTAATCAACAAAACAGACTAAAGAAACGATATTCAGCAAACGGTAGGTTCGATAACGAGAGATAGAAGCACTGCTCGGCTAAGCTGCAGTTTACTCAAAATGTATGGTAGAGTGGGTAGGTTCTCCAGTAAATGACACGTGGGTAAGTAGTTTAACGGTAGGCGGAGCCTACTATATTAAGTAAAGCAATAGTAATCCAGTTTTACAATAAATAATCACAGAAATCAGTCATAAGCGAGAAGATTCACAAAAATACGTAAGAGAATTATTACATAAAAATAGCAAAACGTAAGCGCATCGTACAGAACAAGGCAGAATTAACGGAAGGAGGTAAAGTCGCAGACTCAATATAATAAAAGATACAGACTTAAAGGTAGGCGTCACAAAGCGACGTCATACTCATAAGCGAAATGCGATGCGTTAATTACGATAGAAAAATGTAGATACGGGGTCTGTACGATAGGCGAAACGAGAGCAGGAAGTCAATAAAATATTCACAAAGAATTACTTAAAAGTTACAATACTAAAAATAACGCGGAGTACAAATCGTTACAATCATCGCTACGGAAATTATCAAAAAGACATATATACGGAAGGTAGCGTAGACGTAACGATAGGCAAAGAAATCAAAGAACAATAAATAACTAATAAACTAGTTCCGCGGCTGCTTCTACGCAAGGGGAACTACCTCAGGGAAACTCAATCGTAAATCGCATGCAATGGCATGCGTAAATCGTAAATTACCATACAAATAAGCAACAAAATATAAATCATAAACCAGAAGGGCACAATAGAACGTAGTTACAAAAAGATCATGCTCAAATATCAAGAGATATCACGAAAGGTGGTTCAGTCGGGAGGTCGTTCAGTAAAGGTTGCTCCAACGTATAGCGTAACGTATAACGGATCGGTAAAGAACAGAAACGTAACGTAACTGGAATCACACGGGATCGCGGTCGCAAGCGCAACACCGACGAGACCGTGATTCTCAAACAAAGATTCGCCTACAGACGGTAGAACGATATAAGAGCCATACGGTAGGTATTAAACAAAGACTGAGCGATAGATCATCAGATTATAAGACTGAACGATAGAACGGTAGTAGTCCAGGCACTTTAGACGAAAAATGGGCTAATCTTCGGAAAAAGTCCGATCAAGCTGCAAATTGGTGTATACGTACCTTTCGACTCCCCAAACAATCTGTGAAAAGTCACAAAGATTCGGGCTTGTGCATAACTTTTTACAGCGGAAAAACGGCCCGAAAAAGTACCTTTTTTCGGTTTTTCGCCAATATCTTCGTTCCCGTCGATCCTACGGCTATGAGGTGTACTTATGAAAAATACAGAACGGAAAATTCTCTACAAAAAAGGTGATATAAAGTTTATTGATAGCACTAATAGTTTTCACGTAATCGTGCATTGAAACTCCAGTAAAAAATTTGTATGGATATTTTAGTGCATGTAATGATCTAAATATAGTTTTCTATGCGTTGTCTCCTAATTTCTACATTTTTTATAGGAATTGGGGTAGGAAAAATGGTATATATGGGGTAGTCCAAATGAACGTGAACAGAGTTTGACCCTGACCCTCACCGAATTGGTCGCCGATTTTTTTCCGTATTCTACTCTACAACAGGTACACTTGCCGATTTTTCTTAGATTTTTTAGACTCATCGTTCGGTCACGGCGATTTTTCAGAGTTTTTCCATTAACCTAATGTAACTCTGAAAGCTTACATTTTATCGCAAAGTCATAAAGGAGAAAAAGTTTAGTTTTCTTTTGATCTTTACAAAAATATTTTTTCACGAATTTTCAGAGCATACTAAATCGTTGATTTCGATGAAAAAAGTACAAAAATTGAGTTATCTCGGAAAACCCGTTTTCAACCATTTTGAAATTTTTTGTCATTTTTCTTTGGTCAAAAACACACCACTTTTGTATAAAACATATTTTGGGCACGGCCTTCGTTCGGGAGCTACGCCTTATTTTATTTGATAATATCAGTAAACTACGTAAATCAATTTTTTTTTTTTATATTTCGTATAAATCACTTTAGGCGGATTCGACCCCAAATTTTGTGTTTCATACCTAAAATCAAAATCACTTTATTCGTCATCAACTTCGACACACGATTAAGTGTTTACAAACTCAATGTTCCAAGAGTCAAAAAACTTTAGTATCCTGGAATCTTTATAATAATTTGTTTTATTTGTTTTCTGATTAGCCCAAGATCAGTGGTCTTACAGTGATTACTTATGACGTTTACGAATCGTGGTTAGTGTCGACTTTACGGGAGGGAATCAATTTCAATCTTTTTATCAGATAGAATTTCAGCTTTGGCACGTAGATAAAACCCGTGACAGATTGATTTGCATCTGTACTTCATTTTCTTTTCTTACACCGATCGCAAAATACCACTTTTCATACCTCTTGAGCGGGCGCAAAACAGATCTTTTCGGCCCTCGGGCGGAAAAGTCCTTTTCTCAAACCCGGTCGCAAAATGCCACTTTTCATACCTCTTGAGCGGGCGCAAAACAGATCTTTTCGGCCCTCGGGCGCAAAGTGCTGTTTTGCGCCCGCTCACTCGGTCTGAAATAGTACATTGTGTATCAAGGGCGCAAAACACTATTTTTCGAGTGTGAAATTTGCAGTACGAGCCGAAGGCGAGTGTACTGCAATCACACTCGTCAAAATAGCCTTGCGCCCGTGTTGCACACGATTTGTTTCTCAACACCTGGTCTGCAAAAATGCTTCTTTTCAGACCGAGTGAGCGGGCGCAAAGCACATTTCCGCCTGAGGGCCGAAAAGATCTGTTTTGCGCCCGCTCAAGAGGTATGAAAAGTGGCATTTTGCGACCGGGTGTGAGAAAAGATGCATTTCTGCAGACCAGGTGTTGAGAATAAAATCGCGTGCATGACCGGCGCAAGTCTATTACGGTGAGTGTGATTGCAGCACACTCGAAAAATAGTTCATTGTGCCCTTGATACACAGCATACTATTTCAATTATGATTTTCAATGTTCTATTTTATGTTCGAGAAAATTTTTGACCACATTCAAAACTCGCGATTCGACCTCGAGTGATTTATACTAAATATTTAACAAAAATTGATTTACGTACTTTACCGATATTATCACATAAAACGAGGCGTAGCTCCCGAACGAAGGCCGTGCCCAAAATATGTCTTATATGAAAGTTGTGTGTTTTTGACCAAAGAAAATTGACTGAAAATTTCAAAATTTTTGAAAACGGGTTTTCCGAGATAACTCAATTTTTCTGCGTTTTTCGTCGAAATCAACGATTTAGCATGCTCTGAAAATTCGTGAAAAAATATTTTTGTAAAGATCAAAAGAAACCTAAACTTTTTTTCCTCTATGACTTTGCGATAAAATGTAAGACCTCAGAGTTGTATTAGATTAATGGAAAAACTTGAAAAAATCGCCGCGACCGAGCCATGAGTCTAAAAAATCTAAGAAAAATCGGAAAGTATGTGTACATTTGTGGAGTAGAATACGGAAAAAAATCGGCGACTAATTCGGCGAGGGTCGGGGTCAAACTCTGTTCACTTTCATTTGGACTACCCCATATATATTTCAGTGAACAAAATTTATTCATAATTCATTCAAAACTATCAATTATTTATATAATTATATTTTTAAAACAAAATGATTCTGACATTTTATTCTTCTCTATCCTCGATTCATGTTACCATTGGACTGGTGGAAAATACCAGGATTCAGAATCATCAATGGAGGTTGTTTCTGGATCGTCAATTTTTTCGAGATTATGGTCTTCGATTGGGGCCGCATTCAGGCAAGATGTTCCATGACAGTTGCCACAAATTGCTGAACATTGCAGTCCCAACTTTCGACAGCCGCACAAAGCGCCACAGCCTTTCGAACAATTACAAAAAATCATGTTCAAAAGACAATCCGGGGCAGGAGGTTGCGAGGTTTTTATTGGCTCCAATAAGCCGTTTTTGAATACCCATCCCCAATCTTGAGGGTTCAGCTCGTTTCCTAACCACTTCTGCACTTGGTAGTAGACCCGATATAGGTGCTCTTTAGCCGCATCGACTGTGGGGGGTAACATACTCAACTGGACCGACTTGTTTCTGCCTACAGCTTTCATGAAGCACTGGTAACGGTATTCCCCTAAATCATCTTGGTTAACCGGAGCGCCATACACAGCTAGGAAGATGCGTATCCCATCCGAAGAAACTGACTCTCGAGAAGCATCACTGTGGTTGAAAATTTGAGCTGCAGCGCGTAAGTCATGACGTTTTGTGAAGAGTTTCAAGGCTGCAGTTTTTCCTTTATGAAAAAGAGCAGATGTTGTGTCGCATCCAGTGAAAGCGTGTAGGAAGAGAATATTATCTCTGATGTCTTCGTATTTATTGAAACTCCGAGAAGAGTAGAGCTTTCGCTGGATTTTTCCTTTACCTGGCTTGAGTAAGAAGATTTCTTCATCAATCGGAGCGCGATCAACCAAAATTACCAGAAGGTCTACATCTTCCCCAACAACGACTGTTTCATTTGTGCGTGAACATTCCAGAGCTGTTTCAATGATTAAAACGTCAGCATCATCTAGCGCCTGTTTAACGACATAATTTTTTGCTTCGAACTTGACAGACAACATTGAAATTAATCTGCTCTTGTTGTTACTGTTGGAAAGGAATTTTTCCTGGCTCACTGTGACATTCATCGTCTCGTCGAAGTAAGTGTCAACAGATGAAGATTTTGCTGCACGACGACGTTGTTCCATGGTTTTCATGCTGTTGGTGCTATTGTTGTATCCATCGAAGACTACGACAGCGTTTGAACCGTAGTACCTTCGTACATAATCAACGTACTTTGCACAAATCGAATCAAAAGATTCATTCTGATTCCATATAACTCGATGCAAGAGGAACCCTCCGTCTATGACATACGTGACTGTCGTAAAATCAAATTCAGTTACCGTTTGTTCACTGCCTTGACAACGCGACATAGTATACGTCTAATACGATGTAGATACGCTTTGGGACTGTTTGGGACTGCGTATACAGCACACCCCACCAGCAAAACAGGGAAGCAGGTATAACCCATCGCTGACGTCAGAGGGGAAGGCGCAGCTGCTGTTGGCGCCGCCACACAGAACGCATTATGCAGCGGCGCGAAACTATAAAACTTAATCCGAATTTTCATGCTTTCTTCCGTGGAAATTAATAGTTCTATCGATAAATTTTATATCACCTTTTTTGTAGAGAATTTTCCGTTCTGTATTTTTTATAGGTACACCTCATAGCCGTAGGATCGACGGGAACGAAGATATTGGCAAAAAACCGAAAAAAGGTACTTTTTTAAGCCGTTTTTCCGCTGTAAAAAGTTATGCATCAGCCCGAATCTTTGTGACTTTGCACAGCTTGTTTGGGGAGTCGAAAGGTACGTACACACCAATTTGCAGCTTGATCGGACTTTTTCCGAAGTGAAATGCTAAAGTTCCTGGACTATAGAACGACCTCGTAACTTTACATAAATAGGCGGAAGCCTTACCTTAAATGCAGACGTGAAAAGACACTGACTCGAAGTTTTAAATACAAAAAGAAACTCTAAATTACTTAACAAAGCTAACGGAGGAAGAAATGCGGTAGGAAAATTGTGCGGTAGCGAGATGGTAGAGAATTGAAGTTACAGAAACGATAGAGGGATGAGGTAAGCAAGAGGAGGAATTATCTATAAATGTTCGTAGCTGGAGACGTCCTGTCGGTAGCACAGCGAAGCGTAGAAGAGACCGAGTCTCGTTGCTCTCCCTGATTTATAGACAATTCGTGTCACTCATGACTCAGCCGTACGAAGTCAAAGTTCGGAACAGCCACTTAGCGGTGATAGGTCAACGATCACCCCTCTTATGCAAATCTGGACATTCGGCAATCCTCGGTTCCTCTGACGTCACGATCGTGGCTCCTCTCGCGTTGTAGCTCGCTAGGGCTATACCGATCTGCTGCTGCCGATGCTTTGAGTCGGTCCGATGGGAATCCACGCGGTCTTCCCTTAGCCGGACTCTGGCGGTAGGCGGTAGATGTGTTCGTAACGCAGGCCGCCTCCACCAGTCGTGCTGGGCATCTTTCAGTCCTGATCACGAGCGAGCCCTCAGAGTTCGGAGACGTCTCGTCAAGGGGGTTCCTGACGACGATGCGGTAGCTGAAACAGTAGGTGTTACGGGTCTGCAGGCTTTATAACCTCGGTCACCGAGCCAGGAAGTCGAGTAGTGGTCTCCACTCGGCTCAAAACACCGGTCTCGGAGACATCCTCAGCGTTAGCGGCCTAACTCCATGGAGTTGATCAGATCAGCTGGCGGGAGGATTTGTGTGAGCTCATCCCTATACGCCGGCAGCTGGACTGCGTCGAGAGTTTCGGGTGATCGGGAAACGCTGGCTATCTCTAACCTCTTTATCCTAGGCCAGGTAGCTTGCACGTTCGTAGGCGTGTAGCCGTGACGGAGATTGTCGGAGAGTGCCGAAGTGTAGAGCTATCGCAGCGTTGATCCTCGACGAAGAATTACATATAGAGAGCGTAAAAATACAAAGAATTAAACATAAACAAATAATAACTAGTACGACGCTTGATCGAGTTTCCCCTGAGTGTATAGGATGTCATTTTTCCCCCCGCTGTGTCCTTCAGGACGTCTCAGCTGGTTCAATGTAACGGGTGACCGCAAACACCACGTTACATTACGTTACAATGACGTTTGATTTTTATTATTATTTCCAATATAACGTTTTTACACACACATATATAAAACTTTACCGATTGACGAAATACGATACTTGACATTAAATTAATATTCCACAAAAAATTATGTAATTGAAGAATCAGTGTCAATGGAAATAAGCTGATCCTTTTTCTCGATTTTCAAAGTGCATGCACACTCTTGAGAGTTTATGGAAATTCAGGATGGTCTTTTTTTTTCCAGTTTTCAATTTTTATCACTCAAGTGTCGTCACTCTAGCCTCCTGATTACACATATTTATGTACTTCATTCAAATTCAATGGAGTTTACTCGCTTGGAACAAAAAGATCTTCCATTGACTACACTCAACACACACACGTCAAGGATTTGTGTCACTGGAAAACTACAGAGTTGTTGATTTTCCAGAATTTCAAAAATGAATCGGTTCTCTGGAATACCAGGAATCGACTTTTTTCCGCATTTTTTAGCAACTGCAACATACTCACTTACACATTCACATATGTAATTACAATCGTATGATTTAAATTTGACAAATGTTTCAGTGATAAAAACACCTTTCTCACATAAAACCAAAGAATTATCGTATCGGTTGCTATTACTGTAACTTTTAGCTATGAATTGATATATTTCGAATTGATATTTTTGTAATCGGTGGAATATCCAGATCTTTGGTACAGTGGTATTAATTCCCTGTTAAAAATGTGGATAGAGTTCCGGTTGAAACCCATAGAAAACATAGTCCAAACTTATCCGTACCTAATGGAATTCTATACGCTTAACCCGCAAAAGGCAAAGTAATGATTGAATTTCTATCCGTTTCTGTTGTATTTCTATCGGCTCAACCATAATGTGTCCGTTTCTATACGTAATTTACAATCCAGCACCTATCCGCGTCTACCTGCAGCCGGCCGCCCCATCGAACGCCACCCGATCCTATCCGCGACCTCGCGAATAACTCTATCGGTCGCTATCCGCATCCTACACGCACTCCACACGTGTCCGTTTCTATACGTAATTTTCAGTTCAGTCCCTATCCGCGTCTACCTGCAGCCGGCCGCCCCATCGAACGCCACCCGATCCTATCCGCGGCCTCGCGATTAACTCTACCGGTCAATATCCGCATCCTACACGCACTCCACACGTATCCGTTTCTATACGTAATTTTCAGTTCAGTCCCTATCCGCGTCTACCTGCAGCCGGCCGCCCCATCGAACGCCACCCGATCCTATCCGCGGCCTCGCGATTAACTCTACCGGTCAATATCCGCATCCTACACGCACTCCACACGTATCCGTTTCTATACGTAATTTTCAGTTCAGTCCCTATCCGCGTCTACCTGCAGCCGGCCGCCCCATCGAACGCCACCCGATCCTATCCGCGGCCTCGCGAATAACTCTACCGGTCAATATCCGCATCCTATACGCACTCCACACGTATCCGTTTCTATACGTAATTTTCAGTTCAGTCCCTATCCGCGTCTACCTGCAGCCGGCCGCCCCATCGAACGCCACCCGATCCTATCCGCGGCCTCGCGATTAACTCTAC
Organism: Euura lappo; assembly: GCA_018257835.1. Taxonomy (NCBI): domain Eukaryota; kingdom Metazoa; phylum Arthropoda; class Insecta; order Hymenoptera; family Tenthredinidae; genus Euura; species Euura lappo. Next base: position 175,996 of record JAEUYN010001356.1, on the reverse strand, counting down.
CGGTCAATATCCGCATCCTACACGCACTCCACACGTATCCGTTTCTATACGTAATTTTCAGTTCAGTCCCTATCCGCGTCTACCTGCAGCCGGCCGCCCCATCGAACGCCACCCGATCCTATCCGCGGCCTCGCATCCTACACGCACTCCACACGTATCCGTTTCTATACGTAATTTTCAGTTCGGTCCCTTTCCGCGTCTTTCTGCAGCCGGCCGCCCCATCAAACGCCACCGATCTTATCCGCGACCTCGCTCCTATAAGTACTTAAAAAATTTAGTTATTAGAAAATATTATATCATAAATGCTAAAATATTACTACGACTACTATTATAATAGCGCAGACTGGCGCTATGGCGTGGCGAGCGGCACGAACTCGCCTGACGCCGCCATATTGTTTCGATTCGATATGTCAACGGCTACGAACGCGTTGTACGGCTCGGTCAATAGTTTAGAAAAATTTGCTTCTTGTATTCACTTCTCCAACAGATTTGAACTTGAACTCGGTATCAGGTGAGTGAGTCTAACATCTACACATTTTATATAAGGATTATCGTCAAACGAAATACAGTTATACGTTCGGGCATCCCGTAACCCGCTACATAACCTAACTTTGGTCTAACGTTAATCTTTCCCACTGTCACGGAGTGACTTCCGACTCTCTGCCTGAAATTCACTCTTCAAGTATCAAACAACTTAGTTGTCTATAGTTATCTATTGCTCTACAATGTGAGAGTATAGGAGCATCTTTACCACATACAGGTCCAATATAGAATAGCCATGTAATTATTCACAAAACATAACCTTGCCCTGTAATTATTTTCACCGTCTACACCTCTTCAGTGAAATGCACACTCAGTTGGAAATATACTTCGAACAGGATATGTTTAATGCTTACAGGTGTGATACGTCGTTGCGACATGTATTTTCTGACGATGAAAGGATCGCTGAGTCTGTCAGTAACGAGCTGGCTTCGCAAGAGTACGGTTTTACTCAAAATTTCACGACTCGTACGAACATTATCACGAATTTTTGGTTTTTATGTAAGCAAAAGGTAACATGAGGATAGGCCAGCGGCTGACTTGCATACCAAGCAAATTATGCGTGATACTACTGAAGCGGCGTCGGGTGATGTTTCGTAGTTTTAGTAGTTTGCTTGTCACGCGATTACTTTGTTTCATATCAGAAAGCAATATTCTCTGTCCCTAGAGATAGAGCTGTTCTGTTTTGTGATCTTAAGAAAGAGTCTATAATTCCTTTCTAAGGATAGACCCTAAGAAAATTTGAAAAATTTGTCAGTTTTTATGGTATATAAAGTTAGAGTGGGAAGCTCTGATATCCGAAAGCACGCGTCATTATCTAGACTATGGTAGTGTGGGGCCCGGTATAAGTTTCTAGTCCCTACGACGAAGTTGAGACGCGAAGGAACCTTCCGCTAAACCCTTCCGAAGCTTTCCGGAGAGGTTCAGCGAATGGTTCTTGCACCTCAATTTTCATTGCATGGGTTTTTACTTTTTACTATTGGACCAGGGCCTACCCTCAATTACTCCTACGGAGATTTCCTTCACACATGATCAAATCGTACCATGAATCAGTCATAAGTATATCGTGATGTCTCTAAGACCTAGTAAAAATTCTTCAAACTAATTTTGATACTTTTCAAGTCATTGTAACATATTTGAGAAAACTAGGAAATTTAAGGGAAGACTCCGGTGAAATTTTGGGGAAAAATAGGTGACAATATCAAGGTGAGCAAAATCTTCTTCGCAAGGTCCTTGCGCTTACACTTTCATCGCAGGAGGCTGAAATTCTTGTTGTATTTGAACATAGGAAGAAAGAAAAATACGGAGTTTCAGTAATTTCAATAAAGGTGCATTATAGTGTGCGGGTGTATTATCCGTGTTATGTAGTCGAAAGTTCATTGTGCTGAATTTGACTTTGAAGCTATTCAATGAACCTGAAGCTAGCAACCATAAGTTAGCAGCCAATCATTTCAAGCTTTTCCTGAACAGAAGGATATAGTAAGATTCATCTATTTATTTTTGTAAAAGTATTCACTTTGCACAATATTTCACAATTTTGATACTTGAGCCTCATTGTCTGATTTCAATTGAAATCAGTACTTTTGACTGCTAATTATAGTTGCTAGCTTCAGTTTCAGAGCTATTTACCATTACCGCTCGTACAAGTATAACTTGTTTCAACACATTATCCTATATCTTTTTATACTGATAATAATTATACTGTCCTAAAACATTACGGTCTTACAGAATGAAAAAACGTTAATCGATGGTTGGAATTCTGCCTGTAATTACTACCGATACCTACTCATTTCAAAAGCTGCATGATCTTTGATAATAATAAATCCGATGATAATTTCTATACTCAAATTTACACATAAAAATCGTATTTGATCATGTCTGATCATATCTGACTACATCTGATTCTATGTATGACCATACATGGTTAGGTGGGGTTATTTTTCGGATGTAAGCATGTCTGATCAGTTATAATAATTATATTATATGACCGAATATAAACATTTTTCCCGGGTATTTATCACAAAAGAGATGAGGATTTAAATTGCAATAATTTTTGCCATAGTAATGGATACAATGACCCCAGTAATGAAAGCCATGGCTGCAGTAATATTCATAGGTAAATGATTCAGATACATAGTATGTCCAACATGAGAATGTAAAACTATTATTATAAAAACATGTAAAATACGTACTTCTTCATAAAATTGATATGTGCAATTAGATGTTAATGTACGCAAATAAATCTTCAGTATAGTTTTCATTATGAATAATTGTTTCTATAATTCATCGTTTTTCATTTAGAGATGACTCTCACATTCACGAAAATATGAGTAACTCGGCCAATCTCATTATCAGCCATTCGATATTATGATTAATACTTGCATTTGGTATCACTACTCACGTGTCGATCAATCTAAATATCGAATTCAAATTCAAGTATTTATCTCAATATTCAATGACTGAAATTTCGGGGATCAGTTTTTGTGGATGTAGCATCCCATGTACATTTTATGGTGAAGGACCTGCAGAGGTCTTGAGGATATAGAGGACCCGTAGAGGTCCTAAGGCTATAGAGGGCCTGTATAGAGGTTTTAAAGATGTCCTACTTTGAACCTAAACGTGGAAGAAACGGAAATATCGGCCACGCTTAGGGCTAGAATAGGTCCTCTTTTCAATACAAAGTTAGTCCTCCATAGGTCCTACTATGTCCTACCAAACGTAGGAACTGCAGGCCCACACGAGGGTCTAAATTTCGACTCGGGTAATGACTCCAGAAATGCAAAACGCGTTTCTATCTGTGTGTGCGCATATAGGAATTCAATTTCTTCAAATTCTGATCAGATGTTCCGTCCACCATTCCATATAGAAGCACAGTGTAATATTGCATATGACCTGGCGAAGCCAAGCCCTCCTGTTTTTTTAGCATACAAGGGTTTTACATTCAACTCCCGTGTTGCATACAATATTTTTCGTTGCATGTGGACGTAAATGCAGTTTTAAGAAACCTCCCATGGTCGTAAAATTGCATTTTACACCCACTGCAACGAAAACTGTTTTGTTCGTCATTACATACAGACACCTTACAGAATTTGAAAATGGCCGGCCATGCACGGCCGAAACGTAATTTTTCTAATAAACTATATTAGTAAAAAAACGATCGTCACACCCATGAATCCTCTCCTCTATCATACAGAAACCGAAAGATTTTTTATACATACATATAATCATAGTGTGTGCAGTCTACCTACGTATAGGAACCCATACGGATCCGCTCATAAGTACGGATAAAGAATGCCCGCGTGTAAGTATAGGATCCTTACGGATCCGCTCATAAGTATGAATGAAGAATGCCCTCGCATAAGTACGTATAGGAACCCATACAGATCCGCTCATAAGTACAGATGAAGAATGCCCGCGTATAAGTACGTATAGGAACCAATACAGATCCGCTCATTGGTACGGATAAAGAATGCCTACATGTAGAACCACATAGATGCGGATAGCTTTTCTCCCCGTATCACAGCAAGTGCAAATAGAACCAGGTAGAAACAGATAGCATTTCTGTTCATGTCACAACGAGCTGCGTATAGAAACACACAGATGCGGATACGATTTCTGTCCGCTGGTGCAGGCATATGCTGATAGATTACAGAATGATTTCTATGCGTCCCTATCTGCGATTGCAGGTTCAAAAACACATAAGATACGGATAGGATCGAACCTTCTATCCGTTTCTAACGGAATTCTATCCACATTTTTAACAGGGTTATTTCAGCCAACGAGTCGATAGCTGACATAAGATAATAAGATATTTGCGATACCGGTCGTAAGGTGCCTAAAGCGAAAGTATTGCCTTCTATTTCTTCCCTCTTACTCTTCTTTTGCGACAAATTTCGTATGAACTTCCTAGATGCAGAATTTTCGTCAAACTGTTTTACATAGGTAGGTAAAGCTTGTAACACCATAAAAGAGTCAGCAATTTTTTTCTCAGCATACATTTTTCCAGTGACGAGTAGTTTCATTATACCCAATAGACTTTCTAAGGGGAAACAGGTTGTTTCGTAGCCAGGGCCTAGACAACGAGCTGCTTCTGCCTTATGTAACAAAGAGTGGAGATTAGCAGTAAGAAAATTACCGTCGTACAAGGATTCAAAAGCTTCAACAAAGGCTTTCAGTAGCGTTTCTGCTAAATCTATGTCTGCTGAAGAAACTTGGTCCTGGTTCAGTAAATACATTGCGTGAACGAGTAAGAAGTAATGAGTAAGATGTGATTCTTTCATTAAATCACATAGGACAGGAATGGAAAAATAGCAGAACCAATTTTTGAATTCCGAAGTTTTAAAAAAACGTAAATGATGTGTGATTGACCGAGGCAAACGTTTGATAAAGTTGGGTGGCCTCAATTTCAGGAGTCTTTCATCAACGACTGACAGTTTGTTGTACAGAGAAAACTCGTTTTTCTTGTACGTTGGATTAAAAAACAATTGCAAGAACCTCTTCCCCCCGGTACCACCGAATACGCCATGCATGTCATTTATCCCAGTACCACGAATACAATCTGGAACTAGTTTGGAAAATAGTAGATTGTGTAACAAGGAGGCAAACTCGGTCTTTTCATGCCGAGCGTAAGTTTGCAATACAAGTCGTAGACAAGCGTGTACGCGAGCCGAAGGCGAGTGTACATGCGAGGCGAAGACGAGTATTGCAAATACGCGAGGCGAAAAGGCCGTTTCCTCCTTGTTGCACATTGTACTTTATGTAACAAGAGTATGATCTACGCGTTTTGAGGTTAGGTCGAACCGTCGAAGAATCTGACAGCGGACTCGCGCTGAGTACGATGACCACCACTTTTCATTCCTAGGACAGTCACTTTTCTAGTCCTAGGAGTCAAAGTTATACTTTTCTGTACTGTGTGCGCGCGCATTCGCAGCTCACTCCCACTGTCATGGAAACGGCCACTTTCTGTCCCGAAAACTACCATCGAAAAACGCGTGAATCATACTCGCGTTATATAAAATACTAACCCCTTTTACACCGAATACATCTGTGTTTGTTTTTTCTGCTTCTTCACCATCATAAATGAACTGCTTATGAGATCTTGGACTGAAGTGTTCTGAAAATTTGTACGCAAATTGCCTTTTGTTCCCTTCCCTAGTTATGCTTTCTCCTTTGACCAGACATTTAATACAACTATAAAATCCATTATGGTTTTTCATATTCAATAATTGTGCTTTAGCTGGCATATCTGCGGTACATGACAACAGATATCCGTGAACATTTACGGACTCCTTAGTAGGAAGAATCACCTCAATTCCATTTTTCAAAGTCTGAAATGCTCCGGCGAGTGGTAACATAAAAGCATCAAAACGCGGTTTATTATTTGTGTACCACAGTCCCCCAGAAATTATATTTTCAGGCAAATATCTTTTACGAAGTGGAAGTTCATTGAAACTAAACAAGATTGGCCAAACTGTAAGTTTACTCGAATTGTATAGTTGCATTCCATCTGTGTACAACATAAGTGTGAAGTCATAAACACCTTTAACGTAATTGTGTAATGACTTATACAAAGATCCGTCCGTAACGTGTTCTAAAGTCGAAGGATCTTTTGTTTTATGAAACCGAAATGTCAAGTCTGAAATGAAGTCTTCTCTCTCGAAAAGTGTTTGAATTTGAGACTCAATATCAAATATTAAAAATGGGCACGCTTGACTTTTGGGACAATTCTGACACCCCGTCTCACTATTCAATATCTGTCCACACGAGCTACAGCACTGTACTTTTTTGTAGCTGTGATTGACATTTGTAAAGAAAAATTTTCTAAGCAGGTGCATTGATCTTACAACTCTACTGCCAGTTGGTAAGTGAAAAGCCAGTAAAATTGAACGATCAAACGAACTTACCTGTTGTGAAGTTCGATCGTAATTATATGTAGAGTTTCGTTCGAGAGATATAACTATGTAGTACCGCTAGTCCACGCACGGTGCCGCCACGATCTTCAGATAAAACAAAGAATGGCTTGTCCAGCCATCTATCTATCCTTCTTACCGATGCCCATCATAAAGTTTAAAGTCTGATTCAAATGTATAACTTCTGGGTGGGAAATTTTTATTACTGGTTTTCAGTAAATACTTTCGGGGAGGGAATATTATCTCTCGAACGAAACTCTACATATAATTACGATCGAACTTCACAACAGGTAAGTTCGTTTGATCGTTCAATTATATTGCGAGTTTCGTTCTCAAGATATAACTATGTAGATGTTTAGAGATACATCGAATAAGGTTTTTATTTCACACAGAACAGATAACCTTTGGAATATTTTGGTATCATTATAATACCGTTGCTTAATGATTAAAAGCGAAGGTGAATTCGCACTAGTTATCTTTGGAATACTTTGGTATCGTTATAATACAGTTGCTTAACGACTGAAAGCGAAGGTGAATTCGCACTAGTTATCTTAGGAATACTTTGGTATCGTGATAATACAGTTGCTTAACGATTAACGGCGAAGATGAATTCGCACTAGTTATCTTAGACATTAGTCCAGTCGGAATGTACAGAAATTTGGCCTAGTTCTATTCTAGAAGACAGCAAGCTGTAAATTTTTCTACGGCTCAAATAGATGCGCAGAAACAAATCCTGAAAGATGTGCCCCGAAAAAACCACGGATTTGGCGGTAAATAATTATTAAAAATAGAAAAAGCCCGATTTTTACCCCATATTTTTATTTATCGTTTTTAGCGAAAAAAGTTTGGGACAAAAGTTGTAGATCTCGTCGCTCTCCACAAAATTGATCTACTACTAAAATCACGTAGCATTATTAGTTTAGCCGTAAATTGCAATCGAAGACGAAACCTCGATTCTTTTGTTTATTGCATGCCATTGAGTGAATTATCAACGCACACTATTGAAACACACTGTGATTATAGAACCATTTATCTTCAAGAGAAGCGCGCAAAGTTGGCCAGGCTACACCATATAGTTTAGCAACAATGAATTTTCTCCCAAAATCCGCACTTCCTTCATAGTTTATCGGACGATTTTCTGACAGTGTTCAAAAAAATCATAGTGGTAGTTTTCATGGCCTTCTTTCGGTATTTGATCGAAAAGAAATTTTTTTTCGCCAAAAAACCACGTTTTTTGCGATAGTAAAATTTTGCGTTTTAAACAAATAGTAATAACTTTGTCAATTTTCAAGTTATCGAGAATATTCATCGCGGATCTGATAGGTCTTTTCAAGATGCTTTTTTGAGAAAAAAACCATCCCTTAATCTTCATTAGAACTGGAGATACAAACAAGTTTACCTATTAATTCATAACTCTTGATCTAATCAACATTTTTGGATTAACCGAGTTCAGGCTTGATCTTGACACATTTGGGTATGATATACGATTTGTCTTATATCCACCCGGGTAATTTGATCCATCGCGACGACTGGTTGAACACAGCCGTACGGGTGAGATTGCACCGCTAGCCGACTAGGTCCCGGCGGGCCGCGCGGTGGGGAGCCTCCCGGCCAATCGCGTTCGACGTCGCGCCGCGTGGCTAACAATTGGAATATCTCCGTTAATAATGGTCGTACAGAACCATTTTTTTTTTCAATTCGGGATACTTTTTTCTCACCAATCCGTTTATGCTGTTCAAAATGAGCATCGACCGATACTTGTTGAATTAACTTTCGTTTTTTTCCATTTATGAGAATTTTTATGATAGTTGCTCGTGAATATCATGAATGTTAATGGAGCATTACTTATTCATACTCTGTGTTCCAACTTGATATGAATATTCTTAGAAAAACATGATGCTAACCGTAGGTAAATGTCCAGGTAGACCGTTGCCTGGACACCGCAGGTATACTTAGCGAGGAGGAATATAACTAGGAAACCCTAACAGGTTGAGACCCATTATACTTTTGAGCAGATGTTCGTTCTCGGAAGGGCACGGGGAAAAAGCGGTAGGGGGGCTCAGGCCACTCCTGTGGGTCGCGTCATTTTCGGGTGAGATCCCGTGTAGGACAGTCCTCCGTTTGTACAGTTCTGATCTGAAAAGTGTGCACTTACCTCATCGGTCTAAAAAAGAAACAAAAAATCAGCAACTTGAAATTCAATTTTCTAGGTAAGTTTTAATAATATACCCTGATGAAAATATCTGTACGTACCAGACAGCAAAGTGTATTTAATATCAAGTACAATGTGAGTAACTATCACAAAAATGTATTTCAGAACGCCTGCGAGGCAGCAAACTGTGGTTACTGAAGCATTGTAACTATATTCTGACATCTCTGGAGATCGATAAATCGGGTGAGTGAAAATATGACTTAATTCGAAATAAAATATACTATCGTCAGTATGTATCAAAACTAATAACACTCCCACAATGATGTGTTACAGATCGTCGCAAAGTATTCCCTAATTTCCGGACATGCATGTTCCTATGGCGAGTACCGAATTCTGAAGATGGCTGCAGACATTTGTTTTATCTGTGAGCAACAGTTCGAGGAAGCTGAGAAAACGCGGACGGCACAAAAGAAAGGTGTCCAAAATTTAATCTCCGCCAGCATTCAAAGAGAAGACAGCAAGCATAGGAAGTACAACTTGAAGAACGAAGAATCTGTGACGGTACATGAAAAGTGTTATATATGGTATATCCACGAAAAAAAAATTCAAGCATGTAAAATACGGAAAGAAGCGCAATTCGGAAGTACGTCCACGCGCGCTACTCACATCGCTTTCGACTTTGAGGAAAATTGTTTGTTTTGCGGTAAAGATGCTTCTGAAAATTTTGTAAAAAAACAGGCTAAGAAGACTAACGTGTCAAAGCGAGAAAGTGTGCGTAAGGTCACTGCAGCTGAACTGCGAGATACTATTTTGCGCAAAGCAGGCGAACGTTCAGACAAATGGGGCATCGAAGTTTTGAACCGTGTAGCTTCGGTGACGTGTTTGATCGCTGTACAAGCTCGTTACCACAATTCTTGCCATCTACGTTTCTTACATTCGAAGTCAGGTGGGACTGACCAATCATCAGAAGACACTCCGCAGATTGTTGAGCTGATTAGAAGATTCATCGAAAATCACCCGGACGAAGATAGTTTTTCCCTCAAAGATATTATCGTTGGATACGAAGGTAAAGTCGCCAACAACCAATGGCTCAAGAAGAAATTGTATGAAAGACTTGGCGATGATATCATGATTACATCAAACAGGGGTTCGGAACCAATAATTTATTTACGAGACACTTGTAACAAAATTTTATTGAAAAATTTCCGAGACTCGCAGAACGACGAGTCAGATCGCATTAAAATAGTTATATCAGCCGCGAAGATTATAACAGAAGACATTCGTGCACAAGAATACGACTTAGAAACTTATCCGTCGCCAAATTCATTCTTTGAAAACGTTGAAAAAGTTATACCGAATACCTTGCGGACATTTCTAGACACCGTAGTTTTAAGCGAGAAACGGGGAAAAGAAACAGATAAATTTTTATCTAAAATAGCAAGCATTGCACATGCGATTATTAGTAGCGTTCGCCCCCGCAGTTTTCTGTCTTGCATTAAAATTGGTTTAGGTGCAGTGTTGAACAAAAAATTCGGCTCCAAATCTTTGTTGAATATTTTGTCGGCGCTAGGATTTTGTTGTTCGTATGACGAAGCTCTGTTGTTTGAGGCATCGGTGGTTTCTGAGCCGAATAACTGCAATATCGATAACGAAGCGTTTTCACAATTTGTTTTCGATAACGCTGACCACAATGTCAATACCATCGACGGTTTACACACGTTTCACGCAATGGGTGGCATCGAATGCGTTACTCCAGCATCAGGTGTAACATGCGACTTCAAAATTCCCAAACTGAAAGCTATTCCCTCGCGGGATACCATGGGTTCATATGGTACACTTCCTTTAAAAGCTTTTCATGGCTATAAGAAGGCAGGGCTTGGAAATGTCCCGATTGTGAATTTCAATCTCACGAATCCAACGTTTCGATATAATTTCGACATATCCTCTACCGACCTCTTATGGATTTATAATCAGAAGGTATGTTCAATTGACGTGCAAGGGTGGAATGGGTTTATGGAGAATTTAACTCAAGATAGACCCTTCACAAAATCACGTATTGTATGCCTCCCTGTTTTAAATCATCCTCCAAGCAATTATGATACTATTTACACGGTTCTTAGTCTCGCAGCAGAAAGGGTTGAAAACAAAAAACAGAAAATCGCGTTTGTAACGTTTGATCAGCCATTGTATTGGAAGGCCAAGGAAATTATACATTCTTCCGCAGATCCTAAACTGGAAAACATTGTAGTAAGATTAGGAGGCTTCCATCTCATCATGTCATACTTGGGCTCCATTGGTCAAATAATGGACGGTAGCGGACTAAAAGAATTGTTCTCCATGTTTTACGCGGGGGCTTCCGCTGATAAAATGTTAGCGGGGCATGCTTATTCTAGAGCAGTGAGGGCCCACATTTTAGTACACTGCGCGCTAGTCCAAATCATCCTCGGGTCAACAAGCTTCACAGATGAAGAATCGTCAAAACTACAAACACTTTTGCAAGACTTCAAGAACATTTTTGAAAACATTAGTACGGACGTCGAATTCCAAAATATTAAGGCCAAATTTATTGAAACAGCGAACAATTTTTCGGGAAAAAGCGGAACTGCCAAACTATGGATCCAGTACGTACAAATGGTTTCGCTATTAAAAATGTTCATTGAGGCAGAAAAAAGTGGCAATTGGCAGTTGCACCTTGATACAGTGCAAAAGATGTTGCCCTTTTTCCACGCGAGTGGTCATTATTTGTACGCAAAATGTGCACACTTATATCTGCAGGACATGTACACTTTGAAAAACCGAATGGATGAAGCGGAGTACGCACAGTTTGTAAACGGGGGTTTTACCATAAGGCGGACTGACAAATTTTGGAGTGGAATTTGGTCAGATATGACAGTCGAGCAATTCTTGATGAAAGCGTTCAAAGATATTGGTGGGCCAACCCGAGGTAGAGGAATGACCGATAGTGTTCTCTCTAAATGGTTAATGTCAACGCCAGCGTTAATAGACCTATTAGAAACACTCACAGAGTTCTGTAAAGTTTTCCTAGCCACGACCGAACAGCATGTTGATGCACGAGCCACGCGTATAGCGAGAGATATCAAGGATATGAGCAAAATTCTGCTGTGGTTAGCAGATCACAATCCTTTTCCAGAAACGGAAGGTCTCATATCACTGAGTACCGGCGTAAAGTGTGGTAAAAATGATAATATCAACTGCCACCAAGCTTTGGAAGTAGGGTTGCGTTGCATGGATGAAATGATGAAGGCGGATTCAGATGGAATGTACAAGTGTTTCGGAACTTTGAAATATAAACGTAAAGATAAAATTGTTCCGCTGAAGGCGCTGGTTTCGAGTGTTAAAGTTTCAGATACTTCTGTTACAATCGATCCATGTTTATTATTTCAAAGACTCTGTATTCTAAAAAAGTCTGACGAGGAATTAAGGGTACATGTTACTCACGAAATGGCGCCGTTTCCTTTATCCATGTTCACTGAAAAAGGGTTTAGAAAAAACGTAAAGTCAAAGCTATACGATTGTTTCACACCTATCGATCCCCCAATGAGAGGCAATGATATTTACGTAATTGACGGTGGATTTCTGTTGCACAAAGTCGTATGGCATCATAAGGAGATGTTCAATGACATCTTGACTCGCTACGTCGATTACCTGTCTAGAAATTATTCAAAGAATTGTGTCGTAGTTTTCGACGGGTATCCAGAAGGGGGGGAGGGAGAATATACTAAGAGTGCAGAGCGTTCGCGTAGGGCAACGGTTATGGGTGCTCCAGAAGTTGTCTGCGATACAAATCTTCCGTCTACTCTACCGCAGGACAAATTTTTGTCGAACGATAAAAATAAGCTTCATTTGATTAGCATTCTCACAAGTAGGTTGCGTACGGAGGGATTCCGTGTAGAGCAAGCTGTCGAGGACGCAGATACCTTAATTATAGACACGGCGATCGGGGTTTCAGATGATTATGACTCGGTGTATGTCGTAGGCGAAGACGTCGACCTGCTTGTGATATTGTCACAGATAGCAAAAGATAGGAAGAATATTTACCTCTTGAAACCCAGCCGAGGAAAGGTAGAACAGAAAATCTACTCCGTCGACAGTTTTAAGTATCCCGAGATACAACACCTTATCTGTTTCATTCATGCTTTTACCGGTTGTGACACGACTTCGGCGCTATACAGGCAGGGAAAATCGAAGTTAATGCGGCTTTTAAAAGGTAGCTCTACTCTGAGGAGATTAGCTGATGTTTTTAATGAAGAAAATGCGTTAAAACATTTGCTGTACGCAGCTGGACAAAAAATTGTTCTGTCTTTGTATGGTGCCAAAGACAAGGACAACGATTCTCTGGAATCCTTACGATACAAGTGTTTCGTTAAATCGAGCCTTAAAACTACCTTCGATTTGAGCACTCTGCCGCCGACTGTTGATGCGTTGAACGAGCATTGCCTCAGGACATACTTACAAACGCGCGTCTGGCAGGGTGATCATTTCCGCGATCCAATGCAATGGGGGTGGAAAAAATCTAATAACATTTTAGTACCGATCACTACCCGCAAAGATCCGATACCGCCAAGTCTGCTGGAGCTAATTTCATGCACTTGTGACAAGAGTAATTGCACAGGAAAATGCTCATGCCGTAAGGTAGGACTAAAATGCACTGTGCTGTGCAAACATTGCAGCGGGCAGACTTGCTCTAATGTATACGAGCCGGACATAATATTGAGCGACGACGAAATCGATAATGATTTGCTCATGTTAGATTTCGAAAATGACGAGAGTGACGACGATGGTGCAACTCTAAGTCATTCGCGGGACCAGACCCCAGACGAGAGTGAGCCGGTCGCAAAAAAAAGAAAAATGTAAATAGGATAAGAGATAGATTATAATTTGAATATTTTGTAATAAATTTCTGTATAAATACATGCAACATTATATACATAATAACCCAATCAACATGTCTTCTCTTTACCAGCATCTTATTACGAAGAAAAAAGCAGCATAAACGGATTGGTGAGAAAAAAGTATCCCGAATTGAAAAAAAAAATGGTTCTGTACGACCATTATTAACGGAGATATTCCAATTGTTACCCACGCGGCGCGACGTCGAACGCGATTGGCCGGGAGGCTCCCCACCGCGCGGCCCGCCGGGACCTAGTCGGCTAGCGGTGCAATCTCACCCGTACGGCTGTGTTCAACCAGTCGTCGCGATGGATCAAATTACCCGGGTGGATATAAGACAAATCGTATATCATACCCAAATGTGTCAAGATCAAGCCTGAACTCGGTTAATCCAAAAATGTTGATTAGATCAAGAGTTATGAATTAATAGGTAAACTTGTTTGTATCTCCAGTTCTAATGAAGATTAAGGGATGGTTTTTTTCTCAAAAAAGCATCTTGAAAAGACCTATCAGATCCGCGATGAATATTCTCGATAACTTGAAAATTGACAAAGTTATTACTATTTGTTTAAAACGCAAAATTTTACTATCGCAAAAAACGTGGTTTTTTGGCGAAAAAAAATTTCTTTTCGATCAAATACCGAAAGAAGGCCATGAAAACTACCACTATGATTTTTTTGAACACTGTCAGAAAATCGTCCGATAAACTATGAAGGAAGTGCGGATTTTGGGAGAAAATTCATTGTTGCTAAACTATATGGTGTAGCCTGGCCAACTTTGCGCGCTTCTCTTGAAGATAAATGGTTCTATAATCACAGTGTGTTTCAATAGTGTGCGTTGATAATTCACTCAATGGCATGCAATAAACAAAAGAATCGAGGTTTCGTCTTCGATTGCAATTTACGGCTAAACTAATAATGCTACGTGATTTTAGTAGTAGATCAATTTTGTGGAGAGCGACGAGATCTACAACTTTTGTCCCAAACTTTTTTCGCTAAAAACGATAAATAAAAAGATGGGGTAAAAATCGGGCTTTTTCTATTTTTAATAATTATTTACCGCCAAATCCGTGGTTTTTTCGGGGCACATCTTTCAGGATTTGTTTCTGCGCATCTATTTGAGCCGTAGAAAAATTTACAGCCTGCTGTCTTCTAGAATAGACCTCATGTTCATTCCGACTGGACTACATCTATCTTAGACATCTATAGTAATACAGACTCTGCGAAATTAGTTCTGTCATTGACGATGGGTCTGTTATAAAATTTCGCAAAGACTAGGGACTCTTTAGACCAACCTGCCGTGTTTTTGATCATATTAATATCGATCCCCTTCTTCAAAGCTGCCGAAGTAACTGCGTGTCGAGTACTGTGAGCTTTGTATTTTTTGTTGACTCCACTACAGGCTAAAAAAGCTTTGATCCATCTCGCTATTGACTGAGTCGTTGCCGGCCTATGAGGCTTTCTAGTTGTAATTAATAACTCCTCGAAATGGCCCCTCAAATCTTTGGTCATTTCTAGATAAGCTTCTAACGTACTTGCCAGACATAACTCTGGTTTCTCAGTAAACCTTGGCAATAATAAGAGAGGTTGACACGCTCCTGGACGCGACGTTTTAATCAAATTATCTATTCTAATTTCATACCCTCTATCAGTTTTGGCTATATTAGATGTTTTTATAGCAGCCAGCGTCTGCATTCTGTGAGCCGTAGCAAGTGCTAATAACATAACCAACCGGTCAGTCATCTGAGTGAGAGTTAGGGATCTTAGTGGAAATAGTGTGGAGATTCGCGTCAAAACAGGTGCTACATCCCAAGTGTCATCGTATCTTGGTTTTGTTGGTCTCATACGGAATACACCTTTAAAAAACCTCGTAATTATAGGGCTCTGTGATAGACTTTCTCCATTAGGAGGCCCAGGGCAGCCCGACAGCTATTCAGCGTGCCATATGAGGCACCAGCGCTGTACCGTTGTGATAACCAAGTTAGCGCGTGCCTCTCGTTAGCGTCGTAGGGATCTATGCCTGATGTCGAGCAAAAAAGAAGCCACTGTTTTATAGGGCCACTGTACTGCTTGATGGTCGAGTCAGCCAGCGATGCAACCAAAATGTTTATCGCTTCTTCAGGCGTGTTCTTCCTTCGGAAGGCTTCCCTGATACTCTCCCTACCACTAACGCTAACGATTTCGCCAACGGATGCTGCTGAGACCTACAGGGTGAAATGAGTAGGTTATCGGACGGTGTAAATATTACTGGCGGTTCAGTAAATAACGAAGTCAGTAGAGGGTACCATGGTTGAGTACACCATTTTGGAACCACTACGATTCCTTGCGCCTGATCAGATATAATTTTTCTCGTTACTTTCAAAATCATAGAAAAAGGGGGAAATGCATAAAAATCTAAACTGGCCCAATCCAGTGTAAATGCATCGATAGCGTACGCTTCCGGATCCCGCTGAACAATAATTGGGGAGGCCGCCTTTTTCCGCGCCAAAATTTACCGCGCAGCAGACACCGCGCGTATTTTACCGCGCAGAAAAATATCGCGCGGCCGCAATTACCGCGCATGCATAAACACTGCGCAAGTATTTTCCGCGCAAGAAAATATAGCGCGTCATCAATTACCGCGCATGGTTTTCTCCGCGCGATGTCAATTACAGCGCACGAATTCATCGGTCGATTCAAATCAATATAATATAAGAGGCTTAGTTCGTATGTGTAACCGTTCTTGCGCGGTGATTGTTGGGGTGCGGTGTTTTAGTCAAATTTTTGGTAGCCGAGTTGACAGCTGCAGACTTGTAGCTGCATACTTTTGGCTAGTGGGATAGTTTTTATTTACCTCGGGGAGTGCGCGAAGCGCACGAGGCCGCGCACAACAGATTACTGCGAAAAAAATACCGAGTCTAGGAACCCAAAATCATACAACACACACACAAACTGGTAAGAACCCAGAAGGTGTTCCGTGACGTCACAAAGTTATCGTTGTATGTACATATATATTCGAGCGCGAATGAAAAATACTTGCGCGGTGATTGCTGGGGTGCGGTGTTTTTCGGCGCGGAAAATACTTGCGCGGAGTTTGTGCGTGCGCGGTAATTGATGAGGCGCTGTATTTTCTTGCGCGGAAAATACTTGCGCGGTGTTTGTGCGTGCGCGGTAATTGCGGCGGCGCGGTGTTTGTGCGTGCGCGGTAATTGCGGCGGCGCGGTATTTTTCTGCGCCGTAAAGTACGCGCGGTGTTTGCTGCGCGGTAAATTTTGGCGCGGTAAAGACCCCTATCCATAATTGGGACATTTTGAGTTAGATCTGGAAGCGAACAAATCTATAGAAGACGATCCGAACTTTTTGACAACAGTCGAATACGCCACTTCTGAAAACTCCCATTCTGTATCCAAGTTTTTTATTCGCGAACCCCTCTCAGCTTCGACGTTATCTTTAGACGCGACGTACGAGGCAAAAATCCATATCTGTCTTTCCTCACACCACTTCCAGATATCTGTTGCAATCTTAGTAAGGTTTGGGTATTGAACTCCACCCATCCTATTGATATAAGAAATTGCTGTGGTATTGTCGATTCTCAACAAGACCTCACAACCTGATAACCCATTGGCGAAGCATTTCAACGCGAAGAAGGCCGCCACCAAACTCGAGATAATTTATGTGGAATATTTTCTCTGATTCTTTCCAGTAACCAAAAGTCAACTCATCCGTGCAATAAGCTCCCCATCCTGAGGTTGACGCATCCGAAAAAATCTCGGTACAAAACTTGTGAGATCTAATTGGGTTAACTGCTTGTGGAATAGTCTTCAACCACCAATCAAATTCCAGGAGTAACGACTGTTTTAGAGGCATTCTCGCATCATAATCGTCGTCATTTTCCCATAAGGCAAGATATCTTTGACGTTCAAAAGATTTTGTGTACAACCGACCGTAACAAACTGCTGGACATGCTGCAGTTATCGTTCCGACAAATTGAGCGAATTATCTAATTCTACACTCTTTCAGCGCCTGAGTGGTGCACCAGTTCTGTACGAGGACAAGAGCTCTCTGCATCTTGCCTCTCATGGTTGGTAGGTGGTCGCCCGCGACGATTAAAGCCACGTCGTCAGCATAGCCCACCGTTGTCACGCCCATCCCGTTGAGCTCCACCAGGGGCCCGTCTGCGACTAGGGTCCACAGCAGGGGTGATAGCACACCTCCCTGCGGGCACCCCCTGCCGACGAGAGCCCTGGCCTTGGTGCCCCCGAGACTGGCGGTGACGACCCTGGTTTGCAGCATCTCCCTGATCCAGTCGACAACCGTGGCGTTGATGCCGAACCTGGAAGCCGCTCCACAGATCGCGTCGAAGGAGGTGTTATCAAACGCCCCCTCAACGTCCATGAACACGCAGAGTGCTGCTTTCTTGCGGAGAAGCGGCCCTTCTACCTCCCGTACGAGGTGGTGGAGGGCCGTTTCCGTGGATTTGCCAGCCTGGTAGGCGTGTTGTGATGGAGAGAGTGGTCGTTCGACCAGTGCCCCGTCTCTTATGTGTCTGTCCACCAGTCGTTCCATCGTCTTCAGTAGGAACGACATGAGGCTGATAGGTCTCCAGGATTTGGCACGGTCGTAGTGGCCCTTGCCCGGTTTGGGTATGAAGACCACCCTGACCTCTCGCCAGATCCTGGGTATGTAACGCAGCGCCAGGCAAGCCCTGAAAATGTGGAGTAGTCTGGCGACCAGGAACATCTCACCCTCGTGGAGGAGGGCTGGGAAGATCCCGTCCACACCAGGGCTCTTAAACTTGTCAAAGGATTTGACAGCCCATCTGATCCTGTCGTCCGTGACGATCTCCGCTGCCGTGCCCCAGTCCCCCGGTCCACGCCTGTCCGGGCCTGCCCTCTCGGGCGGTCCCAGATCTGTAGGCACGGACCCCGGGAAGTGGACCTCCAGCATGTGGGAAAGGATGTCTGAGTGGCTTTCCGTCATGCTACCGTTAGGTAATATGGGTCCATCCAGCTTAATCGGAGGGCCAGCTGAGAAGACCCTGCGGAGCCTGGCCACTAGGGGAAGGGCCTCGGTCTCGTCACAGAATCCTCTGCAGGCCTCTGTTTTAGATTTGTTGATCAGCTTCTTATACTCCTTCTGCGCTGCTCTGTAGGCTGCCCAGTCAGGAGCTAGTTTGGTCTTAAGGGTTCCTGTATACTCCCTCCGGCTCCCTCGCAGCTGCCGCTGCCAAGGAGAAAGAGATGCGCCTGTGGTCTGATAGGGTGTCTTCTTCCAGCACCCGCCAGTCCTTTATCAGGCTCGTTAGCTTGGTGCTGCAGATCGTTAGGTCGATCACCTCCTGTCTACGGGAGGTGACGAATGTGGGCTTCCATCCCTTGTTCAGGATGTCGAGGTCCGTTGTCGAAAGGTAGTCCAGCAGTGCCGTACCCCTGTCGTTGATGTCGGAGCTGCCCCAGACAACGTGGTGCGAGTTTGCGTCGCACCCAATCACCAGGTGCAGCTTCTTGTCGGCACAGTACCTGACCAGTGCCCTGAGTTCCTCCGTGGGCGGTGGATCCTCAGAGTCGTAGGGGAGATAGGCTGAGCAGACCACCATCTCGGTGGTGCCACCTCTTGCCCCCCCCCATCCTGATCCTGGCTGCTGCTAGGTCTCTGCTGCAGAACTGGTTCAGCTTCAGCGCGCAGAGCTTCTTGTTGATGTAAACAGCTGCCCTGGGGCCGGGGCCTTGGGCCCCTTCCTCGCACACCAGCACGCCGTTCCTTCTGTCCAGACCTAAAACAAGTCCCTCGTTAATCCAAGGTTCTTGTATAAGTGATATGTCTGTTTGCTCCACTGTCAGGCTACGGCTATGAATAGCCGAGGCCGCTTTGCAGTGTTGCAAGTTGATCTGCGAAAATAATATGTGACTCGCGACCATGGGGATCGCTCGTCTTTACCTTCGCGTCTGTAGGAGATTGAGTGAGACTTATTACCTTTCTACCTTAGTGTTTAGCCTCACCGTCCCCTTTGTCCTGCGGGGGCCCCTCGTGCTGGTGCCCCTGTGGCGTCGTCCTCGGTGCGGGAGCCGTGCAGGTGAGGGTCCTTTGGACTCCCGCCCGCACGCTCTCCTTTCCGGCTCTGCTGGTCGAGGAGGCCCTGTATGGTCTGCCTCTGGACCTTTGGTGTCTTCCACCCCTCCCAGGCGGGCCCCTCAGTCCCTGGTGCCCTGGGCTTGCGCCCTGAGCCCCTGAGTCCGGGGTTGCCTGGGGTGGTGCTGCTGCCGGCAGCCCTGCGTCGGCGCCTGGTTTAGCCACGGCTTCTTGGTGCCCCGTTGCCGTTAGTGGCTCCGAAGCTCCTTCTTGGGCCGTCTCTGCCCCACGCTCCCCAGGGTCGGGGGTCCCCCGGCCCCCCCCCCCTGTGCCCAGGTGGCCCTCCTTGAAGGAGATCCGCCTGAGGCCGTAGTGAGCCTGGAGCCCCCTGCCCCTTAGGGCGTCCCTCGACTTGGCGTCGACGCCCACCACCAGATGGACTGATTTGGGTCCGGCGTTGCGGCCCCAGACCCTCCATAGGTGGGTTTGTAGACCCGCGTTCTGTCGCTGTAGTCTCTTAAGCATGATGTTCGTCTCCACCGGTGGGCCGGGAACGAACGTCATCATTCTGGTGAGCTTGGGCAGCTGATCGCTCTCCAGGAGACGGAGAGCGGCGTCCGCCCAAAGCACCAGTGTTGGTACAGTGGTCCTGAGCCAGGCCAGCGCACCCGCGTCGTAGCACGTGACCCAGAGGACCCCCTGGTCGCACCGGTACTGCTCGAAGCACGGCACAGCCTCCCCTTCCGGGATGGCGTCCATCGCCTCGCACAGCGCCTGCACCACCAGGTCTCCCTGACCCTCGCCCAGAGTGACGTCGGGGTAGTCCGCAGGTGCGATAATCACCCTCTTACTCCCCTTGGCCGCCTCCCGGTAGCTGGGCATGTTCTCTCCTCGGCCCCGCTTGGGGGCCGAGAGCTTCTCCGGAGGTGTGCTGTCGGATGCTCTGGGCGTCTTCAGCCTCGAGGCCCCCGACGCCACCGGAGTGGAGTTTTGTCGCTGCCCCTCTTTGGGTTGCCCACTTGCTGAGCCTCCCGACTTAGGGTGCGCTCGTTCGCTGGAGTTGGCTGAGAGGGTCCCGGACGCCAGCCTGGCTTTCCGAGCCCTCTTTTTCGCCGCTCCACTGCGATTTCTTTTCTTTCCTTCGTCGGTCGTGGAGTCAGTCGGCCCGACTTGCGTTGAGCCTGCCGCCTCCCCGACCGTTGCCGGCGTCGAGACCACCAGGTTGCGGTGAGCCAAGTCGACCAGCGTCTCCTCGGCCCCCGAACCGTCCCCGGACTCGACGTCCATTTTCACCGCTGAGTCAGCCTCGTTCGAGGCCGCGTCAGCGGGTTCTCCCTGTACATCGTCTTTTTTGTTTTTCGGTTCCATAAAAGTCCCACGAAAAGCTAGGGAAATAAACGGTCCGCCCGGCCAGAGCCCCGCATAGCCGGGTAAGGCTGCTTACAATGGGGGGTCGCCCGGTACCCCAAGGGCATCGTTACGGCACTGTACTCCAGTACCTTTCAGCCTCGGCACGATGGCTCCCACCTCGGCATAAGGGAGCTGGTCCGCGGCCGGGGCCTTCAGTCCCCTGATCCGGTTTTTACGCCGGACGGGTCCTTTATAGCCTCCGACTAACCCGGGTGTCCCCAGTACCCGGCCCGGTGCACTGGCTGCCCAGGCCCCCGAGCCATGGTTGTCTGGGTCTCCCTGGGCCGTCCTCCTATCCGCCACCCGGAGACGCGCTCGGTAGGGGCTCAACCTGTCCCCCCGCCCCTCAAAAGGCAGGGGGCTTCCGAGATAATAATAGTTACTATGATTATTATGATAATAATAATAATTATTATTATTATTTTGGAAATTATTATTACAAATATAATGATAATCATAATAATTCATTGTTATAACTATTATTATTCCGAATTATTTCCGTTTGAAGTCACGTTGAGCTGTCATAGCACTGAACAAGGAACGGCGGTTCGTGAATCGTAGGACCGCGAAGTGCGCGTCATCTGGCGAGGAATAGATCCTACTACGCTGACGATATCGTCAGCAAAGATAGTCAAGAAATGTTGTGTCTCGGTCACCCGTCGACAAAAAGCAGGTTCAAGAATGAGGCTCAAATTGACGCGTAATACCGGAAAACAATGATATCGTTCGCTTTGTGCAGTTCCACAGTTTTGCATCAACATAACGTTTCACTGCTCGAAACCGAGGATACTTCAACAATTCAACAAACAGGTGAGCGTCGAGTCTCGAGCCGCTATTTTTTTACACAATTTCGTCGATGATATTCTACCGGAAACAACTTTTTTCCGATTTCAAAGCGTTTTTCCATCTGCGTCAGTACGTAACAGCATAATGTATCGAACGCCTGAACGAAAACCCGTTCTGGACCTTCCTCGCGGAGTACCGAGCAATAAAAAGATTCTCGGTAAAAATGCACCCTTCTTTACCGACATTCCACCTATCACACCCCGTTAAGGTGGAAGAAACCAGCAGCCTTATTCTGGAACTAATCACGTGTATCGCGTGATATAGGCGATACGTGATAGGCTGCGATACGGCGTGACTGGCGGTGATAGAGCCAAAATTACTAACTGTCACAAGAACATTCGCTCTCGGACTGTCATGGGTCCGTTATAACAACCTAACCTACATATTTCGTGAAAACAAACCAGCATCAAAGAAAATTATTTGAAAAATAAACGATTGTTGACTGAAATTAATTCAATCCACCTGATTAATTAATCCCATACTAACAACCGATGTATTCATAATAATACTTGCTGAAAAATGAAAATTTATGTCTGGAATTTTGTCACTATTTAAAAACTTTCCGTTTTCGGAAATTCCCAAACGTTGAGCAAGGGGGGAAAAAATTTGAAATTCGGATATTTTTTGGTGAAAACGATGTAGAATATAATTTCGGAGTTTTCGGTGTGTGGAACGAATAGTTTCGTAGACACAGCGTTTGAAAATTTTGGAAAACAGATATCTACAAAAAGTGACAGAATTCTCACCAAATTCATGTGTATTCATCGTCAGAAAAATTAACAAATCAATGTAAAAACAAAAAGACGCCGGAAATTTCGTTGAACAATGTTTTGATTTGAACAATCGTAGAACACAGATCAGAATATCCGCAGGTGATTTTACATTCAAAACGTTCGAATTGAAATTCGATGACCAAATCGAATTAGATCAGTTTTTTTTTTCATCAATTAGCAGATATTATAGGCCACTGATCGAACAGGAGACAGAAAAAGCAATGAAATGACTGAGGAAATAACTATTTCAATTCAGTTCTATCGATATACATACATAAGTCTCTACGAAATCAAAAGGGGCTCATAAGTTAGGATAATTGTGTATTTTATTGTACCGAAAAACATATGTATATTTTCACACATCTTTGAACAGTTTCAAATTTTTTATGTTTTAATTAAAGAATGTATTTTGGATCAGTGATTATTCTTTATAGGAAATAGAGGCTACGATTACAATTTTTTGGGGTCTTGCAATGCTGTAGATCATCGTTGGCAATTGCTGATATGGAAAAATGGACGCTCTGGAAATAGAAAACGTTCAATAACGGTAAAAAAATTAGTCGATTCCAGAGATTATGTGTCGAGTGTCGATTTTTAATCGCCTCGGAGTCCCAAGATAAACAATTCAAAAAATAGACACAAAAACACTTGAATTGGCTCCTCACATTCTGGGATCCGTCTTGACTGTCTTGATCTAGTCTTGACTGAATGAGCTGGACTCACTTCTATAACTGCTCTCTCAAGAATGGGATCTTTCTCAACTAGTAGATATTTAACTGTTACACATTCTTGAATGATTACTTGCTACTCTGAATAAGACTGATATTATAATCACTGCTGTTCTACGCGAAATACTCTGATTGAAATACTACTTGCTCCACACCTTCGGTGTACTTATGTACTTTATACAGATTGAACGGATATGAAATATATGAAACCATTTGTTTCACGCTCCGGAATCTTCGGAATTTTAATTACATCGAAGCTCTTTTTTTTGTTCACACAATTATAGAAATAAAAATCGAATCGATTTTTCGATATCAGTACAAAATAACAAGGTCCATTCTAATTCTATATTATGAGTGTTCATTTTTTTGTTTCCACAAAGTAACAAGAGATCATTTGAAAAAAAAAAGGAACCGTACGTTGACACGTAGGTGAATAAAATCTGAACTCGTCTATCAATTTGAAAACGAAAACGAATGTTTTTTTGCCAAGTCTCAAGTTCTAATTTTGCTTTCACAAAAATAATAATAATAATGATAATGATAACCTCGAGCTTGAAACATCAACTTCTTAACGTATCGGCGGAAAGATGAAAACAAAAAAGTCATTTTTTCAACGACAAATCAGATTTCATGAATGAAAAATTGTTCGACTGTTCGTTTTTCATTTCTTTGGAGAATTAAAAACTTTGAGAGATACTGATTCTTTTGCTCATCATTTTGTTTTTAATTTACTCTCATCAGCAATTGGATGATAAAATATGAAATATTAATGTCACAATCTTTTTTTTCCCACATTTTATCGAAGAAAAACTTTTCCAAAAAATCTATCAACGCGTTTAGATTTTCATAACGTTTTCAAATGATCCAATTCTTCTTATCTGTCTATTTTTTTTATTATTTTTTTTTAATCCTCTACAGGAACAATAGGGGCCATGCATAAATGACGTCACCACTCAAGGGAGGGGGGGGAGTCATAAAAAATGTGACGTTTTGTGACATGGGGAGGGGCGGAGTACACGCAAATGTGACGTCACATTTCGAAATTTAAATTTTTCTTCAATATTCAGTCAAAAAACCCTGTCTCAAATTTGAAAAGCCGGCCCGAGGGGGGGTATGTGAAAGTTTTGTGACGTCACCTTGGGGCGGGGGCGTCCAACCCAGTCAACACACCTGTCTACAAGAGTTCTTGTAAGAGCTCTTGCTCAAGACAGGAAAAAGAGTCTCATGATAGTGTTCTTTTCGAAGTCTTTTAGAAGTCAATATTCCGAAGTCGAAGTATAGATCTCTATATGAGGTCATTTATCAGAGCTCTTTCAACCAGATTCGTTATGAGGTCTAAAAGAAGTGCTGACTACACATGAACCTAACCTAACCATGTTCAACCTAACAAGTAACTTGACATACGTTTATGACGAATATTGAACTCACGGACACAAGTAATGGTCGCTCAGGTTTTTGGTAGATCAAATAGCGGTAAGTGTTGAATACCACTAATCATTTATATCGAATATCGAGTTGCGTTTACGGAGCGCCATCATTTATCCTCATTTGAATATATTGATCATACATACAATGAAATATCCTCAATCCTTGAAACTATCATGAATCTAACCTCACTTTTTTCTAGCACATACACAGGTGCGTATGCTGCAGTCTGTACCCCGACTAAACTCTAAATCGTTGCACCACGTGAATATTTATTCATTCGTAAATTTCAGTAACCGAGTATTCGAAGACCACCTTGTGCGAGTTGAGAACAGTTCCATGACTGTGGCAAGCGGGCATTCGGCTGGGATATCATGAGGATAATAGAAGCCTCCAACTGATCTGCACCCGTAATAGAAATTATAAGTCATCTGCACTCTCTAAATTTGGATCAGTGAATATTCATTGATTCGCAGGGAGTTTCACTGATTCAGATTGAGAGAGCACTGAATACTTTTATATAAATAAGTTGGCTTAAGAATCATAATTCTACGACGATAATGAAGAAAGACATCGCTGATAGATAATTTCGCATCGTATACCTGTGTATTATGTATAATATATGAATTCGTATACAATAACCATGTTTTTAACAAAAATAACCATAACCATGTTTTTAACAAATTCACAAAATCCCTCTCATGATACTTCATTTATACTATTTTACCTGACTTATAAGAATTTCTTGAATACATGATCAATAAGTCTTGATGGGATTCCCACGTCCCTGACTTTTGATTTGTTTGCCCCTTCACACAGTCGAAGTACACGTTGAAAGGATCTACTGTGAATTTTTTCAGATTTTTTTGACCGAGTATTTTCTGACTACAACTGGTCAAATAATCAGCTTTTCACGTTTCTCCGATTTTTCAAGCCAACATAGCGTGGAATCCAGAAGAACAATGAAAAAAGGTTTCATACAAAAGTTTCGCGTATTTCTTTGAAATTTCCGAAGATAATTTTTTGCTATTTTTTGTGCTTCTCAAAACTGCGGTTTTGGTGATAAATCCACGAAAACCTTCAGTAACAAAAAAGTGCCCGAATCGAATTGGCTGAAATTTCCACACAGCATGTCTTTCTCAATGCCAAAAGTTGTCTGAAAATTTCATAGTGGGCCGAGCAGTGGTTCAGAAGATGCATCAACAAATATTCGCATAACGGCGAAAATTCGGCGATTGTGAGGTCGCAAAAAAGTTTTTTTAGGCCACAGTTCAAAAATTCAAGGTCGATCGCGAGTAAGCAAACAAGAAGAATAAATATTGATCTTGAATTTTCGAATCGTGGCCAAAACATTTTTTTTGCGACCTCATAATCGCGGAATTTTCACCATTATGTGAACATTTTTCAACGTATTTTCTAAACCACTACTTGGCCCACTATGAAATTTTCAGACAACCTTTGGCATTGAAAAAGACATGCTGTGTAAAAATGTCAGCCAATTCGATTAGGGCCTTTCTGAGTTATGAATGATTTACACTCATTTTGTATTAAAACTACACTTGAACGCGGTATTAAAAATCTGATAAAAATACTCTCGAAAAGTTCACAAAAAAACCCAACATTTTTGTATTGGAAGTTTTTTCATACATCGCTCACGTTTTGAGCTATGAAGGTGCGAAAAATTGAAAAAAATTGAAAATCAATTTATTCGATGATTTTTCACAATGGAATGAGAAGTCGAAAAAATCTGGAAAAAATCACAGTTCATCCTTCTAACATGTAGTTTGACTGTGGGAAAGGACAAGCAAATCAAAAGGGGTCAGGGAGAAAATCTCGTTTTTTCGGTCGATTTGACGTGGAATCCCCCACATGCATTCAGCATTCAGAATGCGCCGAGTTTTAATATTCCGCAAATTTCGTGCATTTTAAATGCTGAATGCATGTATTCAAGAAATTCTTATAAGTCAGGTAAAATAGTATAATTGAGTTCCAAAAGCATTCTTCTAACAGACTTCTAAAAAATTTCGTACTTCTGAGCTCTTCGCTCAAGTTCTAAAAGAGCTCATTTCGAGGTGATCAAAAGAGCCTCAGATTGGAGTCGGAAAAGATTGCATAAGAAGTCTTTCGGACTTCTTTTAGGACACTTATCGATGCTCGATTAAGAACTCTAACTAATTTTCACGAGCTCCATCAGAGGTCTTTGAGAGCACATATTGTTCATTGGGAAGCTTTGTGACTTGGTGTGACATGGGGGGAGGGGGGGTCAAAAAAGGCAGAATTCATGGTGACGTCATTTATGCACAGCCCCATAAATTATCACGATATGCGTGAGTACTCACATTTTCTTTGGTTGTCGATATCTCTCTTTTGGTTCGAGTACGATATTCTTTGGGATGAATTAAGGAGTGTCTGGAAAAATCCGTCGTAGGTTCTGCAACAAATGAATAAAGAAAAAAATGAAAATTAATAAATATTAAATATGTATTTCACTAATGGTGGTCAATGAGAATGGTGTACAAAGAGTAAGTACAGTTAACGAAAAACATTGAAAGGCGCAGATTCTCACCTATCGACCTTGCCCCTAAAAATTCGGGTCGAGGTATTCCGTCGGGTACACGGGTTCGTCTTTTTCGTCATCATCCTCGAACAGCTCTCCGACATTTCCCAGTGCGACGTAATCAGACTCTATTTTTGTGCTTACGTTCGGTTGGGCTTTCCACTCTACGTGTTTGCACAATTTGTCAATCGCTTCCGACACTGCTCTCTCGATTTTTGCAAACCCACTCCTCAGGATGGTGTTCTGCGTGCTGATCTGCTCTACAACCCAATGAACAATATGTGCTCTCAAAGACCTCTGATGGAGCTCGTGAAAATTAGTTAGAGTTCTTAATCGAGCATCGATAAGTGTCCTAAAAGAAGTCCGAAAGACTTCTTATGCAATCTTTTCCGACTCCAATCTGAGGCTCTTGATCACCTCGAAATGAGCTCTTTTAGAACTTGAGCGAAGAGCTCAGAAGTACGAAATTTTTTAGAAGTCTGTTAGAAGAATGCTTTTGGAACTCAATTATACTATTTTACCTGACTTATAAGAATTTCTTGAATACATGCATTCAGCATTTAAAATGCACGAAATTTGCGGAATATTAAAACTCGGCGCATTCTGAATGCTGAATGCATGTATTCAAGAAATTCTTATAAGTCAGGTAAAATAGTATAAATGAAGTATCATGAGAGGGATTTTGTGAATTTGTTAAAAACATGGTTATTGTATACGAATTCATATATGATACATAATACACAGGTATACGATGCGAAATTATCTATCAGCGATGTCTTTCTTCATTATCGTCGTAGAATTATGATTCTTAAGCCAACTTATTTATATAAAAGTATTCAGTGCTCTCTCAATCTGAATCAGTGAAACTCCCTGCGAATCAGTGAATATTCACTGATCCAAATGCAGATGACTTATAATTTCTATTACGGGTGCAGATCAGTCGGAGGCTTCTATTATCCTCATGATAGAAGAAGGTAGAAAGTGGATGAAGTAATAACAAAAACCGACAAAAATGTAAAGTTTGAATGTATGAGGAATGTGAGTACCTATATTGAAAAAGCGATGAGTATTGAATAAAATGAAAAGTATTTGGTCATTATTCGATTTTCATTATTGCCTCTGGCAGACTGGGCATGCACATTATATTTGGTGTAGGAATATATTATAAAAAGATGGACGAAACAAGACCAGAAAAAACGAGAAACTTACTTACAAACCATGATTATTGATTATAATCCTTATAATATTCATATCGTAGCCCCAAAATAAAAGTTTATCGAATGAAAAAAATTGCTGCACAACCATGATAAAAACGACTGTGAACTGGAATTCACAAAACGATCACTTTCATTGGAAATTATTGATCAAAAATGTATACATACATGTGTTGACCTTTTATTTGGGTTCGTGAATATTGAGGTGAATGGAAGGGAGATGTATCGATATCGAGACTTAGTTAGTTGACGGGGTACGGGTATTTATTCGGCGGATCCATCAACCGATCCGTACACAATCACAGGTCAAACTATACTGGCCTTATAGTTGCTCTTGTCTATCCTCACTCTAACGGTAAGGTACTAAGCCTGTAAGTATGTAGGGATACAGCAAAATGTTTTTCTATGATAATGTGATATTATTATAATTATTATTGAATTTCAGTATGTTGTACTAAATTCTACAGTTGTAGTACCATTTGGATCATTGCTTTTGGTTTACCTAACTTAATCAACTTAAAACTAATAAAATATCCTTAATATAACCCAACTGTCCTCAATGCACTCCATTATTCAAGTACCCTTGGTATAATTCAATTAATTGGAATGCATTATGAATTGTAACTGATTTTGTGTCATAATTATTATATTATCATACCGTTAATTGAGTTTTATTGAGTTTTATGGTAATATTTTACAATCTTCTACAATATCCAATAATATTTCATTATATGCCACAATAGGTTACAATATACATATAATATTGAAATCATATTGAATCAGACGGAATCATATGGAATCATCGGAAATTGTCTGAAATCATGTAAGATGTTTTTAGATTCAGCGGGAAATTATTGATAAACTAATATTAGATCGCTGTATTACTTAAATATCTCTGATGTTATAATTTTTTTGATAAATTTGAAATTAACAATTCAATTATCATAGACTCATTTTAATGAAACAATCTAATCGAATGTTTAGATTTGTATGATCTAATCTTGTACATTGAATAGACAAATCAATATTTAAAGTAAAGGATATTGAAATTGATGAAATTCCATTCAATTGTCTCCATTTTAATTATATATTCATGCAATTTATAAGATTGATTAATATTTAGGAGGAAAGAAGGAAAGGAATCCTTGAGCAGTATATAAATATTCAATTTCTTATTTCATTGATAAATGTTGAATACCTATGTAAATTAATGTGAAAAAAATACCATTGACCTGTATAGGCACAATTTTATTCTGCGTTGAACTATTATTATTAATAATGATAATTATCATAATAAAAATATTAACAATAATAATAATAGTATTGTGCATTCATCAATATGTTTAACCGTCATCATATGCTCAATAAATGTACTTAGTTATTCATTTCAAACTAACGCCCAATCACTTTTAGTCACTCTTATCCTTATGTGAGCTTACCACGCTAAATCTATGCACCTTTTTCAAAAAGTCCGTAAAAATAACGTGATACACCATGATACACAATATATCGTGACTTCATCCCGTCGTCTCAGGTTATATCAGATGTATCACGGTGTATACTAGTGTCAAGGAAAGTAAAACATCAAAATATCCTGAAAACATCGACACCGCGCAAGCGCATTGCGATTTTCGCCGAATGAATCACTGTGATAGACTGTGGTACAATCGTAGAATAAGGCTGCAGAACAAAAAACGGGTGTGTGCTTAGGACCACACGATAGAAGTGAAAACTTATATGGCATTTATGATTCAAAGTAATGCATACCCGGGAAAAAAAATCTATATCTAATCATATCCAATTATATAATTCGATCATATCCGATCAGATGTGATCAGATCTGTAGCTCCAAATGATTATGGGAAATAATTATAGGCAGAATTTCTCCAATTTTTTTATTCATTTCTTTATTCTGTAATATCATAATATTTTATCATAGCGGTGTCAAAGTTAGTACAAAGAGATATCGACTACATAACATATAGGTATAATACATGTTGAAGTTTGAACTTTCGCGCTCAGGGACGGAGAGTTCCGCCCATAGCTCTGGCTGCGCACGCAGTCGCTGAGCCGGGAAACGATCATTAGCGTTTCTGCCTAAGTATTCAGTTGAGTCTCGCATGTGCGACAATAAGGTTGTGAGAAGAGTTTATTGTACTATTAAGAGTTACATAAATCAAATGAATAAAAATTATTCTATCATTACAATATTAAATGTTGTTACAACGTGTCGCTTAATCATTCGAACCTATCCCTCCACCACAGCTCGAGTTTGCAACAACAGGTTATGGGCCCAGACACCGTAACTGCGCAATTTTGCTGTGGTGAAAGAGGTTTAGCGTGGAAATCTCAAGTCGGGAGAGTTTCCTTGTTCGGTTAGATCGCGAGCCGGTTGGCCTAGTAGAGGCGGCCATTACGCGTAGAGACTAGAGAGTCAAGCCTCGCGTAGTGCGCGGTAAAGTGTCGAGTTCGCTGTATCGGGTAAGAGAAAAATGCCTGACGATTATTCTGCAAAGAACATCAAACGTTTCGACGGGTCAAACTACCAGGGATGGAAGTTCAAAATCACGGCCGTATTAATGGCAAATGAAATCTTCGATGTAGTTGACGGGTCGAGAGTGATGCCGGCAGATCGAACGGGAGCGAACGACGTGCTAGCCAAAGCGTGGATCAGAGATAACGCAAAAGCTACGGCCATCATCGCATCCGCCATGGAGGATCCGCAGCTAGAAAGCATCTTAGTTTGTACAACAGCCAAGGAAAGTTGGGACAAGCTAAGCCGCATTCACGAACAGAGGTCTGCAACGAATAAACTTCTTCTTACTCAACGATTTCACGAGTATCGCATGTCCCCATCGGACTCAGTGGTACAGCACGTATCTAAAGTTCAGAACATGGCGAGACAGCTTAGTGACCTCGGTGAAAACGTATCAGAGTTAACCATAATGGCTAAGATACTAGCGGGATTAACTCCGAAGTACAGCAATCTCCAGACAGCATGGGACAGCGTAGACCCTGAGAGACAGACGGTTGAGAATCTGCAAGAGCGGCTTATACGGGAAGAAGCACGGTTCGATGCGGATGTAAACACAGCCAGTGCTCTAGCGGTCACAAGACCAGGCGGGTCAAAGGGGAATGCTGACACGAAGGAGAAGAAGAAGAGGCGACGTTCCAAGAAGAACGTCGAATGTTATCGTTGTCAGGAGAAGGGTCACTACTCTAGCCAGTGTCCTCAGAAGAAAACAGAGTCCGGACACTCTGTCGGTAACTATGCAGTGATGGTAGCAACCACCGGTACGCATGGAAACTGTGAAGTCAGCGATCGGTATCGGAAACCGACAGTCGAGCAAGTGAGTCACCTGTTAAGTATCGATACGAAAGACGTGTGGTTCACCGACAGTGGCGCGTCGGCCCACATGACCTTTCGTCGGGAATGGTTCTTTGACTTTCGCGCGACTAGTGGCGACAAAGTGTCGCTCGGTGATAACGGTGAGTGCGCGGTCACGGGTATCGGAAAAATTCTGATAGAAAGACTGGTCAACGGTGAGTGGAAACCCGCAGTTCTTGAAGACGTGCTGTTAGTACCGGCAGTGAAAAAGAATTTGTATTCCGTCGGAGCCGGTGTTTCTAGAGGCTTGAGTGTACAGTTCGAGAGTGACAAAGTCGAACTGACTAGAAACGGACGGCTTGAAGCAACCGGTGTGAAACAGCCAAACAAACTATACCGATTGTTTTACCGGGTTCCGCGTCCGCGTGTCGAAGCTAACGTCGCTGCGTTAGATTTAAAAGTGTGGCACGAACGCCTTGGACACATTCACAAGCGTGCTCTGTGTAATCTGGTTAAAGACAGACTGGTGAATGGTGTTAATGTGAAAAACTGCGAACAGTTTTTCTGTGAAGCGTGCCAGCTGGGCAAACTACACAAACTACCGTTCAAAAAGACTGAAAAGAAAATAGCCAGACAACCGGGGGAATTCGTACACAGCGATGTGAGTGGACGTATGACAGTCCCATCCCTCACGGGGGCAGAGTACTTTGTGAACTTCAAGGATGACGCCACGGGCTTCCGCGTCGTGTACTTCGTCAGACACAAGTCCGATGTGTTCGAGTGTTTTCGACAGTATGAAAGGTATGTCGAAAATAAGTTTAACCGTCGTATAAAGACTCTACGTGTCGACAACGGAGGTGAATACGACAATAAACCACTGCACAAGTACTTAGCGGACAGAGGAATCATAATGGAGCCAACAGCACCATATACTCCCGAACAAAACGGGCAGTCCGAGAGGGACAATCGCACGATCGTCGAAAGCGCGCGAACCATGCTACTGGCGAAGGGTCTGCCCAGAGCATTGTGGGAGGAAGCAGTGCGGACAGCTGTTTACGCGCTGAATCGGTGTGGACGCTCCAGAACGGGCGGAAGCATGACACCGTACGAACACTGGACAGGGAAGAAGCCCGATGTCAGTCATATGAGAATTTTCGGTTCGCAAGCCTACGAGCTCATCCCGAAACAATTCACGAGGAAATTCGACGCTCGTTCGAAGAAAGTCATCTTCGTCGGGTACGAGGGAGAATCTCCTAATTACCGGTTGTATAATCCCCAGACGCGTCGTAGGGGAGGGGCGGGCACGATGGGCACCCTAAGGAACTAACGCCTCAAATAGAGGTTTGAATCAATGGATCTTCTAATTTTTACCAAAAAACGATAACCCGACCGATGCCGAGTGTTGGACGCCCTTATCTGAAAAGTCCAAAAATGGCGGGCAGAATGGGCACCCCTAAAAATTTCAAATTTTTTCAAAATTTCAAAAATTTTGAAATTATTCTCGTATTTACTTCAGAATCCTTCAATCATGATATTAGCCATGTATAGGACGCTCCTAGAGAAAGTGCGGGCAAAATGGGCCCCCTGAAAAAATGTTTGTACTTTATGAAAATTGAAAATTTCTCGGATTCCATTATTTTCTTGCTCTAGCAAACTTCAAACACCAAATCGACTATACATATATCTTGAGAACATAGGGAGTGGCGGGCAAAATGGGCCGCCTAATGACCAACACCTCAAGTAGAGGTTTGAGCGAATGGATCTTCTAATTTTTACCAAAAAACGATAACCCGACCTATGCCGAGTGTTGCACGCCCTTGTCTGAAAAGTCCAAAAATGGCGGGCAGAATGGGCACCCCTAAAAATTTCAAATTTTTTCAAAATTTCAATCTACACGTGCGATTACTGTGATAATTCTAGTTAAGTGATTTAGTTCCGTTTCGTACATCTTCCTCATAAATCCATGTCTGATAGTAGCTGTGAATTACTATTTTCATCATATCTTTGTTCTTTGTATTTGTTCTAGTTTCATAGTTATCATACAAACCCATAGTGAATTTATTGTCCAAAGTATTCGAAGCAAGACAACGAATAAACTCGAACGTTGTTCAATTATAGAAAAAAAATCCTCCGAATTCTCTGGGGTATTTCACCTCTTACTTCTCTTGTTTTTTCGCCACATCCCCAGTCTGGTGTTTTCAAATTTCCAAGGCTACTGAATTTCTTTTGTCTGTCAATTTGTAGAAGTACGAGTAATTCCAAGGAGAGGCTCATTTTGCCAGCACCTATTTGTTCCAAGTTAAAATGAAAAGATTCAACTACATAATTAGAGTCTCGATTTTGAACGAAACTTTTTTAGGGGGGCCCATTTTGCCCGCCTTCTGAGTTGTCAAAATATGTACTTGATTTGATGTTTGAAGTTTGCTAGAGCAGGTGCATAATAAAATTTAGAGAACGTTTTCCAATTTTGAAAAAGTAGGAATATATTTTTTCAGGGGGCCCATTTTGCCCGCACTTTCTCTAGGAGGGTCTTACACATAGTTAATCTCATGTTTGAAGGATTCTGAAGTAAATACGACAATAGTTTCAAAATTTTTGAAATTTTGAAAAAATTTGAAATTTTTAGGGGTGCCCATTCTGCCCGCCATTTTTGGACTTTTCAGATAAGGGCGTGCAACACTCGGCATAGGTCGGGTTATCGTTTTTTGGTAAAAATTAGAAGATCCATTCGCTCAAACCTCTACTTGAGGTGTTGGTCATTAGGCGGCCCATTTTGCCCGCCACTCCCTATGTTTTCAAGATATATGGTCGATTTGGTGTTCGAAGTTTGTTAGAGCAAGAAAATAATGGAATCCGAAAAATTTTCAATTTTGTAAAAATACGAAAAATTTTTAGGGGTGCCCATTCTGCCCGCCAGTGCCCATCGTGCCCGCCCCTTCGTATATCTGTTTCCAGGAACGTAAACTTTAATGAACGAGCGAACGGGATCGATGAGACGGACGAGTCAGAGGTAGAGCTACCTCTACCTACGGTCGGTGATCTCGACGGAGACGTCGAAGAAGATGAACCAGCAGCAGTCGGTAATGCAGAGGACGAAGAAGGAGCAGCTGGTAATGCAGAGGACGAGGAAGGAGCAGCTGGTAACGCAGAGAACGAGGAAGGAGCAGTTGGTAACAGAGTGGCAGTCGGTAACGCAGACATCGAACCTGCCTTACAAGCACGACAAGCCGCTGCAGCTGCAGATCCACGAGCACTGCGTGATCGGGCAAGTATCCGGCCACCAAAGAGATACGAGTTGCACTTTACCGAGTCTATAGTACCGACGACGCTTAAAGAGGCGTTAACAGGACCGCACGCCCAGGACTGGTCAAAGGCCGTGGCAGCCGAGCTGCAAGCTCACGACAGAAACCAGACCTGGACGCTGGTGCCAAGGACGCCAGACAAGAAAGTGATAGATTCAAAATGGGTCTTCAAGCTGTTGAAAGATCCGACAACCGACACATTTCGCTTCAAAGCACGACTGTGTGCAAGAGGCTTCCGATAGACAGAAGGTGTTGATTACCAGGAAACGTTCTCGCCAGTCGTACGTTACGACTCACTTCGTGTGCTCTTAGCAGTGGTAGCGCAGGAAGACCTGGAGATTGTGCAGTTTGATGTATGCACAGCGTTCCTGCATGGCATCCTGGAAGAAGACATCTACATGGAGGTTCCTGAGGGTCATGCAGAGAATCCAGAAGGAAGTGAAAGTGAAAGTGTCGTGTGTAAACTCAATAAGTCACTGTATGGGTTAAAACAAGCACCTCGGTGCTGGAACGTGAAGTTCCGAGAGTTCCTAAAGCGTTTTAATCTTAAAGAAACGAATGCAGATGAAAGTATGTTTTTTGGAAACTATCAAGGTTTTGCTTTGTACTTAGCTTTATTTGTAGACGATGGTATTTTTGCGGCAAAGTCGGTGAAAGTTCTCAAATCAGTAGTAGAGTAGAGTCCCTAAATGAAACGTTTGAAATCACTCTTGGTGAGTGTAAAAATTTTGTGGGCTTGGAAATCTGTAGAGATCGAGAAAACAAAACGTTGTTTATTCACCAAACTTCGTATGCGAAAAAAGTGATTGAAAAATTTGCAATGAAGGGTGCGAAAGGGGTTTCAGTACCAGCCGAACCCACACACGGTCCTATATCCAGTCGAGCAAGACGGAACAGAATTGTATGAAGTACCGTATCGTGAGGCGGTCGGCTCGCTCATGTTTCTTGCTATAGTGTCACGCCCAGATATCCTTTTGCCGTAAGCACCGTCAGTAAGTTTCTGAATAATTATAATAATAGTCACTGGCAGGCTGTGAAACGCATCATAGCGTATTTAGTCCTAACTGTGGATTTCGGAATAGAATATAAAGGAAACCACAAAGAGGCCGATTTAATTGGTTTTTCTGACGCCGATTACGCTAACGATATTGAAACGAGGCGGTCAGTTACAGGGTATGCCTTCAGCATTGCAAACGGCCTCGTTACATGGTCGTCTCAACGACAGAGGTTAGTGACTCTAAGCACGACCGAAGCAGAATATGTCGCAGCAGCAACAGCAGCGCAAGAGTTGGTCTGGCTTCGAAGTCTGTTAAATGGGATCGGACATCAATGTGCCAAACCCACAGTATTATTTATAGACAATAATAGTGCAATACGCCTTGGAAAGAATCCTGAGTTCCATAAGAGATCAAAACACATTGACGTGCGATACCATTTCCTACGAGAGAAAGTAATTCGAGATAAAGTAATTGAACTCGTATACGTACCGTCCGCCAAGCAACGCGCAGACGTTCTAACCAAACCCTTGCCGAGAGAACTTTTCTCTAGAATGCGTGAAAGTATGGGTATGATTAGGAAGCACGAGCACTCAAGTGGCGGAAGTGTTGAAGTTTGAACTTTCGCGCTCAGGGACGGAGAGTTCCGTCCATAGCTCTGGCTGCGCACGCAGTCGCTGAGCCGGGAAACGATCATTAGCGTTTCTGCCTAAGTATTCAGTTGAGTCTCGCATGTGCGACAATAAGGTTGTGAGAAGAGTTTATTGTACTATTAAGAGTTACATAAATCAAATGAATAAAAATTATTCTATCGTTACAATATTAAATGTTGTTACAACGTGTCGCTTAATCATTCGAACCTATCCCTCCACCACAGCTCGAGTTTGCAACAACAATACACATATCACAATATACCTGTATGGAAATTACTTTAATACCTAAAAAAAAAGGTTTTCGCTTCAATTCTAGGTTCGGATACAGATCAATTATCAACTTCAATAATTGTATAATATGAGTGTACTGTGTAAAAAATTATCAGACTCTGATCTATTGAATTCTGTTGGTTTAGTTTTCTCAAATATAATCTGACAATAGCTTGAAAAGATTGAAGTATAGGTTTTCATGTAATTATCACTAATTTGGAATATCATTCGAAAATATGTAAAGTAAAACCTCCCAGGGAGTTGAAAAAAGACCCTGGACCAGAATTGAAGAGTAAAAATCCCTGCGATGAAAATTGAAATAGAAGAACCTTGCGCCGAACCGCTTCGAAGAGCTTCGAAGGGTTCAGCGCAAAGTTCCTCTGCGTCTGAACTATATCGCCAAAGACTAGAATATCATACCGAGCCCTATATTACCACACCCTAGATACGCATGCTTTGGAAGATTCGATTTTTTATACTCAGACTTTATACCACAAAAACTGACTTACTTTTTCGTTTCTCAAGGAAGTATCATTAAAATGGAACCATAGACCCTTCCTGTAGAACACATAATAGAACAGCTCCATTTCTAACTACAGAAAACATATCGCTCTCCCACGAAAACGGAGTCATTATTTGGAGAAACTTCCGAAACGAATCATGACCCGACCCCACTGTACCTAGTATCCAGAATATTCTTCTCGCTGAGTCAGTCAGCCCCTGTCCTCCCTTTGTATTGTCTTGCGCCGACGAAGACACCAAAAATCCATCCAAATTCATCCGCAGTCTTCATGTCCTCGTCGGACAATATGCGAATCGACCGCTGACGGACTCGATAATTCTTTCATCGTCAGAAAATAGATGTGATGATGTATCACACTATAAACATTGCACGTATCCAGTTGGAACAATAATTTTAATTGGGTGTGCATCTCACTGTGAACGGTCAGAATAACTAGTGGCAAAGGTTATATTTCGCGAATAATCACATAATTGTTTTATATTGGACTGTATGTGGCAAAGACGCTTCTATACGCTCACATTTTTTTGGTTATTTGATACTTGAATAGAGAATTTCAGGCATAGAGTCTCAAGTCGCTTTTTAAGAATGAACGTAGTAAAAGTAAGGTTAGGTCAAGCGTTACAGAATGCCAGGGCACAGAAATATCACTTGTTTGGCGATATTTCTTATATGAAATGTATGAGTGATGGGCTTTTACTTACTTGGTATGGAGTTGAAACTCGAATCCGTTGAAAAAGTAAATACACGAGGCAAAATTGTTTAAACCAGTGACCGAGCCGCACAACACATTCACAGTCGTTGGCGTCTCTAAACAAGGTGGCGGCGTCTGCCGTGTGGTGGCGTGGCGTCCGTCACATGCGCTGCTGTCGCAGTAGCTGTGGTAGTAGTCGTAGTTGTAAAACTTTCCGACAAATTTTGAGCCTTTCATCGCGGGACTTTTCAGTTCGTTTCTGTGTATAGTAGATTGAAACACGATTTCCTAGAACAAATATAGAATACTCCTGTTTGCGGATCCGGATTCATTGCCACAATTCGCTTTAGAAACGCAGGAATACTGCAGAATACCTGAACAAAGTTGACGCGAACCTGTATCGTATATTATTTGTTTATTCTCATATTTTCCGAATAAGTAGTAGGGCTTCGAAAATGCGCAGGCTTTTTTGATGATATCACAAACGCAATGAGCGGTAAAACTCTATTTTGAGTCTCAAGTGACAGAATATTTGGAAATCGAAAATCAAGAAATTTAATGAATTTGGAGCCAAATGTAACGGCGTTTACCAGATGAAGTCATATTATGTGATCAGATATAAACAGATACAATCCTGATAATAATCCCAAACTAAAGATATCACTCCATGTATGATCTATACCTGCCCATGCTAACCATATGTATTCATGTCTGATTAGACATGAACCATTTTTCATCAAAAAATTGGTTCAGATTCGATCATGTATGGATACATATATGTATAATCAGATATATTCATGCATGTACGTGTATATCATGAGACAGAATTACATATTACTCCATGTGTGATCATGCATCGGCCGATGTTAGCCATATACGATCATATCTGATCATATATAAGCCAATATTTAATCAGATACGAGTTGATAGGTGACCAGATATCTGGTTATATCTGCTCATGTATCGGCTCAAACTAGTTGCATTCAACCATGTCTAGTCATATATGAAGCCATATTAACCCATACATGAACAGATATCGGTTCATATCTGATCATTTATAGACTCATACATAATGATGTATATTTATATATACAATCATATATAATTAGATATGATTAGTTATAATTAGTTATGATTAGATATGAACTTTTTTTCCCGGGTATAATCAAAATTATATCAATATGATATGGATATTGATTGGACGAATCAGTAACAAAGCGGAATTAGTATTATGAAACACAATTAGTTCCTCTCCCTTAGTTCCCACAACACAATTGGTCCCTTAATTCCCATAGCTAGTTCCCTTTCTGGTTTTGATTCAACGTGAAACTGATCCTGATTCTCTTTATCCATTTTCTATGAAACGCAATATTTAAATATTCATTTACACTCCTCCACAAAATTAAAGGATCACCCAATGTCGGGCCTAAAAATGTCCGAGATTCAAAAAATCATAACTCGGTCGAAAATGGTCGTAGGACGAATTTTCAAAAACTGGAATACGCCCCAAAGCGTAAACATTCCGCCATTTTTAGAAAATTGAAGCGTCGGCCATTTTTTCGAAAGTTATTGCATTTTTAATGAAAAAGCGTCAAAATGGGAAACCAATGTTCCAACTTTGGCGACCTCTACAGAGTGACAAAAAAATCGGAAAAAAAATCCGTATTCACCATTGGAAAGTGAAAAATCTTATCTTTCATTTCGTTTTTTTAGATTTGAGTTCAGATTTTTTTTGTCTGAGTTATCGAAATTTTTCCAAAAAATAGTTTCAAAAACTTTGACGCTTCGTAGGATGAGAACCACTTGTCGTACGGCTATGATTGAAAAACGAATTTGAAGCTTAAGATTCCCCCTTCCGAATGGATGCTTCATTTCCAAGATCCGGGCGACCGTTCCGGAACTGTCCGATTTTTAACGCGGACTTGTAAATCCCAATTCGGACAGCCTGGCGTTCTTCCGGTCCGACCTTCTCGAAAATTATGCGATTGGTGTGGCCCTTGCGAGTATTCGCTGATCGAAAGTCTCCTCTTTCCATTGGTTTTTGGAGAATGGAGCTACGACCTTCCGTTCTCGAGTTATTCCTGTTCAAAGTAGAGATTTTGATTCATCTACGAGCGCGGTCTCACTCGAGGACTTACTGCTTCGATGCCTGGACAGCCTGGGTCCGTGTCGCGCGCGTGTCATTCGAATTGAGCCGAAGTCAGTCGGTTCAAAAAATGTAAGTTCAAAAGGTCGTAAGTTTGGCGGATACGTCGTTCTTTCATTACAATTTTTAAGGAAAATTAAAAAACAACGTAAATGCAAAACGTCGTAAGCGCCATTCCTTTCATGATTTTTCATGATTTTTGCAAACAGTTGTAAAAACTCGTGAAACGCAAAGATAAATTGAAAAAACGACCGTTTCGAAAATTCATGGGAAAAAAATACCAAGTTAAAACCAGAAGGTCGTAAGCACCATTTCTTTTTCATGATCTTTCGAATAGCTATGAAAACTCGTGAAACGCAAAGGTAAATTGAAAAAACGACCGTTTTGAAAAATTCGATAAAAAATATTCGGGGTTAAAAGCAGAAGGTCGTAAGCGCCATTTTTTTTTGTATTTTTCACGATTTTTACAATCAGGTAAAAAAAAATCGTGAAACGCGAAGAAAAATCGAAATCGACCACGTTTCGAAAATGTATACAAAAAAATACCAAGGTAAAAGCCGAAGGATGTAAGCGCCGATTTTTTTTCATAATTTTGATGAATACGACGTTCTGCTTCTAATTGACCCAATATTAAATTTCAACATTCATGAACGAATCTTCGGGTTTTCATCCCGAACACAAAAAAAATATATACAACATATGACCTTCTGCCGTTACGAACAGCAAAAAGTCGTATTACGGCGCTTACGTCCTTCAGGATGTTAGACACGCGACATGTTTCAGTATTTTGGCGATTTGCTCTGTAAAGCTCCAAACTGCGAGAAATGCGTTGAATGAGTTTTTAACAAAATATATCT
Source organism: Euura lappo (assembly GCA_018257835.1). Taxonomy (NCBI): domain Eukaryota; kingdom Metazoa; phylum Arthropoda; class Insecta; order Hymenoptera; family Tenthredinidae; genus Euura; species Euura lappo. The sequence continues at coordinate 134,719 of JAEUYN010001356.1, read as the reverse complement.
ATTCCTGGAAATACATACCACTTTTTGTGTAGGACAGTGGTAAAATTGTGTTCTACACTTTATTCCCGATAGGAAAAAATAAAAATCAGGTTGTTATTAATGAAAAAAGTGTTACCGTGGTATCGACAACTTCCGAACGTCGGACTGGGAAAACGTGCCACTAAATTTGTAGGACTATTTGGCCATTTCATTATACAAGTATTTACTAAGCTGCATGAAAAAAATCAGCCAGTTATTAATAATTTTTATGAACTCGTTATTTGGACATATTCGGAGTGGAGGACGCTCTAGTCGAACCATCCATTTTGTAGGACAATTGTTTTCCCGAGTGTATTATCCAATTATCTTAAAATAAAAATAAAAAAGTAACTGTTAGTCCGACAATTTCGACACCCCACCGAATCGACATGTTTCACACCTGCGCACTTCATTAGCTACCTCTATCGAGAATTTTCACAGAGGGAAAACTTGGGCGTCTCGTCGAACCGAACCTACTTACGGAGATCCAGCCTGTTATTAATCACTCGAAAAATCAGGCGGTGGCTGCTGGACTATACACTAAGAGTCCAGCTCGGTAGCTCCGCGCCTGAAAATTCGTCTTTAATCCACCAAGTCACATAGTGTGCGGATCGTAGAGAACTGGGATAAAACTTAGAGTCACATAGTTCGGAATAACCGCCCTTACAGCATTCGTGTTAGCATAGGATCACGGCCCGAAGGAACTCTATTCTCGTCATCTAAATTCTCTTCAATTCATTTAATAAAACACTGAAGTTCGGTACCAATCAGTGTATAGTTTAACAAACCAGTTTTGCCCTTCCAAAACGGAAGGTAGTTTAAGTGCAATAATAATCATTACATTCATTTTATTATCTTTCTTCACTTCCGTTATTTCACACTCGATTAGAATCAGTGATCATAACTCTTGCATCTAGAATCTGTTCATTAACTCTTTTCTAATCAAGTGACGTAGTGACTGAACTGAGACTCTTACACACATTTTCATCAGTGTTATTCGTGGTACGTGTGCCTTGTTCAAACTGCAGCAACCCGCCTGTATTCAACACCCATACCGCAGATACATACACCTATACCTGTGGCTCATTGCTCTACCTATCATCGAAAGCTAAGTCTCGACGCTCGTTACGAAACCATACCATTCCATTTTTTTTTTTTTTTAATACGTATTGCATGTAATAATAATTAGGGAACCACATTCATTGCAAGATTGAACTAAACATTGAGAGAACTAGAGAATTGGTGTCAATTATAATATGACAGTTTGACCGCTAGTAGTAGTAGTAATGCTCTTTATTGTATTGCCTTTCGGCGTTTACATAATCTTTCTCATCAATACTTTCATCTTACTTCCTAATGTTATATTTACATTTATACACTCATCATATCCTCATTCCATACTTCATTTCTATCCAATTTCATATTTCCCTCCCCCTTCAGTCCCCTACATCACTCAGCGTGTTTCCCACCTTATTCTCCATTTCTTCCACTGCCTTTACTTTGCTTTCTTCTACCTGCAGTTCTTCTTCCTCCATTCTCATCTCTTCTTTTCTCCGCTCCAGGTCCGCCCTCCATCTTTCGATATCCTCTTTCCTTCCCTCTGTATGTTTTATCTCAACCGTGCTCGGCTTGCCTTTCCCCTTCCTCTTCTCGCTCCCTGTTTTTATCTCTCTTTCAGCTTTCTTTCCATCCTGGGCTGGTTCGTTCTCCCTTTGTGGCCGCCCACCGTTTCCTTCTCTCTCCCTTCGCTCGTTCTCCGCGCCTATCTCCATCCTTCCTTGTTCCGTCTTTTTCTCCTTTTGGCTCTCGGTTTCTTGTACCCTTAGGACTCTCGTCTCCTCTGCTTCCAGTTCTTCTTCTTCTTTTCTCAGCTCCTCCTTTCTACGTTCCAGGTCAGCTCTCCATCCTTTTACGCTTTCCTTCCATCTCATCACTCGTTCTGCATCGCTCTTGTCTCGGGCTCCGCTATCGCTCACACCTTGTGTTTCTCCTGTGTCTTCCGTTTGCCATTTCTCCGTCTTCTCATTCCATATCCACCAGTTTCCGTCGATGCGCACTCTATCCTCCTCTTCTATGACTTCCTTTCCCTCTTGTCTTGCTTTATTCGCCCGATTGCTCACCATCCACCGTGTCCTTCTCTCTCTGAAAGTGCGGTCCCTTTCTACCCACAGATCCCACCGCTCCCAGATTTCGTCTTTTCGCTCCACTATCTCGCGGGCTTCCTCCGCTCTTCTGAGTCGCACGATCAGCATCTTTTCTTTCGCTACCCAGATTTGTTCCACCTCTACCTTCTTTCCTAGCTCTCTTTGCAGCCAACTTTTCACCCTCTCCTCCACTTCCTCTTCCTCCACTTCCATTCCTCTGACCACCAAGTTTCTGGCCCTTGTTCTTCTTTCCCTCGTTTCCCACTGCCACGTCAAGTCTCGCTCACTTCCTCTTTTCTCCACCACCCTTGCTCTTCCGTTCTCTTTCTCCCCCTTTTCTCCTTCTTTCTCCTTTTTTGCTCTCTCTCCTTCAGCGTCCTTGTTAATTTCTTCCACCCATGACCTGCTTTTCCTGCCTTCCTCTGCCACTACGCTCGCATACTTGACGCCTTCGGAGGGGGTCGACCCCTCGGCCTCCTTGGCGTCCCGATCTCTCTCTCTACCTCTTTCCTCCCTTTCGTCCTCACTTGTATCTTCTTCGTCGTCTTCGCTACTCTTCCGTTCTGTTTCCTCCCCTTCCTCCTCGTGCCTCGATCTTTCCTGCTCGATGCACCTGCCGAGTGCCTCGAGTATCCGCTCGTACCTCATTTCCGACTTCTCCCGTATCTCTGCCATCATAGCTGACAGCGATCCTTCATCCTCTCGCTCCGTCACCTCGCTCATCCTCCCTTCTTTACCCGTTCATACGCCCCGAATTGAGCCTCTTCCTTCCTTACCGGTCGGGCTCAGTTCTCGTGCTACAGGTACTCAGGCTCTCCGCTAGGTCCTTCCTACTCCTCTTCTCCCTCCAGCTCCGGGCGCCCCTTGTCCACAAGTGTCTCCCTAACCTCTATCTCCTTGTCTTTATTCCTTCTGTACCTGGACTGGTTCCGGTCTTTCTGCTTCCTTTTTCACCTCTATCCCTTCCTTGCCGTTATCTCTTCGGATGCACTTCGTTTCTCCGCTCCTGCTCTTCTCTGAGTCCGTTTACTCCTACAAACTTTCGCTCCGATTTCCGAGGCTCCTTACTCATTCACTACCAAGATGGTTCCCCGTTTGACCGCTAGTAACACAGCATCATTATATTATATTTTATTTTGTTTATAATCATTTTTGTTACTGCTAAGATTTGTGCAGCAGTAGCATATCGCTTATTTCATTTGAATCGTTCAAGAATACATTTCAGCTTTTACCTAACCAAACATTCATTTTATTTATTTTCAAAATTACCTTTCTTTTAGTTAATTCATGAGCCCTACGATTAATTTGTTTAAATAATACGGGCCTGTATAGGACGTTTGACAACTACCGGATCCCATCGTGTGAATCAATTAAAATCCTGACAGATTCACACTTTAAAAATTATTTATCTGCTGCGTGAGGCGCATCATTTAGTTATTTGAATATTTATTTATTTATTCAACTTGTACGCTCGGATCAGCCGCACGTAACACTCTCGTTTGGCTACGACCCACCCGAAAAGTGTCGACTTGAGCCGAGTTCCCCCGAGCTGTCTCGTTTGGCTACTACCCACGAAGAGTGTCCGTACGGCATTACCCCGCTCTCCCCGCTCTCCCATGCTCCATCGTGATATGACGTCAGCATGACGTCAGCGTGACGGCCCAGTCTCAAGGCTGGAACACAGTAAACGCCGTGTGCCGTGTGCCGCGTCCGTAACACGTACGAGCCGTAAGGTAACGCACACACAGCGCCGACCAATCGCGCGGCGGTCGGGCGGCGGTCGGGCGTGCAGGGTCGGGTGCGTCCGCTTGCCGGCTCTCGGTAGTCGGAAACGTATCGCTCGGACCCGGTTTCGAGCGAGACGCGCAAACTGAGAACCTCGATTGCAACCAGACGCGCGCATACTCGAAAGTTACGTACTGTCACTCAGAGGTTCGAAATTTAACTTAATATTTAGCCAGGAATAAGAAATGAACAAATGTACAGAAAATTATTGGTGACTCAACGTTCGATCTCAAGAAATATTTGATAGCGACAATTATACAGGAATTACGTTGAATCGTATCCGGTACAGTACGTATTTATACATTTGTGTATTAAAACGCTAAAGGTAAAAAGGTCATATCCGCCATTATTTTTTTTTACTCATTTTTTCAAAATACTCTAAAATCATGTGAAACGCGAAGAAAAATGAAAATTCCGGGATTTTTTTCAAATTTTCGAGATTCAAGAAAAATTATTGTTAGTATTATTTTTTCTCATCTGGAGAAACGGAATTTTCATTTTTCTATGCATTTCACATGATTTTAGCGAGGATTTTAGAGTATTTAAAAAAAATGAGTAAAAAAAAATAATAATGGTGAATGCGAACTTTTACCTTTAACGTTTTAATAATTTTTTTTAATCTTGAAAATTTTGAAAAAACTTCGGAATTTGTACTTTTCTCCACGTTTCACGTCATTTCAGAGTATTTTAAATTCATTACAGAGACACTATGAATGACGAAGAGTTACTAGCAACTGTAACAATTATGGTATTACTCCTTGTTATACGAAGGAGAAGGCGTAATACCCGATGGAGAAATCGCCGTTGGTGGGTTAGGCCTATCAACCAGAGAAGAATGCACCAAGGAGATTATAATAATCTATTGCAAGAACTTAAATTGGACGAGACAATGTTTTTCAGGTACACGCGAATGGACGTGTGTACATTCGAGTATTTGTTAAGAATAGTGGGCCCACACTTACTGAAGACCCATTCACGAGCGCTTGTACCAGAGCAACGGCTCTTCCTGACACTTCGGTATGCTACTAATTGGTTCATTATACATTAGGGTTCTCACCCCGAAAAAGTCAAAGATTTTACAGATAAAATAGGTCCCTCCAAAGATGGAGGTAATCGGACAAATTCTAGAAGTCGGTCAACGAGGTCGAAAAATCGAGCTGTCACATCCTGAACACTAATTTTTCAGCTTTTATATCCCAGGGGTCTCACCCTTTCAATTGTCCAAATTCATGAAGGTGTGCTAAATTTAACTATAAAGACGTAAGCGCCATTATACGAATTTTTGCTTTTTGTAACGGCAAAAGGTCATACATATATCGCGTGTCTAATGACATAAGGTCGTAAGCGCCAAAAACACGATTTTGGTGGCAAAAGGTCGTATAATTTTTTTTTTTCGGCATTCGCTCTAAAAATGACCAAAACGTATTGGATCAATTGAAATTTCGAAATTGAAAAATGTAAATGCAAAAGGTCGTATGTTGGGCGGATACGTCATTCTTTCATTTCAATTTTTAGGAGGAAAATAAAAAAAACGGTAAAAGCAGAAGGTCGTATCCGCCATTTTTTTTTTATTTTTTATTTTTCATGATTTTTTCAAATAGTCGTAAAAACTCATGAAACGCAAAGATAAATTGAAAAAACGACCGTTTCGAAAAATTCGATGAAAGATATTCGCTGATAAAACCAGTAGGTCGTATCCGCCAAATTTTTTTTATTTTAATTTTTCATGATTTTTTCAAATAGTTGTGAAAACTCATGAAACGCAAAGATAACTTGAAAAAACGACCGTTTCGAAAACTTCGATGAAAAATATTCGCAGATAAAACCAGAAGGTCGTAAGCGCCAATTTTTTCATTTCTTTTTGGCGGATACGACCTTATGCAATTAATGAGAACCATTATTTTTTTGCGAAGTTAGGACTGAAAGGTCGTATCCACCAGTACATACGACCTTCTGCCTTTAATCGACCTAGTATCAAATTTCAACGTTTATGAACGAAACTTCGGGTGTTTAGTCTAAATACGGTTAAAAAAAAAAATATACGACCTTTTGCCGTTACAAAAAGCAAGAAGTCGTATATTGGCGCTTACGACCTTATGTCATTAGACACGCGATATATTTTTTTTTCCTATTTGGGACACAAACCCGAAGATTCGTTCAGAAACGTTGAAGTTGATTATTGGGTCAATTAAAAGCAGAAGGTCGTAACCAACAATTTTTTTTTTTTTTTTATTACTGGCGCTTACGTCCTTCTGCTTTCACCTTGGTATTATTTTTCTATGAATATTTGAAACGTTGTCGATTCCGATTTTTCTTTGCATTTCACGAGTTTTTATAACTATTTGGAAAAATCATGGAAAAAAATGGCGTTTACGACCTTCTGCTTTGATCTTGGTATTTTTTTTTCATGAATTTTCGAAAAGGTCGTTTTTCCAATTTATGTTTGCGATTTGCGAGTTTTTACAACTATTTGGAAAAATCATGAAAAAAAATGGCGTTTACGACGTTTTGCCTATACCTTGTTTTTTAAGTTTCCTTCAAAATTGTAATGAAAGAACGACGTATCTGCCAAACTTACCTTTTGCGCTTACATTTCTCGATCTCGTAATTTCAATTGATCTATACGTTCTAACCGTTTTCAGAGGGAATGGCCTGGAAAAAAAAAACTTATACGATCTTTTGCCACCAAAATCGCGTTTTTGGCGCTTACGACCACATTTGAATGAAATCAATTCCTATGTACCGCTTTCTCAATGATTGTTTTTTATTCATCAGTGATTAAACGACCTATAGATATGAATCGATTCGATTCAAATTAGTTAAATTTTAGTTACATTCCGAACATCCTCATGAATTTGGACAATGGAGACATGGAAAGGGTGAAAGCCGTGGAAAATAAGTTAAAAAAAAAAAAAACAGTTTCCAGGTGACCGTTCGATTTTTCGACCCCGTTGAGCAATCTATAAAAATGGGTAAATTACCTTCATCTTTAGAGGGGTTCATTTTATCTGTAATCTTCGAATTTTTGGATGGGAATCAAAATCGCGAACTTGAGGTGAAAATGTTTGTACTCTATTACAGGTATCTTGCCACCGGGGATCAAATCATATCTCTTGCATTAGCATTCAGGATTGGTGAATCTACCGCAAGAAATGTGATAAAAGAGGTCTGTGAAGTTCTTGCCCATGTATTGTCACCCATTTATCTACAAAAGCCAACCGAAGTAGGCTGGAAAGCGATTGCGCGTCGGTTTTTAGAACAGTGGAATTTTCCAAATTGTGTCGGTGCTTTTGACGGAAAACATGTACTGATACAGGCACCCCCGAATTCTGGCAGTCTTTTTTACAATTATAAGAAGACCTTTAGCATCGTTCTACTCGCAGCTTGTGATGCCAATTACAAATTCACATTGGTCCACGTTGGAGAGATGGGCAGCTGTAATGACGCAGGAATATTTACGAATAGTTTCATCGGTCAGGAAATTAATGGCGGAAGGCTAGGGTTACCAAGGGGTAGAGCTACACTACCGGGGTGTAATATCCAGGCGCCATATTTTTTCGTTGGCGACGACGCTTTTCCGTTATCGATGACTATGATGAAACCACATTCAGGTTGCGGTTTATCTGAGAATAAGAAAATATTCAATTACCGCTTGTCCAGAGCCCGAAGAACAATCGAAAACGCTTTTGGGATTTTGTCATCACGTTGGCGAATTTTCAGAAAACCCATTACCTTACACCCAGAGGCTGTGGACAATCTAATTCTTGCCTGCGTGTGCTTGCACAATTTTTTGAAGACGCGTGATGAAGAAGAAAATCCTAGGAGGAGATTGTACTGTCCACCAAATTATGTTGACTCGGAAGCTCTAGATGGCATTGTAATCCCTGGTAGGTGGAGGGAAGAGGGGGGTTCCTGTATACAAAACATTCCACATGTTCCATTGGATTTAGCTCCTGAAAATGGTACAGCGCTACGAAATGTTTTGACGGATTATTTTATGACACCGGAAGGAGAGGTACCCTGGCAATGTGACCACGTACGGTACATACCGAACGCACAAGATTGACTCCTCACATTGATACAAGATTGTTGATTTGAATTTGAAGAATAAATTTGTCATCCCAAATCCATACGTCAAATTCGTAAATTTAAAGGTGAAATTTGAATATATACCTTTGGTGGGTGAGTTGGCGTACTAAATATTGGATGAAAGATGGAACATATGCATTGCACGTCACAATTATAGAAATTGAATTTTTTATGTTTAAAGTACGTGTAAAAATTACCACATTATTATGTCATGGATATTAATCTCTTGAACACATCAGTCGCATCAGAGTTTTGGGTTGTTCAGAAAGCGAAGGATAGGGCGGCTTTAGTTGTTGTGTACATACGGCATTTATTACATATATCTTTCACGCTAACACTGTGAATAATACTTAATGAAGAAACCAATGTATACTTTTATAATGTCAGTAAGGTGTTGATATTTCATACAGAGGAATGCCAAAACAAAAAGCAAAATAAACATAAACAAGTTCCATTTCGTTGTATATTATTATCTGGAATTAAAGCTGAAAATCGACACACAAAAATTGAAAAAGCTATATTTACATTAGCACTGTGTAATTACAGTTGTACATACATCTACAACGTTATTGAATACTTGTCATGATTGTACACTATTTGAAAGAAGGCTATATTCATGAAACATTTCATGGAGATAGTACTTCAGCGTGTGCTAATGTTTTTATTTTTGACCCATGTACTTGGGTCACGTTTATAAGATGATATACCAGGTGTCCCATTCTAACCTTACACCTATGATTTGTCTCTAAAAATAGTGTGACGATCAAATATTGATTAAAGTGAAACTTTGAGGGTTCGAAGGTGGACGTCAAAACCAATTATTTTATCTGTCCAAAATTCAAAATGGGTGCGTTCAGCTGGTCAACATGTTTCCTTCAGATGGAAACATGACTTTTTTGTTGTACCAGAAAATCGGTTAGGTACAAATTTACAACTTTTCTTTGAAAAATTTTTCAGTTGCATTCCATTATTTTTCGGTGAGAACACCATTTTCACTATCCACAATGTACCACGAGGTACCAACACTAAGAACTTTGCTTACTCGCGGTACACCCTGGATAACCAAAACTGGTCTTCTCACCTCAAAATTACGGACTTGAATGTAAAAAAATTTCCAACAAAAGTTGTTAGTTTTTATCTAAAAAATTCTTGGTAAAACGAAAAGGCATGTTTCCATAAAAAAAAATTGCAACCTCAACGCCGCCATTCTAAATGTTGGACGGAGATAAAGAATTTTTTTCAACGTCGCCCTTTGAACCATGAAAGTTTCATTATACTCAATATTTATTCGAAATAGTATCTTCGGAGTTAAATCAGGTGTAAGGTCAAAGTAGGACACCCGGTAGAATGGGGCAAGGAGGTGACAGAAATTGTTGTAAAATTTCAGTACTCACTTCAGACGATTGAAGAAAGAAGAAAAAAGAATAAAATAGCAGCAAAAAGTATCAAAAACGAAAAAAAAATTGTGGCAAAATAATGTAAACAGGAAAAGCATATAAAATATGGTCACACATTGAACAGACTGTGTGGGCATGTATGCTTGTGAACATACGTGTTTTTCATGCGGTAAGCAATACTGAGAGAACTCAACACTCATCAATCAGCTGAAACAGGACGTCGACAATACGCGCCTTCTTTTTGGTTTTTAATGGCTCAGGAAAATTGGATATTTCGGATGCTATAAACATTCCAAAAGCCTGGTCAATAGCTGGTATCTGTTTGTTCATTTGTTCTGTGCTATCAGTATCTTTTCCTTTTTCTCTACCCTCAAGATTCGTAAAATGATTCGTGAGTGTTCCAGATAAACTCAAAACTGCTGATTCGATTGGATCGATTTTTTTTGTTTTTCTCAGTTCCCTGTTGTAGCAAGCCGCTGTTTCAACGAGGTTGCTGGTTGATGGCACATCAGATTCTCGATTACTGATTTTGGTAAACGAGATTCGCTCTGAATGTAGACGAGGACGTCTGTACGCCGAGTTTCTTGTCGTTTTATCGGAAGTAGTATCATAACTTTCGTCACCTTGGAATGATGAATATGGAGGTGACGTGTCAGTGTAATAAGATGAAGCTGGTGAATCTAAAACGCTGTAAGCAGGCGTTGATGCCCCGAAGAAAGGCGGTGGCGTAGGCGTACTTGGAGGTGGTGTTGGAGTATTTGGTGGGAGTGTCGACGGTCGCGTACATGTAGAAGGGTAGTTGTGATGTAACGATGGAGTTGGCAGGTTGTAACTAATGATCGGAGGTGACGCTTGAGAAAGTATTGGTGGTGTGGATGTACTTATAGGTGACAACAGAATGCCGGAAGACGAGGTGTTTGCAGGAGCATCTGCTGTACACTGGTTTGATAATGTTGACATTGTTGGTATCGGGCTAGTTTGGAGTGACGTCAGATCTGATTCGCTGTTTGGAGGAGACATCACATCGTACGCTTCAGAACTTGTCGATGTTGCTGTACTGGGTGTTAACACATCCAGAGTCATAGTTGATGTTGGCGCAGTCTGAATTGCCATCATTGATGGCCTTGCCTGTAGTGCTGCTAAGATCGTTTTTACCTGTGACGGTAATATTTCAGATTGTGTCACAGAAGACTCGGAGTGTGAATGCATTACGCTCCAGTTGGTTACGGATCCACGTAGTCTCTTACTAGCCGCAGCATTTTTTTTGGACAGCGATACGTTGGTCAAAGACCTGTGGAAGAAACAAAACTCTAAGATATTTTCTTTACCAAAGAAAAACAAAAATCATTAATTCAATAGACTCTTGAACTGAAAATATGCAAAATATTCTTGAATGAAAAAAAAAATTATTCCTGCATGAACTATAAATAAGCACTTAAACCGCGAAGCTTTTTGTTACAAGTTTCATAGAAATTAAGAATTAAAAAAAAAAAATGAAAACTAAAATCACGTATTTCTTTGCTGTGTTGGGTTGAGGAAATATTCGAACAAAATTTGTTGGTTTGAGTAACGATTCTGTCAAAACAAACCTAAAATTGTAATAAATTCTACATTATTCGGTTTTTTCAAATTGTGATCGAGCGATAAGCATTAATTCTGTCAGAATTTGATGAATTATATTGCGTTTGGTTGATAGTAGTAACGTTGAGAATATTCTATCTGTTAGGATCAAAGCCTCCAATGCATAAGCAGATTGCTGATACTAATGGTAAGAAACAAACAAAATCAAACCTTCTTCTATTAATGTGTCCCTCCAGAAATTTCATATTCTCATACAAGTGGAACCCTCTCCGTTGTGATAATCCACTCCCGCTTCGCGATTCGTCTTCTCTCTTTTTTTTTTCACGTGCAAAACTTTCTCTCAACTGCGCCCATCGTTTACAACAGTCTGCCGCTGAGGGACAAATTTTATATTCAAAGGTTACTCGATACATGAAAATATATAGAGACACTATTAGTTTTGAAGTCAAATTCCCTGGTATGAGGATAGATTATTGTTTCAGAACTACTATTAGCAACTATTATGTCCACAAAATAAATTCCATGATGGATGATTATATTTACAGCACAAACTATAAATGCACTGTAACGTAAAAAATGAGTACTTCGTTTCAACTCTGCATAACCTTGAAAACTACCTCCGGTGCATCAAAATACTATGAAAATGACCTCACACTGAAAATATCACTGTCATCAAAGTTTCATTGCCAGTTGAATTCTCGATCGTATCATTTACTCAAGTATCACATTGTTTAAAAAATCATGCTCAATCAAGTACTTCATAATATGTCTCAACTATACACATTTCCAATACAGTATTACAAAGGAGTGCACGCACCAATCGGAGGCGAACCAAACTACAGGACGCAGTGTTTGAAAACAAATTGGTTGTTGGTTTAACATGTGGGATACATACCTGAGAGTGTTTGTACAACGTTACTAATTTGCAACCAGCAAGATTCTCTGATGGTATTATTTTTATAATCCTTCAGTGCTTTGTCATACAGCGGTGGGAACTTGGCTACGCATTCTACCAATAATAAATCGCATTCCGGACGACCTTCGGGTGCAGTTGTTTCTATGGTTGAGGGGTCATCTACTTCACCCAACTCTATATATTCGCGTAGATCCATTATTGTTGATCTCAAATTGAACTGAAAAAGAATTGGTATCAGTGTAATATTATTAATACGAGATTCAAGTGATTATTATGCTATCCATTTACAGTAGAGCGTCGATTATCCGAACGTCAGTTATCCGAAACGTCGATTATCCGAATGGCGATTTGCTTTATCCGAAACGTCAATTATCCGAATGGTGATTTGGTTTATTGGAAAATCGTCGACTTTTTCAAAAATAAACAGATGTAAGAACTGAAATATATAAGAATGTTGATTATTTTCTAAAGACATACATATCTAACTTTGTTCTGTATCATTGAATGATACGATGATTACATGTTTTCAGTTCACTAAAATGTACTTGTGATAATAACCTATTGATGTTCATTGTAGTTAAATATGTTATAATATGTATACATATATAAATTTCATCATTTCGAAAGAATTGACGTTTTTTTCGCCCACGGAATATTGCTGTTCGGTTATCCGAAATTTCGATTATCCGAAAGGCACCCGGTCCCAATTGATTCGGATAATCGACGCTCTACTGTAATCTTAGAGCCATTACGTATGCAGTAAAACAATTGTGTGAGAGTACAAGAAACTTAGGTTATGTTCGGTTGAATTAGGTTACGTTACACGGATATTATATCTATCGCCATTTTACATGTCATATTCGTAAAACTTACCTTATACTCAGAAACTCATTACTCATAAACTCGTTTTTAGCGATCAACAATTGATAAATCTTCGCCGGACAATGTGCTTCGAGCGAATCGAGTATACGCGCGTCTGGTTGCAATCGAGGTTCTCAGTTTGCGCGTCTCGCTCGAAATCGGGTCCGAGCGATACGTTTCCGACTACCGAGAGCCGGCAAGCGGACGCACCGACCCTGCACGCCCGACCGCCGCCCGACCGCCGCGCGATTGGTCGGCGCTGTGTGTGCGTTACCTTACGGCTCGTACGTGTTACGGACGCGGCACACGGCACACGGCGTTTACTGTGTTCCAGCCTTCATTCACAGCCCAGGGGCGCGATTGTGTAACTTTTAGCGTCGGCGCTAAACTCCGGTTGCTATGGTAAATCAACACAATCAACAAAATATTCTGTTATTAACGTTAGCAACCGGAGTTAGGACTGTCGCTAAAAGTTACACAATCGCACCCCTGTAAAATAATTTTGTGAGGCGCGCCTAAAGAAGTTTTCACTTCAAAAACGGGAGCAAAGCATTCAGAATATTAACTTGAATACTCAAGTGAGGGTAGAGAAATTAAAATCGGAGTTTTCAGAGGTGTTTGCATCGGGTCTAGGTTCTTTCACAAAAGGTACCTTGAAATTAGCACTGAACGAGGAGGCGCAGCCGAAGTTTTTTCAGCCGAGATCGCTGCCCATAATTATGCGAGAAGAAGTCGAAAAAAAACTTGGCAGACTACTCGAAAATAAGAGAATAGTTTCTATTGATTCCAGCGATTGGGGTACACCGATTGTACCAATACTCAAATCGGACGTTGAAGTACGCCTTTGTGGTGATTACAAAATCACAGTAAACAAATACCTAAAAGTAAATCATCACCCACTTCCACGACCTGAGGCTATGTTTAATATGTTAAGAGGTACCGCGGTCTATGCAAAATTGGATTTGTCCGAAGCATTCCAGCAATATCCCCTAGATGAGGAATCCCAAAAGTTAACGTCGATTAGCACGCACATGGGTCTTTTTAAATATCTGTATTTACCTTTCGGGTTATCAACAGGTCGAGGTTCTTTTCAAAAAGCAATGGAATCATTGCTGCTGGGTATACCTGGCCTGGTGATGTTTATCGATGATATTTTGATCGGGGCACCTGACGCAGAGAGTTTAGAAGCTAGAGTGCGGATAGCATTGCAACGCCTAGGTGAGGCTGGATTGAGACTAAAATTTGATAAATGTAGTTTTTTCCAAGATGAGGTCAAATATTTGGGATATAAAATAAACAGTACAGGGATACAGCTCCTGCAAAATAAAATAGAAAGCGTAATCAAGGCGCCGTTACCTACGAACGAAAGTGAACTACGCAGTTTCCTAGGATCTATCAATTATTAATCGAGATATATTTACAATTTCGCAAATAAGCTAAGACCACTATACGCTTGTTTAGAAAAAGGAAAATTTAATTGGACGCCTGAATGTACGAAGGTAGTACGAGAGATAAAAAGCTAACTGGTATCAGATAAAATCCTCGTACACTACGATCCAGACAAGATGTTACTTTTAACATGTGATGCTTCGCTATATGGGGCTAGCGCAGTGTTGTCGCACCGCTTTGAGGATGGATTTGATCATCCGATTTGTTTCGCAAGCCGCACCTTATCAAAAGTCGAAAATAATTATCCGCATATCGAGAAAGAAGCATTAGCGATTATTTTCGGGGTACGGAAATATTACGAATATCTTTACGGGCACAAATTCCTGTTGCAAACAGACAACGCTGCGCTAACCAGGATTTTTCCTCCAGAGAAGGAAATACCACAAATAGCGGCGGCTAGACTCCAAAGGTGGGCTATTTTCCTATCAGCTTTGAGATATACAATTCAACACATCAAAGGTCATCTTAATTACGCGGACTGGTTAAGCCGGCTCCGTTTGCCATCAGAAGAGACGGATTCCAAAGAAATCTCATGGTTGGACGAATCAAGGAAAAGCGCTCTAATCCAGATAATGGAGGTTGATTTCGCGTCATTAGATTGGAAGATGGTAAAGAGAGCGAGCCAGGATGATAAGACATTGAGCTTGGTGATAAGATATTGTGTTGATGGTTGGGCAGAAACACAGCCAGACGATGACAAGTTGAAGGCGTTCTGGAATAAGAGAGATTCCCTAATAATTGATCGCGGTTGCGTGTTATGGGGTCACGGGGTAGTGATTCCAGAGAAATTAAAAGCACTGGTGATGCACGAACTGCATGCGAGTCATTTTGGTGTAACACGGATGAAATCATTAAACAGGTCGTTCGTTTGGTGGCCAAGCATCGACAATGATATCGAAAAAATCACCAAGCAGTGTCAACCGTGTTTGGAAGCACGCAAATTACCTCCAAAAATACCGTTAACACCGTGGAGATGGCCCACTTCTCCTTGGCATCGAGTGCATGCCGATTTCCTGGGTCCATTGTCGGGACACACGATCCTGGTGGTGATTGACAGCCATTCAAAATGGCCAGAGGTTTTTCAAGTACCGAATATGAATGAAAATACCACGATTAGAATATTCGAAGAGTCTTTCACCAGATTCGGGTATCCAGTACACGTTGTCACTGACAATCACTCAACTTTTCTAAGTAAAGCTTTCCAAAAAGTAATGCGGGAAGCAGGAATTCGGCATAGCACTACACCAACCCACGACCCCGCCACGAATGGGGCCGCAAAAAATTTGGTGGATACAGTAAAAAGAAAAGTCGGATGTTTACTTAAAAGCGGAGTCACATTAACGCATGCAACCCAAAGATTCTTACTTGACTACCGAACGACTCCGCATACGGTAACAGGCAAGACTCCAGCTAGCTTGATGACGGGTCGCGAATTTAGAACACGCTTTTCCATATTACGACCTCCTCCAATAGAGAATCGTATCGAACAATACCAAACCTCAAAAATGCAAAATCATAAGGGAACGAGACAGGTTGATTTTGCAAAAGGCGACTCAGTAATGTTCCGAGATCACAAAGGGGGAAAAGATGTATGGATTCCGGGCACGGTGGCCAGAGAATCAGTTCCAGGGGTGATGTACGAAGTTATTAGAGAAGACGGAAGAGTCTTCAAACGTCACTCAAATCAAATCATTAGTAGAGGTGAACTTGTGAAAAAGCCTGATCAAAATGAGGGTGGAACTGACGAGCCAAATGGCCCACGTCGATCGGGTAGACTGGCAGAGAAAATGAATACATAAAAAAAAGAGGAGGAGAAGATAAGAGAAGAAAAAAAAAATTGTAAAATAGAAATAATTTATGAATAAAAAAATTTATTGTAAAATAGAAATAATTTATAAATAGATAATAATTGTAAAAAAATAGAAAGAATGCATGAATAGAAAGTAATTGTGAATGGGAAGTACTTTTGCATGAAATGAATGAAATAAATAAATTAAAATAACTGAATAAAGAAATAATATTGTAGAAACTAAGTAAATAATTTCAGGGGTATACAGGATAAGATATTATATGGATTAAATGAATTTTGAAATAAAGAGGAATTTACAATACATAAATATAAGAAATCTGTAAACAGCGGATTAGCAGAGAGTAAGTCAGTGGGTCGCCCGACGGCGTAGATACCGGACCGGGTATGAGAGCCTTCAGGGTTAATAAATCGCCTGTATGAAAATAAAAGGATATCCTCTTTTAAATATATAAAACCTCACAGTTCCAAATGGAATTGTCTGTCGAATCTCAATATATCTCCTGTGCTTACATTTTCTGAGTCAGTGTGAGCATTGGGAAGAGTGGCCGAATTAGGCTTGCTGATTTGGTTGTTTCTCGGTGAAGGTGACCCTTCTATCAGAGGGATAGAGGATACAATGGGGCTTACAATATCAGCCTCGCTTCCCCTCGCTCTAATGGTTTCGACTTCCTCCTGGTACATTCCTTCAACGACTTGTATGAATTCTTTAATATAAATTACATGGAAATAGAATATATAAAATATACACATGTTAGTCTTTGATGTTCTTTACAAAACAGTAATAAATCGATTTAGGGCACGAATTGGCAGTGACAAAAAGGTAAATGATAATCAAGCAATAATCATTCGCCCATCACGATCAGATTGAGCAAATTTACTGTTAATTATGCAAGGAAAAGAGCACCATCGACCCTTTCCGGTTTCTGGGGCAAGCAGATCTCGCTTTGAATGCCAGACTTGTAACTCGTGATCAGAATTGACTCAAGTCGCCACCCTGACATAACTCTGCATTCAATACAACATCCTGTAAGATATTTTTCTTTGGGGAGGGGGGGGGGACCCCAAAAGTCTTGGACACACCAAACTCCCGAAAATACACCACCCCGACCGTTCGCCGCCCCGAACGAGGAAAGTCACGACCGCGTGCCGTCCCGAACGAAAGAAGTCACGGGCGCTCCCCGTCCCAAACGAGAGAAGTCATGACCGCTTCCCGTCCCGAACGAGCAAAGTCACGTCCATCCCCCGTCCCGGACGCAAACCGTCACGTCCGTTCCCCCCTCCGTGACGGGAACAGTCACGGATCCGTATTTTCCGTTCCTGTTGCCGGTGTTCATGAAAATACGTGACAATCGTCGTCCAGGAAAAGGGAACAGACGTGACGACCCGCGTCCCGGATAAGGGATAGACGTGACCCTCCTCGCCCAAGACAAAGAGCGGTCATGACCTCTCTCGTTCGGGACAAAGAGCGCCCGTGACCTCCCTCGCCCAGGACAACGCGCGGTCGCGACCCTCCTCGCTCGGGACAACGAGCGGCCGGGACAATGCACTTCCGGGACCCTCCAGTGCGTCCAAAACTTTTGCCGGACGAGACTCTGAGGGGGCAGCAACTGGGAAAGACATCGCGATACCTCAATTATTTCTGGAGCAATATTTTGTGAATATCTTTGAAAGCTGATTCCAACTGTCGTATGTAGTCGCTTCCGTTTCGTTGATCTTTGTAGCTCGTCGCTATTGCACCGAGTCTGGCTTCTTGGATCATGTATCCGATGCCGTAGCCATTTTTGACAACGGGGCCAAATCCGCCAGCAGCAACAGCTGGACTCGACAGAGTTGAGGTCGATAGAATGTTATGATTCAATACTTCGTACGAAGGGTCTTCGAAAATTGCCGGCTTCTGGATACCAAGTTTTTCCCACATTTTGTTCAAGCCAAATAAATGCCTGTCGAATCCTTGACCCATTGCAGCTTCTTTGATGAGTTGATTATGAGTATTGCTGCATTTAACGATCATCTGCTTCAAGTCTGACTTAGAAATTTTTGAGGATGAGTCTGCGATGGCTTCGCAGAGTGCTTTTGTCTCCGAGGTACAAGACCTCATGGTTTCCGTTCTTCCATGTTTGAAGGCAGCGGTGCTACAGGATTCGTAAGTAGCTACCATTTCTCTTTCTTGTTTGTAGTAGGCGAGCTGGAATGCCAGCTGCATAACGGAGTCGGGGCTGACGCCGAACGATTTACAATCCTTCTTTCCAAGCCCTTCGTAGATGAAATAATCAACTCCGAGCCCTCCGCACCATTTGGTATACTTTTCCTTGGCTTGATTTATCTCGGAAACGATTCTCTCGTCGGTTACAACCTCAAGCTTCTTTACCGAAGGATTTGAAGACACCGAGGACACGTCTTCAGGGTGAAACCTCGGCTTCTCTGAAATGTCTTTCTTGATGTCCTGGAGGTACCTGAGTACCGCGACACCGTCGCCCCAAGAATGTTCAAAATTGATGCCGGCAGTTCCGTCTTTGGCTACGATTAAAGAAAAGGATTTATCAAACCAACTGTTAGTGCCGTTCCCGTGTAAGAAAGTCCGCAACAATTTTTTGTAATCATTGGCAACCGATTCTTCGTGTAGAACTAACAGAATGATGGCAGAGTCGACGGTCTTGAGCAAATCGTGGTTCCCAATTTCGGACAAATGGTGCCTCGTCACAGCCCACAAATTGCGTTCGGTCGTCGTCAATACTCCGATCGGATTCTGCGCCGCTACCGCACCATCTTCCAGGATGAATTTCAGCCTGGAGGCTATTTCCTTGGGTGATATAATCCCGTCGTTTTCATCGAGCACATCGAACGCGTAAAAATGTCCGTTTCTCATAACGACTACATGTTTCGCGCTCGTGTCCTGGTATATCATGTCCTTCTCCAGCTCTGGAATTCTTGTAGAATTGAAAAGATTGTCGTATTGTGACATATCCAGTGGAAAAGCCTTGAATAAATATGCGCCGTACCACGACAAAGAAGGTGGCAAGAATCCTGTTACTTTTCTAAACGTTTCTGTATCAGATTTTTTAGGATTCATGTGAAACACTTCAGGCTCTAGTATCCGTTTCCTCAAAGATTTCATGAACCTGATAGAAGATACGAGGAGATTCGTCGACTTGATTAACTGCGTTTCGTACCGCGGATCGATCTCGGGAACGAAGACCATCGTCGGATTGTAATTTATCGGCAGAGGCTTTCTGTCCCTCAAATACATGTCGAACCAGTATTCTGTGATGTAGCTACTGTGTTTATTCCTCGCATCGAAGGCTTCCAGCTCCTTTTGCAGAACCGATCCCTCGCCGACCAGAAACCTCTGTACGCAGGACTCTGTGTGTCGCAGCTGCTCCTCTATCAGTATCGGCTTCTGCGCGCTCAAATAACGCTCGCAGGTTTTTTCAAGCTGCGGTACAGGCAGGCGAGGCAACGACGCTTGGAAATGCATCGTCCCCAGTTTGCTTCTTTGCAGGTATTCGTAATCGTCGCCATTCTTGGAACTGGACTCGGGACTTTTCGTGCTCCTGGATCGTTGCAAAGTGAGCGAATTGGTGTATCCGCTGATCTTGACGCACCTCGTATTAAATTTTTTTGCGACGAGCAGCGACATTTTTCATACCTAGTCGATTTTTAAAAATTTATTTGAATAATCGCAGTTGACCGCCATTCACTAACCACTTTCGAGGGAACCTTGCATGCCCGCGGTACGCGGCACTCTCTCTTTTTTTTTTTTTTTAACCAACAGTTAACGACCCTAAGGTCATGTACCAACGGCACTCGCTCTCTATAAAATGTTTTTTTTTTTTTTGACCAACAGATATGGCTAAGCCATGTTTCAATCTATAAAACGTTGATTTTTAATGAACGGTAGGTTTGGCGGTGTACAAGAGGTCGGAGGTCTCACCGGCTGAGCTCCCAGTTAACAACTAACTTTTGAACCCACAACCCGGTCGTTATATACCCGAAATATGCCTTATGCCTACGTACCCCGGTGGAAGGGGGCACAAGTCAGGGAGGATTCCTGGATTCCTTGTAGGAAAAACCCTGCAGCTGTCCCTGAGTTGACTGACTGGGCCAAGGGAGGCGTATTGATTTATGCTTGATCCGCGTCCGCGGATCGAGGAAATATTAAATTAACGGTATTGATAAACTCTTAATTATTTTTCAGTGACCACTGGACGACCAGATCGGTTAATGTCGCAGGTTCATAGACTATAGTCCTTTTTCTACGAGATTCTGCACAGTTTTTAAATCACGAGGCTCGTACCTGGTGGTACGAGGCTGCAGTGCAGTATCTAGGATAATTCAGAGGAAGTATGACTCGTTATATCAGACGAGGAATAAAAATTGCTCGTTATGAGATTCTGGGTATTGTTCTTCTTCATTGGTTAGTCTCATCGTCTGGGGTAAAAGAATCTGTTCGCCTTATTAGACTGTTAAAAATATACTGAAATTTCTTATACAAACAGGAATTAAAATTACAAAAAATTTGGTACAATCTTGGCTATGAAATTTCAGAATGATTTTTAATTTTCAAAACTGTTATATGAACATTCAAATATTGAAAAAGTCTAATTTTAATAATATACAAAAATTATATTTATTTGATTATTTATTCATTTATTCATCCACGGGCCAAGCCCCTCATACAACAAAAATAGGAAAAGAAAAAAATGAAAAAAGAAGTACAACCAAACCAATATAACTAAGAAATAAAATCATAAATAATGATCATAAACTAATAATCGTGACTGATAATTAACACGCGCTAATAATAAAAAATAAATAATAAAATAAAATAGAGAAAGATACAGGTACTAAATAATATAATATAACTAGAGAAGACATGCAATACAAACTTAGACAGGAGAAAAAAAGAAAAATTAAGCACAAATGAAATTAAGCGGTAATGGAAACTTGGATAAGGATTTCATGCGCGAGATGGGGTGACCAAAAAGATCAAGCCACTGAGCATTATCATTTGCCAGACAACTCAGCCTTTGCGCCAGATATCTGTGGCCCAGATCACCGGCGCAAAATCCCCACCGAGAATTGAATATAGTTCCCCCTAAGAACTATACCGGGAACATGAAAACGGAAACTGGCTACCAGCTCGGCACAGTCCACCAGATTGTTGAAAATCTTGTATAACAAGATGACATAACAGTAATTTATGTACGACTCGATGGTGCAAAGATCCGCCAAACTGGCAATCGCCCCGTAATCATGATCCGCCAAAGCCGTCTCCCCAGTCTGAACGCCAAGTGTCTCAGGAACCTGTGCTGCACGCTCTCCAGCATAACCTGAAATCTATTGTGAAAGGGGGACCAGATGCAGGACGCATACGTCAAAAGAGGACGCACTAGAGCTAGATACAAAGTCGTCATAGTGTCCATCCGCCTGAAATCTTTAGTTTTGTTGCAAACGGAGTACAATTTCTTCAAGGCACGATCCTTAACAGACAGAATATGAGCCTCAGAGCTCAGGTGACCCTTGAATACCCTTGAATCTTTAACCACCGCAACATGGGCCAATGGTGAGCCCTCTATGAGATAATCAAACCCCACTGGCCCTGATCTAGAGAAGGATATCACTGCACACTTTATGGCGTTGAAGCTAAGTCCGTTTCTTTGGCACCACTGAGAGACGCTATCAACGGCAGTTTGGACCAAAGAAGCATCGGCCTAAGAGTTTATAGGCCTGTATAATTTAAGGTCATCCGCAAAAAGTAGAAATTTTTAGTGCAAGACACTCTGCCCGATATCATTAATGAAGATAAGAAAAAGGAGCGGGCCTAAATGGGAACCCTGTGGTACCCCTGAGAATACTTGGATATCGATTGACAAAAAAGACTTCAACTTAACTTTTTGGGACCGAGCAACAAGATAGGACTCTAATCAATTTGATAGTGACTCTTCTAACCCGTAAGCATTAGGTTTAGCAAGTAAAAGCTGATGATTGACCTTGTCGAACGCTTTTACCATGTCTGTGTAAACTGCATCAACCTGCCCCTTTGCCGTAAGTTCAATAACAATATCTTCAGTGTAAACAGCCAGATTTGACACAGTCGACCTCTTTGGCATAAGCCCGTGTTGCTGCGGGATAATGAAACGGTTCAATACGAGTGATAGCTTGTGTTCAACTGCTGCATCGTATTTGTTAATTGCTTCACATACATTTTTATGAAACCTAATACAGAAATTTCTAACAGTGTAGATTGGACAGTTTATCCCACGTGACAGTTGTTGAATAATTACCATTTTATAGTCTTGTCTCGACAAAAAAATACACGACATGAATTTAGCCGCCACGACCGCAATTTTTGCAACGTCCTTAGAAATAGAGTTGCAACTTTACTTTGTGGAGTTTTTGTTAAATAAAAAAAGATCGATGACTCCGATCTAGCCGATCGAGTGGGAAATAAGGACAAGCGAGTTTGGGCTGACTATGAGCCAGCCTTCGAACTTCCCGTTATTTATTTTGTTCTCAGCTATTTCGAAATTTGCAAATACGACCTCAGATTCTTGATCAGCGGTTCAAAAAACCTTCGAGTACAAATTTCCGTAACATTTCGAATGTTTTTAGTGTTTTTTCCAGCAAATCGGACTCGCTATTCTGAATTTTACAAAACTGACTCCAGATATGCGTGTTCAGCGATCCGAAAAACCATATGATATCAAATTTCATTGAAATCCGTTGATCCCTTCTCAAGATATCGTTATTTTTGTATTGTTTTTTTAGAATTTCGTTATTTAAATATCTTGAAAAGTCTTGAAGTGATCGAAGTCAAAATGTAATCAGTTCTAAATATGAAAAAGGCGCGTCGATTGAGACCAAGTTGATCAAGTTGATCGCGGACAAAAATTTGGCCACGACACACACACACACACACACACACACACAGAGACCTCCACTTGGAAATGATCGGAGATCATCCTCTGGACCTGAAAACGTGGAGATCTAGTGAAAACTCAACTTTTCATTTTCGGGTTGATTACAATAACTTCTCATTACGATAATTGATAGAGTAACAAAAAACGTTCCCAAAGTTGTCTCTAGGATCGACGGTTTGGGTGTTCCGACTTGCCAAATCCTCAATTCAGTGAAAAGTAACTGAAAAGAGATTAACTTGAAAAAAAAGGAAGAAAAGCGTATCCAGATAATTGATAGAGCAACAAAAAATGTCGTACAAAGTTTTCTCTTCGACCGATCGTTTAGGTGTTAAGTCTTGGGTAAAACTCAAAAAATGCAGGTATAGAAATCTTGAGGGTAATGCGGATTCCATTCCCGGGGCGCCTGATGATTTTCCTCATCGAAATTTCAGGTCTTCGAGCTAACAAAAAGAGTAACTGTAGGTCCAGGGTGTTCAACACTGGCCATTTTGGGAGCTCAAAGCCCGGAAGCCGGAGTACATAATTGGGCGGGTCAGGTAAGCTTGTTACCTGGGTTGAGGAAAGGTCTGTCGATTCTATTATAACGGACAATAGGCATGAGCAATTGGGCATAGGAATATGGGACACGTCTTGGATAGCTGGCGATACGTTCGATATGTTTATATCTGACCAGGTACATTATTCTAAGAACCCATTGTTCTATGCTACCCTTCATTCTGTCCAGGTAGTCCCGGGTAGTCAGGTATTAATCCTTTCTAAGTGAACGGGTAATAAGCTTGGGGAGCGCACGTACACCTGCCGGGAGTGAATTTGGCTCTGGGAGTCCCTGTTGAACACCCTGGCTGTAGGTGGACATGCCGATTCGAATGAAAATTTAGCCACAGGTAGTCCTTAGTGTACTGATCTAAACGTTATATGCCATTCGGGCAGTAGGGGTCCTGGGGTTCAGCAAAACAATGGAAAACCTTTTTTTTCTATTTACGAGTAAGGCATTCGATACATGGAAACAAACGCAACCTCTCGCCCACACAGGAATAAATAAATTGAGGAAAGAAAAAGGAAGTACAAGGCAATAATACTCATCCGTTGCGAGTTTGTGCAGGTGCATATGCATGGATTTACCTTCAGTTCCGTGAATTAATGTAGGTAAGCGGCATCGTACCGAGGATTAACTCATACAATGCCAAATATTTCTCGGGAAAAATAGTGTACCTGTGGATTCCACAAATTGCTATTGTCTTGACTCGCTCCCTGAGTCTCGCAGGTGGTCGAAACTTGATGACCTGCACGTTTGTGAAATTACAAAAGGCCGCCGTCTGCATAATTCTGCACCTGAGAACTCTAATAATGGAGCAATAAATATAGGGAATCCCAGGTCAAGTAATATTATTCTGTTTCACGGAATTTTCGAAGAGCACTGAAAATTAAATGAGCGGCATCGGAAACGGCTGAAATGTCGATTCGAGAATGATACTGAAATATTCTGTAGTCTACCATCACTGAGAAGAACTCGTATAAAAAAATCCAAGTGCTTTTCCAGGTTTTCCGGCGTCAGTTGACGGAAGAAATGAATTTTCAGTCTCTGTTCTAGGGCAAGAGGACGCCAAGGTATACCTATTAAAAGATCAAACGAACTTACCTAAGTGAAGTTCGATCTTAATTGTATGAAGCGCTATGCCCGAGATGATGATCATAGGTAGTCCTTCTGTTCCGAGAGGTGTCACCACGTATTTTCAAAATTTTAACAATAAAATTTGTTTCACTGCCTACTGTTGCCAGCGGCTATGTTCATTCATTTTCAAAGTATTCCTTCGTCGCATTATGGGGTTAAATCGTTCCGACTAGGGATGGGTGGGAGTTATCATCTCTGGCATGACGCTTCATACAATCAAGATCGAACTTCACTTAGGTAAGTTCGTTTGATCTTTTAATTGTATTGCGCGCCATGCCCTTCGATGATGATCATAGGTAGATGTTTAAAGTATATTGCGACAAAGATTAACACATTTTATTTAACCGAATAACAAGTATAATGACAAATGGTAATATTTTATGGGTTCAACCCTTGTAGTTACATTACTACTGCTTTTGCAAAGTCAGCTTCCTCACAAAGTGGTCTGTTATAAAACTTTGCAAACGTTTGAGATTGTTGAGACCAGCCTGCGGTCTCTGATAATTTCAACACTAATTCCCTTTCGTAGTGCTGCAGATGTGCTCGCGTGACGCGTGCTATGCACTGAGAATATTTGGGTATCTATACCACTTTTATCTAGTACCGTCTTGATCGATCTGCTTATGGACTGTGTTGATGCGACATGATATGGTTTTTTAAAAGTAAGAAGCAATCGATTTTCATTCGTAGGTCTCAGATTTCTTGTTCTGTTTACATATAGTCCGGGAGACGACCGCGTTTTTTGTACCCCGATCGAGTTATGTGTAGAGACTGTCCTTAATTAATCGGATTGATATGTGCAACCATGAAACGGCAATCCTGCCAAAGTAAATCCTGCCGGAAATGTTATTTTTTAAATCATCAAAAAATGGCAAAATCAGTGGAACCACCCTCATGGCGGTTTGTACTAAAAAATACATGTACGTGTAGAGGGCTGTGCATTGCGTCAGAAAAGTCAATCCTGCCTTATCCAACCTTGCCGCGTAACCCTGGCAGGGGCGTGAGAAGGGCATGTTTGTTGTTGACTCACTACACCCATCGAGTTATGCCTTCAATGAGGTATCAAATTGAAGGTCTCAATGTCTCCTATCCAAAAGGCCAATCCTGCCTTGTGAGAACCTGCCGGAAAGGGGTGGCAGGAGAGGTAATTTGGGTCGCGCGCGCCCGCACTTTCTTTTGGTGTTTTTTTTTGGACTTCTTCTCCCGCACCTGGATTTTTAATCTACGGTCGTGGCTATAAAATTGTATACAACAACTGAGAATAGTAAGATCGTCATTCAGACTTTGTTTTGACCCTTTAAGGGGAGGCTCTACTCGATTATGACCGACTTACCGACATAAGTGGGCGTGTCGCTTATTTCGATGAAAATTGAAGTCTACGGGCCTAAATCGCAAAAAAGGGCTCTGTCGCGGATCGCTACGTGCAATTCCGAACCTAAATATGTCAAAACCTTTTTGTTTTGTGCGGAAACAAAGTAATGGCATTGTTATTACGAAACTGTGACAGTTGGGCGACGACGCCAATTAGTGGGGAATTAGTATATTTCTCGACCACTTCGAATTTTCTTCATTGAAAATATGTGAAAAATTACACTTTTGGAAAATTTAGGTTTTAAATTTTTCTGCCCGAATAAAGAGTTTTCACAAGGCAGGATTGACTTTTTGGATGGGAGACATCGAGACCTTCTATTCGATACCCCATTGAAGGCGAAACTCGATGGGTGTTGTTAGTTAACAACAAACATCCCCTTTGTGTGCCCCTGCCAAAGTTACGCGGCAAAGTTGGACAAGGCAAGATTGACTTTTCGGATAAAGGACATCAAGTTCTTTAATTCGATGCCTCGTCGAAGGCGCGATTCGATGGATGTAGTATACAAGTCACTAAAAATGAGACCGCGACCGTGCCTCCCCAATTGCCACTCCTGCCACCCGTTTCCGGCAGGTTCTCACTAGGCAGGATTGACTTTTTGGATGGGAGACATCGAGTCCTTCAATTTGATACCTCATTGAAGGCATAACTCGATGGGTGTAGTAAGTCAACAACAAAAATCCCCTTCTCACGCCCCTGCCAGGGTTACGCGGCAAGGTTGGATAAGGCAGGATTGACTTTTCTGACGCAATGCACAGCCCTCTACACGTACATGTATTTTTTATTACAAAACGCCATGAGGGTGGTTCCGCTGAGTTTTTGATTTTTTGATAATTGAAAAAATAACATTTCCGGCAGGATTTACTTTGGCAGGATTGCCGTTTCATTTTTGCACATATCAATCCGATTAATTAAGGACAGGTCTCTACACATAACGCGATCGGGGTACAAAAAACGCGGTCGTCTCCCTTACTAATATTCTTTTATGGTTCTGGCTGCACATAATTTCGGTTTTTCGCTGAAGTACGGTAAGTACAAAATTGGTTGATTTTTATTCAGTCCGGTTGTTTTAATTCTACCGGAAATCTCAATTTCTATTCCATTTTGACCGACAGTGATATTATCGAGTTCAATCAAGGACAACCCTAGTGAAAAAGTTCACGTCATAAATGTCATGAAAAAGTATGTAATTAATCATGTGGTAAATCCTATGCTGTTATGAAAGATTTCAGGTTCACATTTATTACCTGATTTATCATATGATTTATCATGTGATTTCTTACATGGGTCTACTTTTTTGTGTGAAATGCATACTTAATTTTATAATTTATCATGTGATTTCTTACATAATGATATTTTACGATGGAAGAAGAAAAAAAAGTTGAACCTGGGGCTGGGATCGAACCGACGGCCCACATTGTTTTCAAATGGCCTAAAAGGCGCGCAAAATAGCAAAAATGCCACTTAAAAGAAAAATTGTGTGATTGACCCCAATATGTGCTAAAAAATGTCACGCATGAAGGGGCACTACATGAAAGTCGATTTTCGAACCCAGTCATTATTTTATTTATGAATTTCAGAAATCTAAAGTTTTGAAAATTAGGTGTATTTTTTCAAAAATGATTGATCTACCTTATTGTGACATTATTTTCCAGTTATTTGACATAGTTTTGTTCAAAAACCATCGATAGTTGAGGGTTGGCATTCTTTCGCGTCATGATATTCATATGTCATTTAAAAGATTGTATAACTAGTATTAACTATAAAAGTATTAACAGGTTTTAGTCTGAAACTTTTTGGACATGAAAATATAACCTTTGTACTATGCGAAGAAAATTATTTTAGGTGCTACAAGCAGCTACCCTTGTGTCGGCGAATTTTTAATTGTTGCTAAACGTGTCATCTCGCCGCGCTCGTGCCGCCTCAAGTGCACACGTCACCGCGCCGCGCGCTAAACGTAGTCTAAGTAAGACTTGGCGGCGAGGTTACTGTGCCTCGCCTCTTAATTCTTATTGTATAAAAACAAACGTGAACAGTGCCATATTCGTGATGGATGAACAAAATAAAGGTAGGTTCCAAAACAACAATACTGTTTTCCTGTAATCCGCAATACGCTACGCTCATGACTCTGGCGCGGAGCGGCAGCGCCATCTCTCGGAATTCCGTTCAAATGATGAGATTACGGAAACTAATATCCCGTGTAGAAATACACGCAATCATATGGAACTACTTGTTATCTCTAATCACATTTTTTCGCGTTTGTACCACTATACAATCGGAAAATAATGGTTGTTATCGTCAGAAGCGGATTCCAGGAGGTGATATTAGATATATTTCGTTCGAAAAGTATATCTAAAGGCCAAAAATTATTGAAGTCGTGTCACGTATCCGATGTACGGGAGGAAATTTTGGATGACGGATATCGCCGATTACTCGGTACCGTTTTAAGGGAAACGCCAGGTGCAGAGAGCAAAAAAAAGAATGAAAATTGTTATCGAGTAACAATTGAGGTAAAACAGGGTACAAAAAGAAATAACCTTAAAAACAAATAACTTAATTGTTTGTGCACAATAATCGCCAAACTTGACGAGTATCGTATAGATAAAAGCAGTTCATATTTGTTTCCTTTCTTTGGTGGCTTTTGCTCATGTTCTGTAGCGGTTTTTTGTTTCTTTACTTTTAAGCTGAACGCCGACCGAACTGTAAGTGATACAATATGCAGTTGCAAAGGCGGAAAAGGGTATTGCAAACATGCAGCTGCTGTTTGCCTTTTCGCCAACGTGGAGAACACTTGTTCAAAGACTGATGTTCCAATGATTTGGAACAAACCATCGGATGCACAGCTAGAGAAATACGCTAAGGGTCGCCGAATTGAACAAATGTTTACAAAAAAAGGAGAGACGACAAATACGTCGACAAGTAGGGTGTACAGAACAGAAGATGTTGAGAATATCACAGAGGAACACCTAAGTTTAAATTATTCGATTTCTAAAATGCTCGCGGCAGAAAAAGAATGTGCATCTGAAAGAGAAAACCGCGAAAATATAAGAGTTCAAAATGAAGAGAAAATTCGGGGAATCGTTGATCAATTATTCGAGCGGCAATTGAATAACAACCGCGAATCATTTCACGCGTATGAGAGTACTTTGTCGGGTTTGGCTATGAAATTAAAATTGATGCAATGCCCTGCTGAATATTCTGCCGTGTATTCACTCGTTGAAGTTGACAGGTCAAAATGGGTCGATATATGCATAAATTCGATTGGACAATCTGAATCCGCTGTTTGGCACGCCGAAAGATATTTGAGGATTACGTGTAGTAGTAGAGTGCACCGCATTAAAACAAGAAAGGATAACTTTGAAGATTTAGCCAGACAATTCAAAAACGACAAATATCGCGGTACTTTAACTGATGACATGCGCCATGGCATCGAAACGGAACCAATTGCGAGGTCTGTTTTTGAAAGTAATACCGGATTAAAAGTTAGCGAAGTCGGTTTAATTGTTTCGCTTGATCAACCGTTCCTTGCTTGCAGTCCAGACGGTATTGTAATCGATCATGACAAGATGCAATTGCTTGAAATAAAGTGCCCAAGCAGCTGCAAGGACAGCGGAATCATAGATAAGCTGACAAATGAAATACGAGTACCCTACTTAAAATATAATGAAGAGGGGCAGGTAGTATTGAAAGAAAGTCACGTATACTTTACTCAGGTTCAGGTATCTATGTACATTCTCCGATTGGAATCATGCCATTTTTTTGTTTACACAGAGTTGGATTATATTCATGTTTTAATCAACAGAGACGATGAGTTCTTGAAAGAAGTAATACCTAAGGTAGAGAATTTTTATTATGTATATTTTCTTCCTCTCTTACGAAATTATGTCACACAGTACTAAGTCTTTCAGTAATTTCAAAACTACATTTTATATATGTAATTTGAAAAAAAAAATGGTTTGAGAAGTTTCCATTTAACCAGTCTACTACTACTGTGATATTCAAACGTACGTACAAGAAGATGATGATCTGCAATCCTTAAGCCTTATAAGTAAAGAAGTATGTTACTGTGTTATCATTCTAATATATATACAAAAATTTATATATGGATCATTTATCTTCAAACTATAGGTAGTTAAGATTGTGATTTCATTTCATTTTTTAAATTACAGATAGTATATATTTTAATATATGTAAGCGCGTTATAAAATACATTATTCTTTATTAATATCCTTGTAAAGTATGAAAATCTACAATATAGTATTATTATTTGAAAAGAGGTTCTTTATTATTAGCAAGTATACAAGCCATGACAATGACATCGTCGATGTGATGCAGTAGTTCTATATTTATGTGATTCAAAATTTTGAATATTTTAACTCTTTGAATAGCTCTTTCAATATGTATCCGGACTGAAGCAATTGAGTAACCTTCGAGAACTTCCTCACGTGTGAATTGAGGGTTGAATGCAAATGGAGGCATCACTAGCGTACACTGACGTTGCAAAAGTTCTGATCTTATTTGTGGAAAACCTTTGTCTGCCATTATTTGGTCGCCTGGCTCTATCAAGTTTAAAAACCCAGAATCATTGGTAATAAACCCATCCGTTGCTTTCCCACCATACGCTTTTGAGACAAAAGTTATCAACCCAGAAGGACTAATTGCCATTAAAAATTTGACCGTGAAAGCTGATTTGTAATGTGAATACATTAATATTCGTTGCTCTATCGTTGGAGGTGTATCACAACGGAGTTCGGTGCAATCGATTATTGCTCGACAGTTAGGATAATTGACGAAAGTGGGTGGCATGGTTGCTTTGATTGCTTCTCTCGAAGGCCAGAATAGCCAGGATTTGGTTTTCGACATCAAAGTGTGCAGAACACTTTCAAAAACTCTCGTAGCTGTGGCCCGAGAGACGTCAAACAAAATACCAAGCATAGCATAAGGCAGCCCATGTTTCATCTTAATTAAAAACAGTAGTAATCTGTTGTGAGCAGACAGTTTCTTGAAATGAGTAGGCTGACCATCAGTTTTAGGTGATATGAATCTCAGTAGTATACTGAAAAAGGTTAAATCGATGCCTCCAATTTGTTTCATTGATTCATCGGTCTCAATACTGGAAAATCCCATGAAACCTCCTTGCATTTCGCAATCAGGACCAACCGCAGTTGTACAAGTCTTCACAGGCTTTCGCTGTAGTGGTGGTTCTACGATGATCTTCTTAGCTTGTCGTTGCTTCGATGGATCACTTACTTTGATTGATGTCTGAGTCGAAGCATTGTTGCTATCCGTCGAGCAAAATAAAAAATTTGGCTCATCTTGAGAAATTTCCTCAAAGTCCGGATCTGTTTGTATTCCAATTTCAGACCTATTCGGTACACCAAAATCAGAACCTGGAATTAATTATTGACTATTAATTCGAAACTACATTACTCAAAGCAAACACACAATCCATTATTTCTTTACCAATACTTATTTCCATGTCAGTTTCCATTTGCGGTGGGGTTCCGTCTCTTTTTTCCTCAGATTTCTCTTTCAGCCGAACTGCTAACCTTCGAGCTCTTTTCGAATCAGATTTTTTTTTTCCGTAGATCTCTGGAAACAAAGTCGGGTTGTAGGATTCTTTCCTCGGATCATTTGATTTTTCACCGCCAGCAAAGTGACAGCTGCAAATTCTAGAATTTTTAGTTGGAACCCAAGGCTTCTTATCAGTCCTGAAAAAAAATTTCCATGTAATCTTTGCACATATATGTAGTCGAGTTTCGAAATTGTTACAGTCCAGCTTGAAATCAGCATAAACTAACCTAACCTCAGAATCCTCGTAACCAAAGTTATTGGTATGGTAAAAAAAAGTAATTGCGGTCATTACTAAATCCATATTAATTGGTTAAATACAAAATTCGACTAATCATTGTTTAGATTTTTACGCTTGCAGCATTAATTCGTGTACTTACGTTTGACGACGCACTGCTGCGATCCACTTCTTTTTCCTGTCTACTTCCCATTTGTACCCTGGGAATCGGTAAAACTGTAACTCGGGATTCTTTCGTTCACTATTTAAACAACCAACGACACAGCACATACGATTAGCCCCTTTTCTAATCGATAATTCGACAGAAACGTCAGAAACACTGGCTTTGCTGTCCATTTTGTAAGCTTCTGTAATCTCATCAATTCAAAGAGCGACCGCCAGGGCGGCGCTGTCGGAGTTATGAGCGTAGCGTATAGCTACGAGTATTTGTTGGTTCGAAATTCACAGATCTGAGCCGGCGATATTTTTATACAAGATTCTTAGTAGGAAATACTTCAAGCCTTAAAGAACAAAGCCTAAAAATAGAAGAGTATGCTCTAAACAATCGGTGCATTGTACCTAAAGATGTCGCAAAAGCATTTATACTGTGAGTAAACGTGGATACGGGCCACTCGGTTTGGCAAAGATGGCGGCGGCGTGAGCGTAGACAGCCAGTGGTTCTCGGGATTCGGACCCGCACAGAGAGGGATTTCAACCATGCCTCGTTCAAGCTAACTTGGTTTTGGTTGAACGCGCGAAAGAAGCGCGATTCAAATTTTTTGGTTAAATTGAGGTTAAGAGCAGTGTTGGGCAGCTGCAAATTACGTAGTGTAATTCATTACATTCAACAATAATAAATTACAATTGTAATTTACAACAATAATAAATTACAATTGTAATTGTATTTTACAACAATAATAAATTACATTTATAACAATAATGAATTACAATTGTACGCTCAACACTGGAGGAAAAATGTTCTGATGTTTATGAACCATCAAAAATGATCAGAGAGACTGAATTCTTTCGCCTTGGTTCTACCGAGACTAGATTCTTCGCCTTGAGTCTACCGCGAGTGAATTCTCCGTCGACGCTTTGGGTGGACGCAGACCAGATTCTGCGCCTCAAGCCAACGGAAAGTGAATTCTCTGGCGACGCCTTGGGTCTACGGAGACTAAATTCTTCGTCTCAAGCCGACGGAGGGTGACTTCTTCTTTGACGGAGACTAGATTCTTCGCCTCGAGTCTCCGGTGAGGGAATTCTCTGACGACGCCTTGGATCTACGGAGACAAGATTCTTCGCCTCAGGTCTACGGGGACTAGATTCTTCGTCTCAAGCCGACGGAGGGTGACTTCTTCTTTGACGGAGACTAGATTCTTCGCCTTGAGTCGACGGAGAGTGAATTATCTGACAACGCCTTGGGTCTACGGAGACTAGATTCTTCGCCTTGAGTCGACGGAGATTGAATTCTCCGTAGTCCCAACCGTCGACGCCTTGGGTCTACGGAGACTAAGTTCATCGCCTCAAGCCTACGGAGACTAGATTCTTCGCCTTGAGTCTCCGGAGAGTGAATTCTCTGACGACGATTAGTGAAAATAAGCAGAGGGAAATGCAGCTGGTAAGGAAGGTGATTGGAGTATCAATTCATAAACAGATATTGAATTATTGTCTGGATCGAAATCCATTTATTGCTACTAATTGAACAAATCTTGTTCCGGTGTCTATTCTTGAGGTTGAACGACAGACTCGACTGCAGCCTGTACCTTTCGCTGGGTCTGGAAATAGGCGTGGATTTTCTGAGGCGCTCGAGAAGTGAAAACGTGGCTTCGAGGCAAGAAGTATCCATGCATCTGAAAAGTTAAAGGCTAACAGTTATGGATCGGTTTCTCTTGCCAGATTGCAATATATTCACAATATTTCAAGTTCACCTGAGATGACTGCGAACGCTGCGACGCAGTATTCCGAATAGTACCCACGTCGGTGTGGATCTTTCTGACTCGCCGAAGAGTTTGGAAGCAGCCCGCGAATTACTGCGTTTCTCAAGAGAGATCCAGCGTGTAGCATCGACGTTCAGCGAGAGACGTGACTACGCCTGTGATCTTCTCTGTGACTGAAATCGGTCTTAGCAGGGCTCGTTAGGTATCATCGAAAGAGCTGACCGCATTACTGTCTCTCCGTCTTAAGACAGTTCCGGTGTGTTACCTTGGGGTGCATTAGGGAACTCACGAGTTCAAACTTGCGAATTAGTGTGTTTCAATGGTCTTTCATAGACCAAATCCGTATTCGAGTTCAAATAACACGCCGGCGGATTAAATGTTCGAAATGTTGTCCTTCAGCGGCACTACAATATCCCAACCGGTTATAAAATTCATTATTCATTTTGAGGACCATGTGAGAGCTCATTCCGGCGATGACCTCTGTTATTCGGGTCCGGAGAGCCTGGACGTCCTCCAGCGGACCTCTCGCATACACCTGGTTCTTCAACCAAGCCCACAGGGAGTAGTCGAGTGGGGTCAGATCTGGCGAACGAGGTGGCTATTGCACAGGGCCGCCTCTCCCAATCCATTGCCCTTCGAATTGCTCATTCAGGTATGCCCTAACAGCAAGTGTATAGTGAGGTGGTGCACCGTCCTGCTGGAACCAGATGTCCCCACGCTACAACAAACACAGGTACATGATAAGTTTTATGTAACAAAATTACGCAATCGAAGTTTCTCACATTCCTTTCGATGGCTCTTATCGCAGGTACTATTTGCTCCTGAAGCATTTGCAAATATTTTGCGCCCGTCAAATTCCCATCGATGAAAAATGGACCGACGAGCTGCTCTCCGAACATGCCCATCCACACACTAACCTTGCGGGGGTACTGTGTGTTCGTCTCCAGGACTTCCTTCGGTGCACTCTGCGCCCAGGCCCGGTTATTCTGCCTGTTTGGTGTACCAACTAATTCTATGGTACACTCATCCGAAAAGCAAATCCGTTGCAGCAGTCCCGGTTCAACATTCAGACGGTCCATCATCCTTTCGCAAAAAATCATTCGTTGCTCGTAATCATTTCCAAGCAATTCCTGGTGTTCTGGCACCTTGTAAGCCCTATAGTGCTCAGCACGCAGGACCTTGTGAATTGTCATCTTCGAGATATTCAGTTGTTGGGCCATTCTTGATAAGGGTGTCCTACCTTCCGTCTCGACGATTGTCAAGAAGATGTTCAACTTCGACTCTGCGGATATTTTTTTGCATTCAAAGAATTGATCTGTTAACTTTTTGTCTCAACGTGACACTCAGTGGGCTCATAATATTTCAACGTTACCTTCAGACATCCGTCGGTTGGGGTAAATGGTCTTCGGCTTCTTTGCTGGATCAATGTTTCCCGTATTTCGAAAAGATTGTACAATACGTTGCACCGTTGTTTTCGAAGGAATTGGTCGATCAGGATGCTCAACGGCGAAATGGTCTCTGATACGCCGGTAACTCATACCAACCGCCTGTTGCTCAACCATTTCCACCCGTTCATCAACCGTATAAACAACACGTGGCATTTCGAATCTTGTTCGCACTCTTCCACTTCACAAAATTAAAACCAAATCCTAATCTACACTATTCTACTTCACGAAAGTTTGTGAAAAAGCAATGTTTTTATCAAATAATCCTAATCTACACTATTCTACGTCACGAAAGTTTGTGAAAAAGCAATGTTTTTATCAAAAAATCCTAATCTACACTATTCTACGTCACGAAAGTTTGTGAAAAAGCAATGTTTTTATAAAAAATCCTGATCTGCACTTCACTTCACTTTACGAAAATTTGTGAACGAACAATTTTTTAATTTTGTGGAAAATTGCGATTTGCATGTGATGATACGACAAAATTCGAAAGACAATGGCGTCACATGACCATGCTGACAAGTGAGACAACAAGTGGTATTCCCGATAGTGTTTCTCGTCCGGCCGCCATTGACTGGCTCTGAGCTCATCGTGTCAGCCAATGGGCGTCCTCGGCAACTATGACCGACAGAACTGCGTTCGTAAAGTCTCGTTAGTTCACGGTCTGCGTTGCCAATTGCTGCATTCTTTTCAACTCGATCTTCCAATTGGTTACCAAACTACTAACGGTCCGTGGACTGATTTGACTTTACAAACAATTCTCGCGGTCTTCGTGGAACAGGTCATCATTGAAAACATTTCGCTATTGTCTTGCGAGATTCGTCAATTCGATTCCAATCTGCAGATGGTGACTTAATTTTGAGGATAGTTAATTCACAAACTTTCGTGAGGTGAAGTGAAGTGGGGTGTAGGTTACGTTTTTTGTAATAAGAACATTCTTTATTTACAAACCATTGTTAGATCAAGAAAAATGTACAAGTTTCGAGAAACCACATAATGTTTATACGGTTGATAAAAGGGTGGAAATGATTCTGCAACAGGCGCAAGGCCTGAGTTACCTCGAAGCCACAATATAGCTCCGGAGTCCCTCGACAAGTCTCAATGATCCATGTCAAGACCGATTTCAGTCACAGAGAAGATCACAGGCGTAGTCACGTCTCTCGCTGAACGTCGATGCTACACGCTGAATCTCTCTTGAGAAACGCAGTAATTCGCGGGCTGCTTCCAAACTCTTCGGCGAGTCTGAAAGATCCACACCGACGTGGGTACTATTCGGAATACTGCGTCGCAGCGTTCGCAGTCATCTCAGAAGAACTTGAAATATTGTGAATATATTGCAATCTGGCAAGAGAAACAGATCCATAACTGTTAGCCTTTAACTTTTCAGATGCATGGATACTTCTTGCCTCGAAGCCACGTTTTCACTTCTCGAGCGCCTCAGAAAATCCACGCCTATTTCCAGACCCAGCGAAAGGTACAGGCTGCAGTCAAGTCTGTCGTTCAACCTCAAGAATAGACACCGGAACAAGATTTGTTCAATTAGTAGCAATAAATGGATTTCGATCCAGACAATAATTCAATATCTGTTTATGAATTGATACTCCACCCTACTGAAAAAGGTATTGTAAAATATTACACGAAAAAGTACATAATAAATTACATAAAGTTATGATTGGATTCATGATATGAATTATCATGTAAATTGAGAATGTTGTAGATTATTACGTACTTTATCACATGATTTTTATTCTGACCATTGTTGTACAAATACACATAATTTATTATCTAATTTATAGTGTGATGTTTTACATGATCAGATTTTACGATAGAAAAGAAAAAAAGTAAAATTTATACTAGGGAATTTACGAGTTCCAACTTCTCCAAAGAAACTGGAAATCAATCACAATCATATCAAAACTTATGAACCTGAAACCTCGTTGTATTACTATGAAGTACCGTAGCTCAGATGGTAGCGTCACTGCTTGCGAATTCAAAGGACGGCGGTTCGATCCCGATTCAGGGATTCCTTTTTTTTCTTTTTCTATCATAAAATCTGATCATGACGTAAAACATCCTACGATAAATTAGGAAATAAATTATGTGTATTTGTACAAAATGATGGTTAGAAGAAAAATCTTATGAGAAAGTACATAATAATTCGTATCATGAATCCAATCATAACTTTATAAAATTTATCATGTAATTTATTATGTACTTTTTCATGTAATATTTTACAGGATCTTTTTCAGTAGGGCAATCACCTTCCTTACCAGCTGCATTTCCCTCTGCTTATTTTCACTAATTCACACGATTGGTTGGTTGTTGAAAAATCGAGCATCCTGTTGATTATGCTGCAAGGATGCATGAACATCAGAATATTCTGCGGTCACTTAATTTTCAAACAGAGGTCGAATTCTTTGTCGGAAAGTCTCCAGAGAATCCACTCTCTGTCAGCTTGAGGCGGAGAATCTTGTCTCCGTAGACCCAAGGCGTCGTCAGAGAATTCACTCACCGGAGACTCGAGGCGAAGAATCTAGTCTCCGTCGGTTTGAGACGAAGAATTTAGTCTCCGTAGACCCAAGGCGTCGCCAGAGAATTCACTTTCCGTTGGCTTGAGGGGCAGAATCTGGTCTGCGTCCACCCAAAGCGTCGACGGAGAATTCTCTCTCGGTAGACTCAAGGCGAAGAATCTAGTCTCGGTAGAACCAAGGCGAAAGAATTCAGTCTCTCTGATCATTTTTGATGGTTCATAAACATCAGAACATTTTTCCTCCAGTGTTGAGCGTACAATTGTAATTCATTATTGTTATAAATGTAATTTATTATTGTTGTAAAATACAATTACAATTGTATTTTATTATTGTTGTAAATTACAATTGTAATTTATTATTGTTGAATGTAATGAATTACACTACGTAATTTGCAGCTGCCCAACACTGCTCTCAACCTCAATTTAACCAAAAAATTTGAATCGCGCTTCTTTCGCGCGTTCAACCAAAACCAAGTTAGCTTGAACGAGGCATGGTTGAAATCCCTCTCTCTGCGGGTCCGAATCCCGAGAACCACTGGCTGTCTGCGCTCACGCCGCCGCCATCTTTGCCAAACCGAGTGGCCCGTATCCACGTTTACTCACAGTATGTAATTGGAGAACACGGTGGCATCAATGTAAGAAAAATCGGCAGTATTTAGAAACTCGTTTCGGTGACTGGCTTAATGAACCACTTTTTGAACATGATGCTACCACTCCCGCTGTTGATCCTCCTTTGGTCGACTCCCAAGCTACGGGTAGGAAACAATCTGAATTCGGTAGTTTATCAAAATCCCAAAAAAGACGGCGAACTGCAGGTAAGTACTACATATTTCGCGAATTTGGTCAATCGGCTATTAATGCAATCGTATTTCGTATTTGCTATCAGACTTTCGCAAAGAAGAGAGTGAACCATTGGCGTTTGCTGCTGCCAGTTCATTAAGGATGGATGGAAACATCGAAGCCGCAAAATTGATACAAGAGGCCACAGCTTCCCCACAAAGAGCGGGTAAAATTCTAGCCGCATATAATAATAGGCTAATGGAGAAATTTTGTAAGAAGGACGGATGACCAGGCACTAGCTCTTGCTATGGACTGTGGGCTCACCACACATCAATATCAGATGTTAAGACAGAATTAAAAAAAGATCGGTAAATATACAGCTTTGGTTGATATGAATTGACGTCTGAAAATTTGTATGCAATATTTCAGGAGTGGATTGTTACCCGAATTACCACAAACTAGCCCGTTTTAGCCAAAAAGCTCATCGCTTTTTTGCGTAAGGCACGATCGTACAGTGCTAGTTTGTTTTGTAATAGTGTTCAAAATCCCCCAAGAATTTCAAAATTTTGATTCGAAGCCAATAGAAAGTATTCCAAGGACCGCTCTCGTAACTTCAAAATTGACGAAGCTGGCGACCGCGGTTTTTAAACCGCAAGTCGGATCGAGTCTACAATGAAATTTGCATATCTTCGGAGTAAAAAAAGTATCCTCTGCCAATTTCATCAAAATCGGTTCAGCGGTCTGGCTGATAGCGTGTTTACAAGCAACTTCAACGATTTGACATCGAGACGCAGGTGCCGGAAAAATCATCAAAAATTCTCAAAATTTTGATTCGTGATCACGAGGCTGTATTCCAAAGCTCGCTGTTGTATCTTCAAAATTGACAAAGTTAGCGAACGCCATTTCTGGACCGGAAGTCGGATCTGGTACACAATGAAATTCTGACATCTTCAGGGCGAAAGGAGTATCCTCTGCAAATTTCATCAGCATCGGTTTAGCGGTGTGGAAAATGGCGGGTTTACAAGCAACTTCAACGATTTGACACTAAGACGCAGGTGCCGGAAAAATCCTCAAAAATTCTCAAAATTTTTATTCGTGACCACGAGGCTGTATTCCAAAGCTCGCTGTCGTATCTTCAAAATTGACAAAGTTAGCGAACGCCATTTCTGGACCGGACGTCGGATCTGGTACACAATGAAATTCTGACATCTTCAGGGCGAAAGGAGTATCCTCTGCAAATTTCATCAGCATCGGTTTAGCGGTGTGGAAAATGGCGGGTTTACAAGCAACTTCAACGATTGGACACTAAGACGCAGGTGCCGGAAAAATCCTCAAAAATTCTCAAAATTTTTATTCGTGAT
The DNA here is from genome assembly GCA_018257835.1 of Euura lappo. Classification (NCBI taxonomy): domain Eukaryota; kingdom Metazoa; phylum Arthropoda; class Insecta; order Hymenoptera; family Tenthredinidae; genus Euura; species Euura lappo. Next base: position 94,867 of record JAEUYN010001356.1, on the reverse strand, counting down.
CACGGGGCTGTATTCCAAAGCTCGCTGTCGTATCTTCAAAATTGACAAAGTTAGCGAACGCCATTTCTGGACCGGAAGTCGGATCTGGTACACAATGAAATTCTGACATCTTCAGGGCAAAAGAAATACCCTCTGCAAATTTCATCAGAATCGGTTTAGCGGTGTGGCAGATAGCGGGTTTACAAGAAATGGGGGGGTCACATACACCACTCTTGAAAATGCTCGAAAACGACTACCCGGGTGCCAAAACGTGCTCCCTACATGATTCCAGAATTTTTACTCGATCCGACGTTTTTTGCGATGGCGAATGTATAAGGCACTCCGTTTTCTACGATCGTGCCTAAAAACGATGAAGCGGGAATTACCCAACGAGGTTCGACAACTTCTCAAAGCTTCAGACGATGTAGAAAATATCGATAACGAGTTAGAAGAAGAAAGCCAAGACGAGGAAAGTGATGAATTGATCTAAGCGATGAAAACGGATACAATTTTTGTAATACATGACAAAATGATAGACAAATACAAATATTTTGAAAGATTTCCATATGCTTGAGTTCTAGAATTTCATACCTAACCAGGATGAGTTTTTCAGATTTTTTTATTCAATTTTCGATCCGCCATCTTGGAATTTTGAAATTTTGACTACAGATTCGGAATCAGCGACTCCAAAAACATTAAAGTACTGAACTTCAAGCGACCAGGATGAGTTTTTGAGATTTTTTAATTCAATTTTCGATCCGTCATCTTGAATTTCGAAATTTTGACTACAGATTCGGAATCAGCGACCCCAAAAACATTAAAGTACTGAATTTCAAGCGACTAGGAGGAGTTTTTGAGATTTTTTAATTCAATTTTCGATCCGCCATCTTGAATTTCGAAATTTTGACTACAGGTTCGGAATCAGCGACCTTAAAAACTAATAAATCTTTTACGATCTTTTCGAATTCTATCCCAGGAAACTGACAATCCATTCTGTGCGCCTTTTAGGGCATTTGGAAACAATGTGCGGCCGTCGGATTCGGAAGCAGACACGCTACCGTCTGAGCTACGCCCTCTGATGTAAGATAGTCACAGGTTTTGGTTTATAGCTTTGATGTGATTGGAAGTTGAATACAAGTATACACATCATATAAAGTGTCGTAGCGCGGTCGGTAGCGTGTCTGCTTCCGAATCCGACGGTCGTCGGTTCGATCCCAGCCCAGGTTAAACTTTTTTTTTCTTCCATCGTAAAATATCATCATGTAAGAAATCATATGATAAATTATAAAATTAAGTATGCATTTTACACAAAAAAAGTAGACCCATGTAAGAAATCACATGATAAATCATATGATAAATCAGGTAATAAATGTGAACCTGAAATCTTTCATAACAGCATACGATTTACCACATGATTAATTACATACTTTTTCATGACATTAATTATGACGTGAACTTTTTCACTAAGGAATGTTTGAACCCTGTGAGCTGTAACCAATGCTAAGAGGGTAACTAACTTAAGGGCATGCTGGACTCAGTCTTTTCCATATTTAAAAAATAATGAAGCCGGATATGAACGGGGGGGTGTTTAATGGGTTCCTTAGACGATTTGTAATCAAATTGGTAGCTGCATGAACGTGTATCTCACCAAAATCGAGTAAAATAAGGCTTTTTTGTTTCGCGAAGCGTGGGGACCGTCACTTGTTTTCACTGATATCACCGACTACGCATCACAAGGGTGGAAACGAACCATTGAGCGCCCTCAGGAATATAATTCCACTCACATATATCGCAAAACTTGTTCATTTCACTCAACGATGAAGACGAAAAATTGTGTCCAAAAAAAGACTGTAATTTTTCTCGGTATAAAGCACCGGCCGCGGCCATGTTGGATCGTTTCGCGTTGCGAGTCGGGCCGAGCAGCGCTTGCCAACCTTCGTCTCGCGGTCCTGCGTTTCACGAACCGCCGTTCCTTGTTCAGCGCTATGACAGCTGAGCGGGAATTCAAACGGAAATAATTCGGAATAATAATAGTTATAACAAATGTAAGGTATGTATAAGTTGTAAAAATTTGTAAATTAGTCTAATTGTAAGTAGTAATGTATTCGATGAAGTTATGGAGACGGAAACCATGTAACCCCGTGGGGAACAATAAATAAACATACATAAACATACATAAACATACATAATAATTATAATAATGCATTGTTATTATTATCATTATTATTATTATTATTATTATTATTATGATTATTTTTATTATTATTATTATTATTATTATTATTATTATTATTATCTTTACCGCCTTGTTCTTCGCTCTTTCCACTCCTGCTCTCCTGTCCATTATCTGTTTGGTTTTCCTCTCTCTATATGTTCTGTCTCCGCTTACTTTCATATTCCATTTTTCTTTTATTCTCTCCCCTCTTTCCGACACCATCCTTCTTCTTTCCTCCTCACTATCCAGTTCGTAGAACCATCTTCTCATCCCATCCTTTCCCTTCTTCTCGTTCAACCTTGTTACTTCGAATCTTCTCCCCAACTCTTTTTGCAACATCCCTTCCACTCTCTCTTTTGTGTCCTCCATATCCAGCCCCGTTATCACCAGCCTTCCTGCCGCCGCTTTCCTTTCTTCCTTTTCTTTCTCCCACCCTTCCTCCGTCATCGGTCCTAAATCCTTCATTTCCTCTTCCAGTTTCCTCTCCGCATCCCTTACTCTTCTTTCCTCAAATCCTCCACCCAGTTCCTCCATCTGTCTCATTTTCTCCTCCAACTCTGCCACTTTCCGTTCTAGTTCTCCAATTCTCTTGTCCTTTCTCACCCCGCTCTGTTCCATCTCCTTCCTTGCATTCTCTTCTGTCTCGTCTAACTTTTTCAGCTCGTCCAGGTTCCCTGAGGCCCTCCTCAGAGCCGCTCCCATGCTCGCTAGCTCTCCAGCCATTTTGCCCCTTGCTACTTGCCTCTCCATATCTCCTCTATAAACTTGCACTTTTCTAGCGTGACTTTACTTTGCCTCGTCCTTGCTTCGACTGGCTTCGACGCGCTCTGCTGCTGCCGCCCGCCTCGTGGCGCCCCCCTTCCCGCTCCCCTCCCCCTTGCTGCGCGCGACGCCGGCCGCCTGACGGGTCGACCCCTCACTCAGACGCCCGGCTGCCCGTCCCCCCTCACCCTTTCTCTCCTTTCTACCTCTCGACGCCTGGCTCTCGCCAGCTTCTCGCCCCACTCCCTTCCCGCACCCGCCTCGCCAACCAGGTCTCCAATCTCCCCTTCCCATCGTAGATCCCCAACGCAGCTCTCTGTCAGATGTTCCAGCGTTTCGTCCTCTTCCCCGCATATCCTGCATTTCCTGTCCTCTGCATCCAACCAGTATTTGTTTCCTCTCTCTTCATTCCCACATCTCAGTCTTGCTATCGTTCTTATCCCCTTGTCTCTCCTATTTCTGCTTTTTCTCAGGTATTCCGGCATCCCCTCTACAGTCCGCTCTGGTAACATGCCCTCTATCAATATGCCCGCTTCCCCTAATTCTCGCTCGAAGTCTACCCCCACTACTGACTAGCCTCGGGCTCACCTCGAGTTTCATATCCGTCTCTGTCAAAAGAGCCGCCCGCTGGCTCAATGCAATAGCGTATATTTTCGCTGCTTCAACTTCAATTTATCGTTATACTAATAATTGATTTTATTCGATGAAATAGAGATTATGTATTTTGTGATTTGACTATATCAATGTGTATTCTTAACACATCTGTAGGATAAATTATGATACTTACGAAGCTTTCTCAAAAGAACAAACTATACAAAAAACCAAACATCATGAGAAATGCAAATAATCAAAACTAGATGAAAATAAGTATGTATTCGCACAGTCATTTCAAATAAAATGCTTCTGTTTTGTGTAGGATATTTTATACAAAAGCATGACATTCCATTAAAAATGTATACTTACCGTATCTGACATAAATAAATACAAATAAATTAGCAAAACAGGCAGCCGAGCAGGCAGCTAAAGTCATCCGACGGCGTCGGGCTTATTACCGGAGCGCGAAGTGAATTTTGACAGCGAGACCGCGCGTCAGTAGTGGGGGTACCCGAGTTTCAAGAAAAATACTCCCCTAACCGCCCATAGCCGGGCTTATTACCAGAGCGGACTGTATTTGAATCCGTTTGTACCTCGCTACACTCCTTGAATCGTTAATTTTTCCCTGTCTTTCTTGCCATTGTACCACTTTATCTTTCTGAGCCAGCCTCTCACCCACCTCCTCATCCCTCTGTCTTGCCTGCACTACCCACTCCGAACTGACGCCACATCTGTTCAGGTATGTTTCCCGTTCTTCCTGCCATCTCGATTTCTCTCCCCTCTCCCCATCCCTTGCTGCCTCCCTCATGCATTCCCTTAGCATAGACTTTGCCGGATCCCTCCTCATCTTTTCCTCGAAGCGCATTGCCCTCTCGCCCGCTATTACTCTCAACTTATCCCTTTTCATCTCCTCCCTTACTATGTACCCCGGTGTCGTCCTTTCCAGCCCTAGAATCCACTTCAGGTACTTTTCCTGCACTCTCTCCACCTCCTCTCTCTCCGTCCAGCCCCATATCTCCACTCCGTACATCATTATACTTTTAATTATTGAGTCAAAAAGCTTCATCCTCCATCTCATGTCCCCTGCGAAGTTCCTTTCTCCGATGCTCCATATTTTCCCCATCGCCAAGTTTGCCTTCCTCACTCTTTCCCTCACATGCTCCTCTTGCCTTCCATTCCTTGTGAACCTGTACCCCAGGTATTCCATTGTCTTCGTTTCCTCCAGTTTCTTACCATTCCACCTCCAGTCCACTTCTTTTCTTCTTCCTCCTCCTTTTCCGCATACCATAACCTTTGTTTTCTCCGCATTCACCCTTAACTTTTTTCTTTTGAAGTACCTTTCTCCTCTCCTCATCATTTCTTCCATTTCCTCCTGTGACTCTGCCATCAGTACTATGTCATCCGCATACCCTAGTGGTCATACCTTTTCCCTTCCTATTACCACACCCCCGTCTTGCCCTTTCTTCATCACTTCCTCCAGATCCGAAATATATACATATATTGAATAATGTAGGGCTGAGTGGGCATCCCTGTCTCACCCCTTCCTCCACCCAGAAACTTCTTGACAGCACGTCTCCGGTCCTCACTCTGCATCTCGTTTCTTCGTAGACCTCCTTCACTTTCTCTATCAGTTCCTCACTTATCCCCCTCTCCTCCATCGTTTTCCACATTACCTTCCTGTCCAGCTTATCGAACGCCGCCTTCAAATCAATGAATGCTAGGAACACTTTCCCCTTCGGCTTCGCAATCCTTCTCTGTATAACATGATTCAAAATATATATATTATCTAACGTTCCTCTTCCCTTTCTGAATCCCGCCTGTGTTTCCCCAAACTTTCCCTTCTCCTCCATCTCCTTCGTTATCCTTTTATTTAATATCGCTGTATATACCTTGTACGCCGTACACGTGAGAGTCACTCCCCTGTAATTCTTTACCTCCTCTATGCTCCCTTTTTTGTGGATTGGTACTATGATACCGTCTCTCCAGTCTTCTGGGTACCCCCTTCCCTCCCATATCCCCTTCACCACCCTGTACAGCTTTTTCCCCATTATTTCTCTGCCGTATATCCACGCTTCGTTCCTAATTCCATCACTCCCTGGTGACTTCTTTTTCTTCAGCCTGTCTATCTGCTCCATCACCTCTGCTTCCGTCACTGTACTGCGCCTTATTCCCTCTCTTCTCCCCCCTCTTTCCTGTTCCCCTTCTCTCCTCCTGGTTCCTCCCAGGCTTTCCATGAAAAATTCTACCCATGTTTCTTCCTTGATTTTATCGCTTATCCCTGCTCCTTTCTTTCTCTGTTTGTTCACATATTCCCATGCTTCCGTCTCCGTTCTGATGCCTTCTACCCTCCTCTCCTCCTCCTCTTTCCACTCTGTTCTCTTCCTCTCGCACATGCCCTTGTAGTCTTTCCTGATGCCCCTATATCGTTCTATCTCTGCTGTGTCCTCGCTGTCCCTGGTCCTTCTCCACGCCCTCCTCACCTCTTTTTTCCCCCTTCTGCACTCTTCATCCCACCATGCGTTTTTTCCGATCTTCCACTCCTCTTTCCTTTCTCTTATTGTCGTGGCTTCCTCTATTTTCTGCTTCAGTTCTTTTCATTCTTCTTCCAGCGTTACTCCCTCCCACCTTATTCCTCCAATTTTCTGCTTGTATCCTTCTATCTCCCTGCCCCCCCATACTTGCACCTTCCTCTTCTTTTCTCTCTCCTTCCCTCTTTTTACCCCCCCCTTTATCTCGACTCTTATCGGTTGGTGATCCGACTCTGTCCTCGCTTCCACCCTGAAGTCTCTCACCTCCTCCCACGATCTCTCGTTCACCCACGCGTAGTCGATTGTCGTTTTCTGTATCCCTTTCACGTATGTGTATTCCCCTCTCTCATCCCCTTGTAAGTTTCCATTCAGCACCGTCCACCCTCTTTCCCCCGCTACCTCCAGTAGTGCACCCCCTTCCGCATTCTTTGTTTTGTCCTTTGCTCCTCTCTGGTCGTCTCCCCCCCCGTCTACCCCCCTCCCTCTCCCTCCCTCCTCTCCTATCCTCGCATTGAAATCCCCCCCTATTACCATCTTCCTTTCCTCTTTTTCATCATTCCTTAGTTTCACTATTTCTTTTAATAAATCCTTTCTCCCCCCTCTGTTGTAAACCGTCACTATATCCCACTGTTCTTTGTTCACTTTTATTTTCCTCACTTGGATCCCCTCCACTTCCACCCCTACTGTTTCGTCCCCCCTCAGTTCTTCCCTCACCCCCGTTATTATTCCCCCTCTCGCTCTTCCTTTTTTCATTTCCCTCGTTGCTGCTTGGCTTTTCCACACCCACCCCTTCGGCAATCTTTTCTCCCATCCACCCCATTCTTTCTCGTCTATCCAAGTTTCCATTACTCCTATTACATCAAAACCCCCCAGGTATTCCCAGAATTCCTCATCCTTGCCCCTGCACCCCGCCACGTTCCAGAATAGGACTTTTATTCCTTCTCTCTCCGTCTCTACTCCCCCCGGTCCCCCTGCCCCTCCTCTTCAGTCCCTCCCTCCGTTGTCGCGCTCACCAGTCGTCCCTGCTCATCGTCCCATCTCATTTCTACGTCATTTATCTTCAGCTTCCGGTAGCCCACTTTCGTCGTGTGCCCCATCTGCTTCCACTCTCTTGCCCTTTCCCTGATCGCGCCTTGCACCCTTCTCTCGTTCCATGTCAGGTCATCATCGATGTACACGCTTCTTCTGCCCAGGTTTTTCTTCCCCCCCATGACCCTTCTTTTCTCCTCCCACGTCCTGATTTTAATAATTACTATCGCTCCTATCCTTCCTGTTTTGATGACTTCTATTTCTTCTATCCCCACTTTCCCTCCTGCCGCCGTTTCTATTGCGTTTATAGCGGCCCCCCTCTTGTCTTCTGCTTCATTTATTTCCAGCCCCCTCACTACCACGTTTCTCTTTCTCTTCACTTTTTCTTTCTTCTCGTTCTCCTCCTCTATCGACTTTATTCTTTCCTCCACCTCTTTTAACTTCTTCGGCTCCGCTGCTACCCCTCCTACTTCCGCTCTCTCTTCTATCCTTTTCTCCCACACGTTTCTCGTCTCCTCTTTCTTTTTCTCCTGCTCCTCGAGCTTGTTTCTCTCCCACTCCAATTTCTCTTCCATCCTTTTCTCCCACTCTCTTCTTGCCTTGCTTTCTCTCTCTGCCCACTCCTCTCTCTCCTTTTCCATCTTCCTTATTTTCTCGTTCATCTCCGCCCTCTCTTTCTGCCAGTCTTCACTCTTTTGTTCCAGCTTTCTCGCTAGATCTCTCACCTCCTCTTTCGTCTCCTTGTTTCCTTCCGCCACCGCTTCCATTTTCCTGTTTAAATCCTTTAGGCTTGCCTCCGTCGCCGCCTGTCCCTTGCTGTACGCTTCCAGCAATCGCTCCAGCATTTTGTTTCCCCCCCCTTCCTTTCCTCTCGGGGACCTGCTCCCACTTCTTTTCCACTTTACCTCCCTGCCTTCCCGCTCCTCCGAAGATCTTCCTCTCTTTCTTTTCTCCTTTTCTCCGCCCGCTTCCTCTTCCTCCCATTCTCCCCCGTCTGTTGCGTTCTCTGTCTTCTCCTCCCCCCTGTCCTCCTCCTCCGTCTCCATTTCCTCCTTTTCCTTCTTCTTTTCCTCTGCTTTCTCGTCTTGCTCCTTCTCTTTATTTCCTTCTATATTTCCTTCTAGGTATTTGCCTAGCGCTGGCGACAAATGCGCTCCGACCCTTTCAAATAATCGCGCCTTTGACGGTCTCCCCACCACTCCTTTCCCCTCCCCCTGCCTACTCTCTCCCGTGCCGAGTCTCTTCGCTGCCGCGCTCGGCCCCTTCACCTTTCCCACCACTACACCGGTCTTACCCGGCATGCCGTGCACCGTCCAAGCCAACCTGACTAACGTAGTCTCGATGTCAGCCACCTTCGCGCCTGCGCTCTTCGTCTTTTCACCCTAACCTTGTCTGTCTCTGCCACCCTCCCTTTCACTTTCACCTTGTCTCTCTTGTCCTTTCCTCCCTTTCCTTTTCACAGTAATCCCTTCACTCACTTTCCTTCCCTTCGCCCTCACTCCTTCCTTCACTCGCACGACTGACTGACTAACTTTCTACTATTATTTCTCACTCCTCAGCTATCGTGCGTGCTACTTTGTTCTCCGTTACACCGGAAGGTGACAAAGAATTTGATATGCGTGGATGGAAGCTGGGAAGCATGGGACGAGAAGGAGGCGAAATGGGTGGACGAGAAGGAGTGGAAAAAAAGAGAGGCATGGAAAGAGAAAGAAAGGCTGGAGGAGGAATTGAGGAAACTAGGTATATACCTGGAGAGAAAGGAAGACAAGGAACCGGAGGCAGCAGCCGAGGGGATGGGTGGCGAGGATCAACAGGGGGAGTAGAGGGGAAGAGGGTAGGAAGACAGGTTGTGGGAGGTTAAGGGGATAAGAGGGCAAGTAGGATAAGAGGAAAATAATATAGATACAGTAGAACCTCGTTTATCCGGCCTCCGGTCATCCGAGGCTCCGCGTTATCCGAGGCAACGGACGCATCCGAGCACTCCGCATTATTCGAGGTGTATGCTCGGATAATACGGAAAAACCTCGGATAACACGGATGGAGCCGAGCGCCTATGCGTTACGCGCAAAGTATTTTGCGATCGCAACTTTGTTGCTCAAATGTACATATGTGAAATACATGAAATATTGTAAAAATTTTCGCATTTTTTTGTTTTTCCGTGTTATCCGAGTTTTCGTTCATCCGAGGTACCCCTTCCCCACATTACCTCGGATAAACGAGGTTCTACTGTAAGGTTGTTTTGGTAGGGAAGGGTTGGAAGTGGATTTTGTTTTGGTAGAAGTTTATTTTGATTTAGTGGGGTTTTTGTTGTGATTATGAGTTTGTTTTGTAGGGAAGGTTAGTTGATTTGAGTAGGTGAAAGTTTTGTTTTGTTAAGGAAAGGATAATAGATTTTAAGTGGAAATTAAAATTAAGTTTAAGTTGAAATTAAAAGTAGGATTAAGAGAAAAATGTAAGGAGATTTGTAAAAGCCGAAAGGCATTGCAAAGAATATATATTTATATAGTATACTATTATTATTATTATTATTATTATCATTGAAGAAAATTTACTCGAAAGTGGTGTGAATGAAAATGAAAACGTATGCGCCATTTTTTTTTTTTTGTACTAACACTGAAATCCTGTGAAACGCACAGAATAATCAAAATTCCGATTCTTTTGAGAGATTTTCAAGTTTCAGCATAAAAAAACTGGACAAGGCAGAGGTATAGAGTCGTAAACGCCATTTATTATTCGATTTTTTTTTATCTTGAAAATGTTGTGAAAATCGGAATTTCAATTTTTTCCGTAATAATAATGATGATGATGATGATGATGATGATGACGACGATAATGATGATGATGACGATAATAATAATAATAATAATAATAACAATTATTATCATAATATTATGATAATAATTATTATTATTATGATAATAACAATATGATAATTATTATTATTATCTTGCAAAAAATTTACTCGAAAGTGGTGAAATTTGTAAATGGAAATGAAAACTATGCGCCATTTTTTTTTCTTTTTCTACAAAAACTCTAAAATCCTGTGAAACGCATAAAAAAGTCTGATTTCAGAGTTCTTTATGTGAAATTTTCAAAATTCAAAATTCAAAATTCAAAAAAAAAAAAAACATTGACAGGGCAACGGTATAAAGTCGTATAGTCGTAGTACGCCATTTTTTTCACAAATACTCTTGTCCTGTGCAACGCATAGAAGAATTGAAATTCCGATTTTCACAACATTTTCAAGATAAAAAAAAATAAAAATAAAGGGCGTATACGACTTTACACCTCTGCCTTATCTAGTTTTTTTTTTATGCTGAAACTTGAAAATCTCTCAAAAGAATCGGAATTTTGATTATTCTGTGCGTTTCACAGGATTTCAGTGTTAGTACAAAAAAAAAAAAAATGGCGCATACGTTTTCATTTTCATTCACACCACTTTCGAGTAAATTTTTTTCAATGATAATAATAATTATTATTATTATAATAATTGTTATGATTATTATTTCGGAAATTGTAATTATAATGATAATAATAGTAATAATAATATAATGATAATAATATAATAATAATAATAATAATAATAATAATAATAATAATAATAATAATAAATAATAATAATAACAATGCATTATTATAATTATTATGTATGTTTATGTATGTTTATGTATGTTTATTTATTGTTCCCCTCGGGGTTACATGGTTTCCGTCTCCATAACTTCATCGAATACATTACTACTTACAATTAGACTAATTTACAAATTTTTACAACTTATACATACCTTACATTTGTTATAACTATTATTATTCCGAATTATTTCCGTTTGAATTCCCGCTCAGCTGTCATAGCGCTGAACAAGGAACGGCGGTTCGTGAAACGCAGGACCGCGAGACGAAGGTTGGCAAGCGCTGCTCGGCCCGACTCGCAACGCGAAACGATCCAACATGGCCGCGGCCGGTGCTTTATACCGAGAAAAATTACAGTATTTTTTTGGAAACAATTTTTCGTCTTCATCGTTGAGTGAAATGAACAAGTTTTGCGATATATGTGAGTGGAATTATATTCCTGAGGGCGCTCAACGGTTCGTTTCCACCCTTGTGATGCGTAGTCGGTGATATCAGTGAAAACAAGTGACGGTCCCCACGCATGCAGCTACCAATTTGATTACAAATCGTCTAAGGAACCCATTAAACACCCCCCCGTTCATATCCGGCGTCATTATTTTTTAAATATGGAAATCTGAGTCCAGCATGCCCTTAAGTGTGAGGTCTTGTAACGTCAACTTTTCATTGGGATTTAGTTTTTCTAGATACATATTCTAAAACTATTTTGGGGTCCCAAGTATGCGAATACTTAGGGTTATTTGGTCGTAAATTTTGTACTCCTTTCAAAAACCTCCTAATTCTAGAATCATTTCCGAACTCGGGTCCTATGATTAAAGTAATATAAGATCTGATAGAGTTCAGTGTGCCATATGAGGCCCCCGTTTTGAATATATTTGTCAAAAAACTAATGATATCTAAGATCGACTTATTCAACAGATTTTTTCTATTGCAGTCACAAAACTTCCACCATAGCTTCAGTCCAGTATTGTATTGCTTCAGTGTTTTCTCTGCTACTGAATTGATTAATATTTCCATAGCATAATTTGGTAAACCTCTTTGTCTGTAGGCTTCCCGGATAATTTTCGCTACCACCAGGGTAAGTTTGTTCCATAAAGGGTGTCGAAGTCTATTAGTGATGATTGAGTGATTTTCTTGACTGTTGTAGAGTTAGGTTAGGGAAGATGCATGGGTGTAACAGACATATCATATCATATGGCTGTGTCCCAATTTGTAAAAATATCCACTTACACTTACACTTACACTTAGCCTATTTTTGCGCTCGTGCCTACGCCAATGGTCGAGCACTCGAGCGAAGTCTTGCGGAGATGCACTGAACTAGGTTGCCGTGCGCATGCGCGCCGCGCCTTGGCGCTACATTTGTTTTTGATCGTTGAGCAAGTTATCACTCATATACCTACACGCTATCGGAATAGAAAATGAAATGTAATCTCACCTAAATCAACGATTAACGATGCTTTTTTTTACGTAAAACTTTGATTCGAAACTTTTATTGTGATAAAATGACACACAGTAGAAATATTGAAAACATAACAAGAATGATACAAAAACACGTGTTAATATAATTTCAAAGTTTGAAATGAAGATGGATACTGATAACTACTTTTTTGTTTACATATAACAACAACGGAAGTACGGATATTTTGAAATCACATACATATGTATAACAAGAATAATATAAAAGCACGTGTTAAAATAATTTCAAAGTTTGAAATAGCATATTTTGAAAACGTAACACGAATGATATAAAAACAAGTGTTAAAAAATTTCAAAGTTTGAAATAGCATATTTTGAAAACGTAAGAAGAATGATATAAAAACACGTGTTAAAATAATTTCAAAGTTTGAAATGAAGGTGGATACTGATAACTACTTTTTTGTTTACATGTAACAACGACGGAAGTATGGATATTTTGAAAACATAACAAGAAAGATATAAAAAAGCGTGTTGAAATTACGATTAAATAATTAGTTATAGTCGACGCTACGCGTACACTACGCGTACGCTGCTGGGTGACGTCTAGGGACGAGCATCGAATAGTACATTGTGTATCAAGGGCGGAAAGCGAGCGATTGACGCGAGTGCGAGTTTCGGGTGAGCCGAGGGGACCCGAAGCACCCTCGGCTCGCCGAAGGCGAGCCGAGGGTCGCGGAGGGACCCGAGGCTCACCCGAAACTCGCACGAGCGTCGATCGCCTTCCGCCCGTGGTGCACACGATACTTTTTGTCTATAACCTGCATTGAAAGTTTGCCTTTGAGTGCACACAGAAAACCAAGATATTTTACTGAAGGGGAACAAAAAAAAACAATTTATTTTAAAAGCCGACTTATGACGGACCACTGTGCGTGGCGCAGCGGGGTCCAGGGGCCGCAGGCCCCTGGTGGGGTCGAGGGGCGAAGCCCTCGTCGGGGGGTTCGGGGGGCCGAAGGCCCCCCGACTCAAAACAGAGACCCAAATTTTATTGGAAAAAAAAATCTTTTCTGTTATATTTTTATTTCTCATTTTCATCAATTGCACAACACATCTTAATTTTATCAATATAGTATCTTATAATACGTTTTTGGCACAATGCTTTTTTATCTTTATCAATATGGTTATACATTTTGAATTTTTATCAATGGTATCTTATAATACTGTTTTAGCACAATCCTTTTTTATCTTTATCAATATAGTTATACATTTTGAATTTTCATCAAAGTATCTTATAATACGTTTTTGGCACAATGCTTTTTTATCTTGATCAATAGCTATACATTTTGAATTTTTTGCTATCAATAGTACTGCAAGTATGAAATTCGTTGCTTTAAATATTTTTATACGTATATATGGTCCTCAGATGTATTTCCGAATTGGAAACTGTTTTCATTTAGTAATAGTGACGGTGGAGTAATTGATGTTGATTATTGTCACTCGTCTGTCAGAATCTTCAGTATTCCCTACTGCAGAATTGTTTTCTTTTTCTTCAATCTTGGTTGGGTCGTTCTTTGGTCCTTTGGCTGCAGAGTTTGGTTCGGTTTCAACATCAACTTTTGAAGAGGATGCATTCAGGTTGATTGTCGATGCAATCTGGTTCCCAATCTTCCTCTTGTATTCGGTGGAATCTTCAATGTACCCTATAAAACAAGGAAATTTCGATCAGTTAATCTTTCACAAAATGTTTTTTTCTATTTGTCTTTATATCCATATTTTTTTTGTTACCTTCAGCGACTGTACTGGATTTCCATCCACCGTGCCGTTTCAATGTTGTTAGATCTGCGCCAGAATCAGCGAGCAGAGTTGCGGACGTCCGTCTGAAGCTGTGTCCAGTGTAAAGATTTGCGTCGGGCAATTTCAAATATTCTGCAATATCACTTGGCATCTTGCCAAATTTGTTCTTCCCAATAACCTGCGATGTGCACTTTCCTCTTTGGTAATTGAGGAAGAAACGGTCAGAGCTTGCATTTGCAGGCCGCAGAGCTTTGTATTTGGAAACAACGTTGCAAAATTCCCCATCGACTGTGAACGATCGTGGAATTTTTGTCTTCGTGTAAGGGATTTTGATCAGCATGATATCTCCTTGGTGTTGAATATCCTGGAGTTTGATGTTTGCCAATTCTTCCCGCCTGCACGCACCGCAGATTCCAAAGATTAGAGCGACCTGAAAATATTACAATTATAAAGTAATACAAAAGTGTACAATTCCGTTGTTTGTTTATATTCCGATGACGAAGTATAAGAAATGAGTATTAATTACCTTCGTTGCCAGAAACTTTTCATCCGGAGCCTCGGAAAGGAACTTTTCAATATCAGTCGACGTCAAAACTTTCGATTTCTTCCCCCTATATCCTTCCGATGTCCTTTTCAGAAATGCTGACAATTTGAGGTACTTCGCGATGTCAATATTATCGTTATTTTTCAAAGTCGTTTTTAACATCGAGTAAGTCGACCACAAAGTCGGCGGTTTCAATTTCTCGGAAAGCTCGATGAAATACGCCATTAGAACATTTTCTGTCACAACCTTAGCGTTGTGGGATTGTCTCCACTCTTTGAAGGTTATGTACACGCCATTGTACTTATTCCTTGAGATTTTCGGCAACAGGTTTTCTTTGGCACTTTCAACTTTTTCGCGCATTTCAGGCGGCGTGCACGACTCCTCCTCGCTACTCTCATCCACTTTTTCGTCGGATCGATTATTAATTTCCATTTTTATGTCGGATGAACGCGGAATCGAATTATACGGCAACACAGACAATGATATCCATGTGACCTGCAGTACCGACCGCCGACAGTTTCGGCGAGTGGCGGCGCTACCGTCGACCTATATTGCCCGGTACGTACTCGATTTCGCGCGTGGTATTTGTTGAAGCGGGCGCAAAGTGCGCTTTTGCGCCCGCTTCGATGCGTTCTTTGCGCCCGCCAGCATTTTGCGCCCGCCTATTCGCTTCCGGGCGAGAAACAGACACTTTGCGCCCACTTCACATGCACGAAAAGGCATACTTTCGGTGCAGGTTGGACAAAAAGAAAAATATGTAACGGTGTACCTCGTGGGGACCAAGGTGGAAATGGTCGCTCCCCTTTCCACCGGGTGCTCAGAGTAAACCAGGGTCAGATTTAAGGAAAGGGAAGTAAAGAGGAGTGTGAATGATAACACACTGTTTATATTTATAACAAAATAATAATAATTTTATTCAAATAAAGCTAAGGCACGGTATTCTCCGGATCGCGGACGGCGGCGGAGTCTCTGGAATACAAAAATATACAGGCTACAGTCAGCTTGACTTATAACTAAATTGCCTATACTCTTATTACTATCTTAACCTATGCGCGCAGTAAATTCTAGTTATGAAATAAATGAGAGATAATTAGTTATTAAGAATTATTAAAGGAGTCCTAAACTCCGAAATTATATACACTCCCGACAAAAATTAACGGGCCACCCCTTTTTTCTCGAAATATTGCCTTTTTTCAAAGTTCTATAACTTCGCGAAAAATGTGACTAGACGGACGTTTCAAAACGCATTTTGAAGCTTGAAGTGTCAGCTTCAAAATGCGGTTTTGACATTGTGTCTACGGATGACCAGACCGAAGTTATGTCAGTTTAAAGCAACCAGTGACGAATTCGTAAACCGAACTCCAACTTTCAGATGCTGTACCGGACGGGAGAATTTTTTTTTCGAATTTCTAAAATGAACGATTTCAAGGTTTGGATTTCCTCTTCAAATTCCGTTTTTAACATTTGCTCTACGATCATTTTTCGCCGAGATATTCGATTTCAAAGACAATCAAGCGTCAGCATTACCCAAGATGTACCACGAGGAGGTTGCACGGTAGGATTTACATCTCGTGTGTCTGTGTATGAATTGCTGAATGGATGTGTGTGCATGTGTGCCTGTACTGTAGATAATGTTTACAGGTGAAGATTAGGACCCCACGGCTCGTCACTTCCGTGGTATTTAAGTGACTCCAAACCCTCTTCACACTGTAGTGATCTCGACGCAGATTAATAGCGCGTGTTGCCCCCTCTTTGCATCAATACCTCGCGGCATCGTCTTCGCATATTGATGCATTTTCTTATCAACTCCTGTGGTATTTCCCACCAAATTTCTCGGAGTGCGGTGCGTAGTTCAGCCAGGTTTGAAGGCTGGATACGACGCCTTCGTAGCCTTCGTCCAACCATGTCCCATACATGTTCAATTGGGTTGAGATCTGGGCTCACAGCTGGGTGTTTTAGAAGCTGGATGTTGTTTTGCTGGAAGAACTGCTGGGTGATCCTCGCAGTGTGCGGTCTCGCGTTATCTTGCATCATTACAAAACTTCTTCCTTGGTGGTCACGTAGCGGCAGAATATGAGGTGTTAGAACCTCGTCGATGTATCGCTGTGCGTTCATTCCCGGTGGTGGAATTACGACGAGTTCAGTGCGGCCAGTCATCGAAATGCCACCCCAAACCATCACTGATCCGCCGCCGTACGGATGGACGGGATTGAAACAATCTTGGAGATATCGTTCTCCCCTTCGACGCCATACACGTCTGCGCCCATCATTTCCGTATAAGCAAAATCGCGATTCGTCGGTGAAACATACCCGATTCCATTGCCGTTGACGCCACGTCACGTATCTCCGAGCATATTCTAAGCGAGCACGGCGATGTTGATTGGTAAGAAAAGGTGCTCGGACAGGTCTGCTCGCTCGCAATCCAACTTCCTTCAATCTGTTTTTGACAGTTGACACAGAAATCCGTCGGTCGTTGTGCCGCGGGAGTTCATCTCGAGCTTCTCCTGCTGCCATAAATCGCCGGTTCAAAACGTTTCTCACGATAGCCCTGTCCTGTCTAGCAGTTGTTATCCGTGGTCGACCTTGGCCACGTAGTCTGCCGAATTCACCAGTTTGGAGATAGCGGCTCCAAGCTCTTTGAATTACGGATCGGCTCACTCCCATTTCGGTAGCTACGGAACGCTGAGATCTTCCTTCCTCGAGGAGAGTTACGATACGCATAACTTGCATCTCTGTTAGGTATTGCCGCGGCATGGCGTCAAGATATTGTACAACAAAAGGTTCTAGCGTACTTTATTTGAATAACCAAGCGTCCAGTACAAACAGAAGAAAGTCGGCATAGAGCGCGATGAAAAACAGACGAAAATCTACATAGGCCGCGGAGGAAAACAAATGCGAATCGGCGTAGAGCGCGATGAAGAACAGATGAAAATCGACATAGGCCGCGGAGGAAAACAAATGCGAATCGGCGCTGAGCGCGATGAAGAACAGATGAAAATCGACATAGGCCGCGGAGGAAAACAAATGCGAATCGGCGTTGAGCGCGATGAAGAACAGATGAAAATCGACATAGACCGCGGAGGAAAACAAATGTGAACCGGCACAGGGCGAGCGACGTGAAAAACGAAATAAAATGGGCAAGAAGAACATTGTCGGAGAGCATTAAAAAAAGAATGGCATAAATTAGGTTTAATAGGGTCGGCGGTACACGTGTGAAAGTATTCAACTTGAAATCGAATCAGTTGCAGAATGTTCTTAAAAAATTGATTTCTTATTTGCTTTTCATAATCATATCAATCAATCCACAAACGGACTCGAGATGTAAATCCTACCGTGCAACCTCCTCGTGGTACATCTTGGGTAATGCTGATGCCGGAGGTAGACTTGGTGAACGCTTGATTGTCTTTGAAATCGAATATCTCGGCGAAAAATGATCGTAGAGCAAATGTTAAAAACGAAATTTGAAGAGGACACTTTCATCTTCGAGATGGTAACAGGGGCCACCCGGATTGCCATTATTAGGCTGCCTGTGTGAAGTTGAACTTCAAATTTTTATTTATGGATTTACAGGGTCATCTTCGTGTAGGAGCTGGACTTCAAAAAGACATTACATGCAATGTCGCAGTATTGATGTGGAAAGAGGACGTTTTAAGCTTCAAAATGGCTTTTTAACAATCCTCCTACGATAATTCGTTCGCCTGTTACGTTAGGTCAAACTTTTACGGACGCTTTTTCGTTCAATGCCTTGTAACTCGACGGAGAAAAATCGTAGAGCAAAAGTTAAAAACGGAATTTGAAGAGGAAATCCAAACCTTGAAATCGTTCATTTTAGAAATTCGAAAAAAAAATTCTCCCGTCCGGTACAGCATCTGAAAGTTGGAGTTCGGTTTACGAATTCGTCACTGGTTGCTTTAAACTGACATAACTTCGGTCTGGTCATCCGTAGACACAATGTCAAAACCGCATTTTGAAGCTGACACTTCAAGCTTCAAAATGCGTTTTGAATTGTCCGTCTAGTCACATTTTTCGCGAAGTTATAGAACTTTGAAAAAAGGCAATATTTCGAGAAAAAAGGGGTGGCCCGTTAATTTTTGTCGTGAGTGTATATCAAGAAAATATATCAAGAAAATATTAAAGGAAATATTAAAGGAGTTCTATCTCCGAAAATGTCTAACTTATATCAGGAATATTAAATACTAAAGTTCAAATGAGTATTTAATATTAATATGAAATAACGAATCAAATTAATGAATGAATATTACAGGAGAGTTAAAGTACGGTACGGTATTAAATACTACGGCCTAAATTTATACAGGTTCTAACGGAATAAACGGAACGGTCTACGGTACAATAAAGTCGCGGTGTCTAAGCGCGAGACTCTATCCCGGGTGGTCTGAGGTCGCACCCTACAGTCCAAAAGTGAGTCAAGATCAGTGAGCTTGGTCGGGAGCGCCCGGCTTGGCTGGTCGATCAAGACTGCCCGCTGCTGATCTGGCCGGTCGTTATAACTGCGCTCGGGTGCGCTCTGGCTGTGAGAAGCGGCGCGCCTATCGGCGGCCTGTGAACTACGGTCCGGCTCATCTGGCGGATGGCCGGTTGACTCTGGTGACGGGATGTAGGCCGTCGGTCGATAGGGTATCGATCGCCGGATCGATGTGTTCGTATGGTAATTACCATACGCTAATGACGGGTTATCGACCGTCGGCTGTACATCCCGTCACACCCCCCTCCTCTTCGGGGTGTAAGCGGAACGCTTATGGGGGTAGTGTTTGTACTATTCTAACTTATTTGCTATTCTTAACCTATTGCTTATTCTATTGCTATTTATATTTGCGGGTGGGCATGATCCGAATATTTATTATTCGTCCACGTCGTTCTTCGTGAACGGCTTGAGATCGCGTACGTGGATGTGTGTGACTATCTTTCCTCGTTCTGGTTTCAGGTCGAATATCACGGGCGATATTACGCGATGTACGGTGTACGGCCCTTCGTAACGAGGCGCTAGTTTGGCGTTTCTATTGGCGGCCTTGTCGGAGAGGATGTGTGTCCTCCTTAGGACTGTCTGTCCTAGCTGGGGTCGCCAGTCTCGGTGTCTCAGGTTGTAGTAGTGTTGTTGTTTCTGGAACGCTCGTGCGAGGTTTACCCGTACGAGTTCGTACGCCTCTCGTAGCCTTTTTAAGCGGGCTTCCGCGGTTAGTCCGTCGTTCTTCCTCTCGACACCCCCTGGTACGGGGAGTTCTCGGCCGAGGTTTAGGTACGCTGGTGTGTACCCCGTGGCGTCGTGCTTGGACGTATTGTAGGCGAACGCGAATTCTGGTATGAGTTCGTCCCACGTTTTCTGTTTCTGGTTAACGTACTGGCGGATCATCGTTTTCAGCACTCGGTTGGCCCTTTCGACGGGGTTGCACTGCGGTGTGTACGGCGGTGTTCGGCGGTTCGTGATGTTGTACTGCTGGACTAGCTTCGTAAACTCCTTGCTATCAAACTGCTTCCCGTTGTCAGTTGTGAATATCTTTGGACATCCGTGTCGGAGTACGGCTAGTTCTCTGACGGTTTTCGTGACGGCGGTGGCGGTGGCGGTTCGTAAGGGTTTTACCTCGACCCATTTCGTAAAACGGTCCTGTATCACCACTAGCTGTGTGTGACCCGTGCTTGACCGGGGTAGTGGTCCGACGAGGTCTACGGAGACGTGCTCCCAAGGTTCGGCCACCAAGGTTGCGTGCATCTGTCCGGCGGTTGCTTGCTGCATCGGTTTGTTTCGCTGGCAGTTACCGCATGCTCGTACATACTGGGTTGCCTCTCTTAACATACCGGGCCAGTAGTAGTTTCGGGCTAGTCGGCTTAACGTTTTGGCGATGCCAAGATGTCCGGCGGTCGGGTCGTCGTGGTTCTCCGAGAGCACTCGCGCGCGTTGCTCTTTGGGGACACATCTTTTCCAATCTTCTTTCTCGCTGGTGTCGTTGAAGTCGAGTGTGTGGAGGATGTGTTTGTATAGCACACCGTCCTGGATACAAAATTCCGGGTTGCGGTCGGGTTCGTCCTGTACGGCCTTCTTCATCGTGAGGTACCACGAGCATGTGATCGGTTGATCGATTGCGTGGAGGAAGTTTCGTGACGGTGCGTCTGCTACAACGTTTTCCTCTCCCTTTCGGTAGCGGATCTCGAAGTCGTACTGTTGTAGTTCGAGGGCCCATCTAGCGAGTCGGCCTGAGGGGCTGTCTAGTTTTTGTAGCCACTTGAGGGACTGGTGGTCGGTGATGACGGTAAAACGGTATCCCTCTAGGTATGCCCTCAGTTTGCGGATTCCCCACACAACAGCGAGACACTCTTTTTCTGTGACGGAGTAGTTTCGCTCTGCTTGATTTAACGTACGGCTGGCGTAGGCGATGACCCTTTCTTCTCCATCCTCTTCTTGGGTCAGGACGGCGCCTAGGCCAATGGAACTAGCGTCGGTTTGCAGTGTAAACGGTTTGTTGAAGTCAGGGCAGGCGAGTATTGGTGTTGTGATGAGGCGCTCTTTTAATTCATGGAACGCTTCTTCCTGAGAGGCTTCCCATTGCCATTTTGTCCGTTTTTTCAGGAGTTCGTGCAGGGGTGCTGCGATCGTGGCGACATCTGGTATGAAACGTCTGTACCACGATGTGATTCCTAAGAATCGGCGGAGTGCCTTCCTGTTTGTCGGTGCGTTTATCTTCCGGATGGCCTCGATTTTGTCCAGGTCGGTACGGATGCCCTGTTCGTCGATTACGTGGCCTAGGTATTTTAGGTTCGTCACGCAAAAGTGGCACTTGTCGGCGTTCATTCGTAAGTTCGCGGCGCGGAGTCGGCGGAATACCTCGCGTAGGTGTTGCAAGTGTTCGTCGAACGTTTTGCTTACCACCACGATGTCGTCTAGGTAGGCAAACGCGTGTGGCTCCATGTCTGGTCCGATCACCTGGTCTAGAAGGCGTTGGAACGTGGCTGGCGCTGAGTGGAGGCCAAAAGGCATCACCTTGAACTGGAATAGTCCCCTCCCTGGGACTGTGAATGCGGTAATCGGTTTGCTCGCTGCGGTCAGTGGTATCTGCCAATACCCGTTCTTGAGGTCGATGGTGGTCAGGTACTTTGCTCCCCTGAGCTTGTCGAGGGTAGCGTTTACCTGGGGTAGCGGGTAGGCATCGCGCTCGGTCACCTCGTTGACTTTCCGGTAGTCAATACAGAACCGTATTTTGCCGTCTTTCTTTTTGACAATTACTACGGGGGAGCTCCAGGGGCCGTATGCTCGTTCGATCACCCCCTCTTCTAGCATTTTCTTCACCTCCGCGTCAATGATGGCTTGCATCGCGGGGTTTCGCGGTCGGTACCGTTGTTTTATCGGTCGGTCGGTTTTTAATCGGATGTGGTGCTTAGTCAGTGGAGTTGCGCCACTGACTTTTTCGAACTTCGGAAGTTCCTCGTCCAGGAACTGTTGCAGGTTGTCTCGTTCTCGCGGCGCGATCGCGGCTAGACCACCAGGTTGGTCTAGGCCCCGGGGTGTGACATCGGTCAGTCTACACGTCGCGGGGTCGATTTCTCGTCCGGCGATCGTTACCCGGATGTCGAGTACGCGTAGGAGGTCGGTTCCGATCAGGATTTCGTAGCCTAATGACGGTAGGACGTAAAACGAGTGGCGAATGAGTTGGCCCACTATCGCGATCAGTCCTTCGGCTTTTTCGTCCATGCTGGTCTCGGTCCCATCGGCTAGGGTGGCGAAAGATCGTTCGTCGTGTCTGGTCCATCCGGTCTGGTAGCATCGTTCTGCCATTTCGCGGTTGATGTATGACGCCGCTGCGCCAGTGTCTAGCAGCGCCATGGTGGAGTAGCCGGCTATCTCCACTTTTAATCGGAAGCGTTCGTCTGTTAGCGGCCGGATCGGTTCTAGTTTGCTGACCCGGCCGGTTCCTCGTTTCCCGGACGTGGGCAGTTGCAGTCCCTGGAGAAGACTCCGTCTTTCCCACACCAGGAGCAAAACAATTTAGAGGCTTGTTTGCAATCGTGGCGGCTGTGTCCTCTTTGCTTGCATCGCCAGCAGCATTCTTTACGGTCGTAGTAGCTGGCCTGTGAACTCGCGGCTACGGTTTCGTTGGCTCGGGGTTTCGTGCCATTTGTACCGGTGTTCTTTATGACACTATTTGCTGTACCCTGTCTCTGCTCTCTGGTCAGCTCCTCGTATTCGTCTGCCTTCTGTACTAGTCGACCGATGCAATCCACCATGTCGCGGTGGATGTACATGCGGTATGCGGGTCGGAGGCCGAAGTACAGAACATCGAGTTGCTCTTCTGGTCGCATGCCGCCTCTGCGGCGCATGAGGGTCTGGACTGTCGTGATGAATTTTCTGGCGGGTTCGTTTTCTCCTTGGACGCGGTCTCGGATTTGTTTGTCCAACATCCTTCTTTCTCCGGCTGGGACATAGTAATGCTTTAGACATTCTTCAAAACTAGCCCAGTCGTACCAACTATCTCTGGCATTGCGGTACCATAGTTGGGCCTCTCCCTTCAGGAGTTCGGGGAGACTGCGGAGTAGCTGGCGGTCGGTGATCTGGTATGCTTCCTTCAGTTCGGCCACGCGTTCGAGGAAGGAGTGGACGTCCTTCCCATCGAAGTGGCAGTTCCACTTCCGAACTTGGTCGATGACGTTTGGCTCGTCCGCCATCCTCTGTGTTGCCCCGTGCATCGGCGGTGGAGGGTTGGATATCTGTATCAGGAGCGGAGAGTTCGGTAGTCGGGTGGAGTGTAACAAGTTTTGCGGGGGTGGTTGGCTTTGGGGAGGTGGCGGGTTTCGCGGCGGTTCGGTATTTGGCGGATTTTGTGGGGATGCACTCGAGTGCTCGGGTGGAGGCGCAGACGGCAGGTTTTGACCCTCTGCCCTCCTATCGGCGTGAGACGGTCCTGCGCTCGTTGTCTCTCTCGGTTCGGCAATAGCGTCTAGGTTGTTGTAGATAAATGCCACCAGGCGTTTACGGAGGTCGTCTAGTGACTCGTCGGGGCGTCTGTCTACTTGGCTCAGTAGCGTTTCTATGGCGTCCCTTCTTGGTCCATGTGTTTCGGGAGGATCTTCCTGTTGCGGAGACGGTTGGATTGCGGGCGGTGGCGGGGGTAGTGGAGGTGGAGGTGGCGGGGTTGGCAGGTTTTGACCATCTGCCCTCCTATCGATATGGGACGCATCTGCGTCTGCCGTATCCTTCGGCTTGATGATGATGTCTGGGTTAGTACGGATAAACGCCGCCAAGCGTTTGCGGAGTTCGTCTAGTGTCCCAATGGAGTCTACGTTTACTCGTTTCAGTAACGTTTCTACCGCTTCCTTCTTTAGGCCATAGATCCAGGCGGTTCCTGTCGCTTCTGATGCCATCTTCTTCTGGGTCGGGTTTTACAATGTTCGGTACTTAAGACTAGCTTATACTTAAAAAAAAAAATCGAGCTGACTGCTGCCTCAAGAAAGAAAAATCGGTCCCTGTTCGGGCGCCATTTGTAACGGTGTACCTCGTGGGGACCAAGGTGGAAATGGTCGCTCCCCTTTCCACCGGGTGCTCAGAGTAAACCAGGGTCAGATTTAAGGAAAGGGAAGTAAAGAGGAGTGTGAATGATAACACACTGTTTATATTTATAACAAAATAATAATAATTTTATTCAAATAAAGCTAAGGCACGGTATTCTCCGGATCGCGGACGGCGGCGGAGTCTCTGGAATACAAAAATATACAGGCTACAGTCAGCTTGACTTATAACTAAATTGCCTATACTCTTATTACTATCTTAACCTATGCGCGCAGTAAATTCTAGTTATGAAATAAATGAGAGATAATTAGTTATTAAGAATTATTAAAGGAGTCCTAAACTCCGAAATTATATATATCAAGAAAATATTAAAGGAAATATTAAAGGAGTTCTATCTCCGAAAATGTCTAACTTATATCAGGAATATTAAATACTAAAGTTCAAATGAGTATTTAATATTAATATGAAATAACGAATCAAATTAATGAATGAATATTACAGGAGAGTTAAAGTACGGTACGGTATTAAATGCTACGGCCTAAATTTATACAGGTTCTAACGGAATAAACGGAACGGTCTACGGTACAATAAAGTCGCGGTGTCTAAGCGCGAGACTCTATCCCGGGTGGTCTGAGGTCGCACCCTACAGTCCAAAAGTGAGTCAAGATCAGTGAGCTTGGTCGGGAGCGCCCGGCTTGGCTGGTCGATCAAGACTGCCCGCTGCTGATCTGGCCGGTCGTTATAACTGCGCTCGGGTGCGCTCTGGCTGTGAGAAGCGGCGCGCCTATCGGCGGCCTGTGAACTACGGTCCGGCTCATCTGGCGGATGGCCGGTTGACTCTGGTGACGGGATGTAGGCCGTCGGTCGATAGGGTATCGATCGCCGGATCGATGTGTTCGTATGGTAATTACCATACGCTAATGACGGGTTATCGACCGTCGGCTGTACATCCCGTCACAAATATCGATATTAATATCAAATGATATATCAAAAGACAAGTATCGATATTGCGATAATATCGGAAACAAAATATCGATATTTGTTAATATCGATATTTTTGCTAATATCGACATTTTTCACCACCAATTTGAATAAAATTACACAATCCATGAAAATTATTAGTCATACTGGAAAAATAAAGGTACAAACAGTCATTGAACTTCATTATCAACATGCTAAAAGATAATTGTACAAAAGACTATTTCAAAAAAGGAATTATTCGCGAAGCGCATCGTAATATAACCTCAAAAAATTCACGTTGTCATACCGGTACAATTAATTGACCTCGAAAGTTTGAAGGTCAGAAGTTGGAGAAGTCTTGAAAAGGCGTTTCAGCCAACCGTTGGAATATTGATATCACAACGCAAATATCGATATTTTTCCGATATTATCGAAACGGTAATATCGATATAAAAATATCGAATATCGCAAATAAAATATCGATATTTCCGATATATCGATATTCGATGCTCATCCCTAGCGACGTCAGACGTAGCGTCGAACGTCGAACGTCGACCTCTGATGCCCCATTGTAGGCTCGATACAGCAATCAACGTCAGGAAAATACGAAGCGTGTACAGAAGCGATAGACAGGATACGGAAGGAGGTGAAGAAATGATCTCAGAATTGGAAAAGTGATGAGAGGAATGAATAGGGGAAGGTTGGAAGGGCGATAAAAGTGGAAGGTGCTCAGGTAAGAAAGTTCTTTGAAATCCTAAGAGGTTAGTGAATACAGTTGTAGCAGAACAAATTAAACGAATGAGAAAATGGAAGAATACAAGAAGAGCTAGATGAATACGTTATTAAAATCAGTTTTATCATTTGGAAAACGGGATTTACGAGAGTGAGAAAATGGAGATGAAACGTGAAAAACGGTGATTGTAAAATGATTCCACTGAAAGAGAATATAGAAAAAGAAGAAACTTGAGTAAAGTGGACTGCAATTGAAAGGCTGGCGAAAAAGGCAAAAGGTAATTATTAACTGAGATTAGAGATTGGAAAACTATTTTTTTGGCGAAGATTCCTTTTTCAGCAAGAATTCTCGAATTACTTGTAGGAAATCCTGCTCAACTTTGCGAGCATTTTGTCGATCTGCGGCTTGAAGTTTGATATCTTCTCGGTAGGCGGAAACTAACTCTGGAATATCATTTTTCGGTCCCGCAGCTGGGACTCGCCTCTTCCTTGGTGGCTGGATGGGGGGGCGCTCCTTCAGCACCTCCTCGTCATCTAAGGTGAGTGGTAATGAATTAACACATGCATTTGAAATATATATGTGACGAAAATTTTTTTTGTAAGGATTCGTGGTCGGAACCTGAGGTGAAGGATTTGGAGGTGTAGGAGGTGCCATTGAAACAGGAGGTGGCATCGGAACAGGAGGTGGAGGCACCGGATGTGGCGGCACTGTTGTCGATGGCATTTGATGTAGAAGCACCGGGGGATGCGCCGGTAGCTGACTCAATCAAGAGTAATGGTGATACCGTATGCCGCCCCGACATAAATTTATGCATGGCATCGTAAAAGTCCCAATTGTGGGCTGGATGCTGGGCCTCCTCTAATCCCTTACCCGTTGGTGGCAAAATGATATCTTTATATCTATTTTGAAGATTTTCAAATTTTTTTTGGCACTGGTACGCTGTGGCGCCGCATCTTACATTCACTGCAACCATTTCCCATCCATGGGTCGTCATACCCTTTTTTCCAGTAAAGAGTGGATTTAGCGATGACCGTGTTTTAATCAGGCTGAGCGTGTTCGCTTTGCTCCCTGTAATACAACACATTCATAAGTATCATGGAAATTTCGTAGTCTTAAGAGGTAGAATAATAGGTATAATAGTAATCAATTTTAGTATAACAATTAGAATAATAAGTATAATAGTAATCAATTTCAGTATGGTAATTATAATTATAAAGATCAAATCTATTAGGTACATAAAAAGTAGTAGTAATATTTGTTTATTTCAGGCTTGCCTTCGGCATCAGCCCTTTCCATTACATTTTTTACATTTCCTTTATCTTCCTTATATTTATTTAACTTATACTAATTATAATATACTTCATTCTACTTAATTCCTCTTAAGTATTTCCATTCTCCCTACTATATTTCCTCATCTTTCCTCTCATCTTAACTACTCACAGTACTACCCTCCTAATAATACTCAAAATAATAAACTCATAATATAAACTCAAAATACCAACTCCAAATATTAATCTCAAAATAATAATCTCAAAATACTAAACTCAACTAATATCACAAATAATATCACAATAAAATATCCCATATCAATTCTCAATTACCCCATCTTAATGCCTCCGACTCCGGATTACTTTCTATCCGCTTCCTCGCCAGTCCCCACCCGGTCCCCTCGTCGTCCGTCCGAGCTGCCTAGTGAGGAGTCATCCTCTCGGCTCACGCGGCAGCCCGCCCTCCCCTTGCCCCTGCGCCGCTTCTAGCCTCAGCTTTGCCTCTCGCCTCTCTCTCTCTAACCTCTTGCCCCATTCAACGCCCCTTCCGCTCTCACCCAACAGTCTCTCGATGCCCTCGGTCCATCTCAGGCTTTCCGTGCAGTTTTCGGTCAAGTGTATCAGCGATTCTTCTTCTCTGTTACATATCCTGCATTTTCTTTCTTCTTCTCTCAGCCAGTAATTGTTTCTTCTTTCTTCATTTCCGCACCTCAGCCTCGCTACTGTTTTCACCCCTCTGTCTTTCCTTCCTTTCTTGTTTCTAATGTATTCCGGTATCGTCCTTTCCGTCATTATGTGTTTGTACCTCGGCGCACTTCTTGATTCCTGGATCCTCGTTCTTCTTTCTTGCTCCTGTATTTCTCTGTCTCTTCTCTCTATTTGTTCTTTCGTCGCCCTTCCGTCTTCCCTTCCCATCTCTACCCACATTGAACTAATTCCGCATCTGTTCAAGTACCCCTCTCTTTCCTCTGCCCACTTCGTTCTTTCGTTTCTTCTCTCATCCCTTCTTATGTCTCTCCGGCACTCTCTTAATAGCTTCTTTGTTGGGTCTCCGTTTATCTTCTCCTCAAATCCGATTGCTCTGCTTCCTGTTGTCACGCTTATTTTCTCTCTTTTTAGTTCCTCCCTTATTACGTATCCTGGTGTTGTTCTCTCCAGTCCCAGGATCCACCTTAGGTACTTGTCTTGTGTTCTTTCTATCTCTTCCCTCTCTTTCCATCCCCATATCTCCACCCCGTACAGCATGATGCTTTTTATGATCGCGTCGTACAGTTTAATCCTCCATCTAATGTCTCCTGCAAAGTTTCTCTCTCCGATGCTCCAGATTTTTCCCATTGCCAGGTTCGCTTTTCTTACCCTCTCTTTTATGTGCTCCTCCTGCCCTCCGTTCCTTTTGAATCTGAATCCCAGATAGTCCATCGTCTTGGTCTCCTCCAGTTCTCTTCCTCCCCATTTCCACTCCATTTCTCTCCTTCTTCCTCCTCCCTTACTGCAGATCATCACTTTTGTTTTCTCCGTGTTCACTGTCAGCTTCTTCCTCTCGAAGTACCTTTCTCCTCTCTTTATCATTTGTTTCATTTCTTCCTCCGTTTCCGCCATCAGCACTATGTCGTCGGCGTATCCTAGGGTCCAAATCTTTTCATTTCCTATTACTACTCCCCCGTCTTGCCCCCTCTTTATCGTCTCTTCCAGGTCCGCTATGTATATATTGAATAATGTCGGACTCAGGGGGCACCCCTGTCTCACCCCTTTTTCCACCCAGAACCCTTCTGACATCGTGTCTCCCGTTCTTACTCTGCACCTAGTTTCCTCATATATCTCTTTCACTTTTTCGATAAGTTCCTCGCTAACCTCTCTCTCTTCCATCGCCTTCCATAGCACCTCTCTATCCAGTTTGTCAAATGCTGCCTTTAGATCTATGAAGACTAAGAAGACTTTCCCCTTTGGCTTCGTTATCCTCCTCTGTATCACCTGGTTCAGGATATATATATTGTCTATTGTCCCTCTCCCCCTTCTGAATCCCGCCTGCGTCTCTCCGAACTTCCCTCTCTCCTCCACCTCCTTTATTATCCTCTTATTTATTATTGACGTGTACACCTTGTATGCTGTACAGGTGAGTGTTACCCCTCTGTAGTTCTTCGCTTCGTCTTTGTTCCCTCTCTTGTATATTGGAACTATTACCCCGTCTCTCCATTCCTGGGGGTACCCTTCTCCTTCCCATGTCTTTTTTATTACCTCCCACAGTTTATCCCCTACTTTCTTTCCCCCGTGTATCCAGGCTTCGTTTCTTATCTCATCCCCTCCTGGTGCTTTCTTCTCTTTTAGCTTCTTTATTTGTTCTTCTATTTCTTCTCTCGTTATCTGGCTTCTTTCTGCCTCCTCTCTTCTTTCTCTGTTTCCTCTGTCTGCTGGTCTCTCTCTGCTTCCTTCCAGGCTTTCTATAAAGAAATCTACCCATTCTTCCTCCGGAATCTTTTCACACACCCCTACTCTTTTCTTCCTATACTTATTGACGTACTCCCATGCCTCCGTCTCTGAGTTTATCTCCTCCAGCTTCCGTTCTTCTTCGCTCTTCCATTCTTTCCTCTTTTCTTCGCACTTCTCGGTGTATTCCTTCCTCTTCTTCCTTGCCTCCTCGTACCCCTCTGCTGTGTTCCCTTTTCTTGCTCTTTTCCATATTTTTCTCAGTTCCCTCTTCTCTCTTTTACACTCTTTGTCCCACCACGCGTTCCTCCCTGTTTTCCACTCTGCCTTCCTCGTGCCTGTTACTGTTGCCCCTTTTATCACTTTCCTCAGCTCTTCCCAATTTCCTTCTGCCCCCCATTCTGCTTCCCCGATTCTTTTCTTAAACTCTGCTTTCTCCTTTTCTCCCCACAGCTGCGTGTGTTTTGTTTTCACCTCTGTTGTTTTCGTCCTTATTTCCCCTGTTTACATAAAAAGTAATGTTAATAATAATAACAATAATAAAAGTCTCTCCGGAATTATCTGTAAATATATGGGTCTGTTCTGACTAATCTTGACACACCTACGGACCTCGAAATGTCAAATTGAATAGCTGATTTAGTGGACTTATAGTTATGAATTTTCTTAAATTTATAGAAATGTGAGGTACTACATCATCGACAGAATTGTAGTAATTTCCGTGAGAATTTGAATAATTAACGGTTGGACAAAAAAATATGAAACAAAAAATCTGAAGTCCATTTGAGAGTGAGGGCGATTGTAGCAAAAATCATGAACCGGATCAGAAGTGGCGGAGGGAGATCAAGTTGGTCAAGTTAGCGTACCGGCCATGATAAAACCAAGATGTTAATAATAAAATATTCTACAGCACAATATTTCTTGAACCATGAAAATTTCTCGTATCGATTTGTAAGCATCTATCGAATTTTATTTTAGGATAATGAATAAACACGAAGTAAAATAATAATGAGCGTCGCCCGACCGGTATATGGGAGTTATCGTGGATTGTACGAACGTGAAGTTCGGCATTCAATCTTAACAATTAGCAGAATCGAATGTAATTCTAGATCATGAAATGTATGGAAAAAATATGAGGAAAAATACGCACATTCAAATCTTTGGCGTGGGGCTGCCATAACTACCAGTTTCTTTTTGATTTCCCTACAAAAATTGCGATGCGGTATGGACGCCGTGAAGAAACAAATGCTCAACTGTAAACAATCAAAAAACAAAAGCCGCGCCAAAGCGAAACGCGCACAAGCATAATAAACAAATGCCGTCGTTATTATATGTAAACAAAAAACTATAGTTATCAGTATCGATCTCAATTTCTGCAATTTAAAAATCAAAAACCATTTTATCAAGCATTTTATTCAGCAAAGCATTCAAAATAATATTATTATAATAACGCTACTGACAAAAATACGTATTCATAACTTCGTTCAACATATTCCAATTTTAATTATTATTATTAAAATATGCGTTTTAGCCTTAACCTAACTATTTTGTAGGTTAGATAGTAGATACACGTGTTGCAATATTCACTTCCTAAAGGTAATTTAGGGAAGGTAATTTAGGAAGTGAATATTCACTTCCTAAAGGTAATTTAGGAAAGGTAATTCAGGAAGTGAATATATTGCAACACGTGTATCTACTATCTAACCTCCAAATTCCTTTCAGACCTCTCGACATGTCCTGTTTGATCGCCGATTCTTTCATCTTGTATTTCTAGCTGTGAAACACTTTTCTGGATCAATTGGGATTTCTCGGACAAACCCTTTTCGAGCCGTGAATAAAAATAACAAAATCGAAAAAAAAAATGTTAACCAAATCCTGCCTGCAACGTTTTCGGAAGACGGAGGTCGTTTACATAACCTGAAAGATATACATATAAAAGCCAGGCTAAGAACTGCCTACACCAATCACAGGTCGTAAGGGTAAGTGTAAGAGTGATTATCCTTACAAGTTGGGACACAGCCGTTGTCTGCGTTTTAATCTTATCCGAATGGGAAGCTGTCCGTTGACGAGGGAAGAATGGAAGATAAAAAATCAGCAATAGAATCGGAAATGTCAAGCTTTGGAGGGGTGCCCAGTTAAGGTACTCATATTTCCGTGAAATGTTGTCTTAATTATATTGTATTATATCTATTAGATATTCATCTGTAAAAAATCGCGAGATTTTTATTCTTCATTTCTCTGTTCCAGCGTGAATAATCGCAGAAATAAGTCTCGCAAATCTAGCCCTGCACGTTCAGCGCGCGGAACCCGACGTGGAGGTAGTGGCCGATTGCGTGCATTCGCCCGTAGGACGTCACCTTGGCTGACACAAATATTATGCAGCACAGTTCAAGCTGCAATGACCTTAATAGCTGTGTTAACCCTAACTTCGAGGGCTTTTGTAAAGATGGATCTCCATCGTACCTCCATTACACCGAAGGAACATTCAACTACCATTCTAGCTTGACTCAGTGCATGATTAAATGCTCTTTGTTCGTCGGTTAGTGGTGCCGTGAAAGATGTAATAATGCTTATAGGGTGCCGCCTGCACGGGTAAGCACTGTCTCCAATAATGAAATACCCTTCTGGAGGGTACAAGCTTTGCTGGAATAGGGCACTGTTTCGAAAAACTCGAGCATCATGCACCGATCCCGGAAACCCGCTTACGATATCTATGAACGTACCAGAGGCATCGACCAAGCCCTGCAGATGAATGGAATAAAACTGTTTCCGATTATAATATTGGTCGTGAAGACGGACAGGACACATAATTCTGATGTGGCACCCATCAATGGCTCCCACACATTGCCGGAACACCGCACTGCGTGCCTTTCTTGAAAAGGCCATGCCGATGTCAGGAAGTCTATCCTCTAATGGTAGCCGTACGATTTCGGGTAAAAGTCGAAGAATTGTGTCCAAAATCTTGTGCACGACTCGGCAAACAGTAGATCGCGGAATATCAAAAGTTGCTGACACCACTCTGTACGCAACGCCAGTAGCAAGCCAGTACAGGAACAGGACTACCTGAAACGCACATGATCATTTATTAGGCTCAAATTCATAGATACATATTTACTTCAATTAGCATTATTATTATAATTGGTATTATTATTATTATTATTATTATTATCATAATTATTATTGTTGTTTTTGTTGTTGTGGTTATTATTATTATTATTATTATTATTATTATTATTATTATTATTATTATTATTATGATTATATTTTATAGGAAATACCATGTTTTTTGTAAACAGCAGACCAGTTCAAACGCAAACATGCTCAAGCGCCTGGGCGGCTGACTCAGAATTAAGTATAGTACATGGGAAAGGTCTTACAATACTTACTTCGACTTCAATATACCAGCCAGATCGTTTTTGATTGCGTCTCACTATCGTAACGATTCTTCTGAAACTGTCTGGATTGACCCGTAAATGGTTTTTAGTCGAAATCTGGTCACCTCTCAAAAACGTTCCAATCACCCGTTGATTGTAGGCAGGAGGGGTGATGCAATACGGACCTCTCTGCAAATACGACCAAAGAATAGATATTAATACATGTAACAAGTCATCTTGAAACGTGTGAGGTATTCAAACGAAATCAAAACCCATGGGAATTAATCTTTAAAAAAAGGGGAATTTAAAAATGTTGCTATAAAATAACAATTATGGTCACACCGATGAACCCTGCACTGTAAACATCACGAATTTTACGATGTCTAAACTTACCTGATTATTTCTCTGCTGCAACAATTGTAATGCCAACAAAAAAACGCCGTTTGATCTTCTAGCCCGGTTCGCCTCCACTTCACGGTTCCGACGAAATATTCGCCACATCACCAACCACACGGCGATAAATTCTTCGTCCGTTATAATTGAAAAACGCTGATTTTCTCCAGAACAAATAAACTTACTAATGGAAGGAACGAATGAACACGAATAACAAAAAAACTAACAAACAGTATAATGAAAACGATGAAATGCAATATAACGTTATAATAATTGTGTAATGTATTGTAAATAATAAAATGAAATTTAGTGCAGATTATGGCGATGTAATATTTCGTTTTCGGTTTTAACACGCTTGTGGTTTCAAGAAACAAAACACGAGGCGTCAGGATTGATTCAACAATGAAAAACAAATGTTGCGCCAAGGCACGGCGCGCATGCGCACGGCCACCTAGTTCAGTGCATCTCCGCTAGACTTCGCTCGAGTGCTCGACCATTGGCGTAGGCACGAGCGCAAAAATAGGCTAAGTGTAAGTGTAAGTGTAAGTGGATATCCTTACAAATTGGGACACAGTCATAGACTGTTACACCCATGTTACACACCATAGTTTCCAAGAAATTCTTTTTATTAGACGACGTCTCGGGCGCTCATGGTCGCCCATCTTCAGGTCTAAGAAACAAAAACCCCAAAAAAACCTTAAGCTTAAGAACAATAGTGTGTAACTTAATATTAGTGAGTGAATCACACGACACGTGGCCGTTAGATTTGAAATCGTTATGGAGACTTCGGAAAAAATAACCATAACCCCAAAGGGAGTTTAAGATGATAGAAAGAAGCAATAATATAGAAAATATTGTATAACTTAATATTACCCTGCTAAAAATTCCCGAGAGGACCAGTCAGGACCTTGTTCCAAATTACGACGTGGAGAATGGACCTATGTGGACCCATGAGGTCCTGACTTGCGAATTTTTAGTAAGGCCCTTTTTCACTTCAGAAAAGTGAATTCCCGAGTCAGGACCACATGGGTCCACATAGGTCCATTCCCCACGTCGTAATTTGGAACAAGATCCTGACTGGTCCTCTCGGGAATTTTTAGCAGGGTAGTGAGTGAATCACACGACAACATGGCCGTTACATTTGAATATTCAACGTTGAGGTTATGGAGACTTGCGGGAAAGTAACCAAACGACATGTTTTGTTAGGTACTTTGAACACTACTTTTATGCCATGTTGCCTAAGCAACTTTTGAATCTGTTCAGATAGACCTTTCACGTAAGGTAGTACGGTGAAGCTACTGTGACTAGGTGTATTATGCTCTAAGTTTTCCTGGAAGGGCCAACTATTATACAATTTGTCTACGCGTGTGATTTTGATGCTGTTTATCAGGTTACGGGGGTAACCATTCTCGACTAAAGTATTGGTTATCAACTGTAAGTTCTTTTCTCTCAGAGATACTTCACATAGCTTTAGACCTCTATCTATTAAATCCGCGACAACGCATTTTTTGTGTACCTCAGGATGGTGAGAGGTGTATTGGAGGTAACGCCCAGACCAAGTGGGTTTTTGGTACCAGTCTAATTGAACCAGATTTTCGTTTTTAATAACTGACATGTCAAGGAAACTAATCCGTTTATCCTTTTCCACTTCACAAGTAAACTTCAGTTTTGGATGATAGTGATTGAAAGCGCTAACAATGTTATCAATATTGTTCACATGAACAGCTGTTAATATATCATCGACGTATCGTTTGTAAAATGGGAGGTCGTAGTTTAGATTAGAGATCACGTTGGATTCTAAAGATTCCATGACAAGGTTTGCGATGGCAGGACTGATTGGTGAACCCATAGCTACACCATCGATTTGCTGGTAAAACACACCTTTGTGTTGGAAAAAAGTAGAGTCTAAACATAAACGAACACCTTTGATAAAATCATCCTTCGGTAAAGGTGTCTGTGAGTTGATTTCAGACCACCGTCTTAATGCATTTGATAGCCAGTTCAACCGGTATATTGGTGAATAAGGACGTAACATCTAAAGATATTAATTTGTGCTCATGTGGGATTGATTTACCTCTCATGTCATTTGCAAAAGACCACGAGTCCTTAGTATGATAGTTGGTCTTACCCAATATAGCAGTTAATGGTTGAGTGCAGAATCTAGCCAGTTTATAGGTAGGCGAACCAATGTTGGAAACAATAGGTCGGTACGGCACGTTTGGTTTATGAATCTTTGGTAAAAAATACATTTTAGGAGGAACTGAGTTATTAATCTTTAAGTTTGTACCAGTTTTGTATGAGATGAGTCCTCTTTTTATCCAATCAGAGACTAACAAGTTGTTTTGGCGTTCATAATGTTTGGTAGGATCCCTATTTACTATTGTATAGGTGTTTTGATCTTCTAATAGTGAGTTAACTTTATGTAGATAGTCAGAGGTATCAACAACAACAGTTTTAATACCTTTGTCCGCTTTCGTTATAGTGATTTCAGGATGGTCAATGATAAAACGTTTAGTCTGATTAAAGTCGGTGAGGTCACGTAACTGTTGCCTATCCAACTGACAAGGAGAGTAGGGACCTTCGATGTCACGGATCGGGTTCCCGTTTCACGTGGTGAAAGTTTAAGACCTCCAAATTAACGTGGTTTTTGATTTTTGATCTAATACGCCTTGGTTGCTGAGATATCGCGATTTGAAATTTAGAGATTTTCGGGCGGAGTGGGGCTCGCGCGTCTACTCCGTTGAGCGTGCACACTGGAACCAAGAGCTGGCGTGGCTGGGGCGGTAAGACGACGGACTAGAACGCTGAAGGTTCGCGGTTCGCGTCCCCGCACATTTTTTTTTTTGTTTTTTATTTCAATTTATTTTCCATATATCTTTTCAATCTCTCATAAGACATTTCCCATAACACATGAATACCTGGAATATTGCATACCCCGACCCACCTGTAGAATTTCCCGTAACACATGAATACCTGGGATATTGCATGCCCTGACCCACCTGCAGGATTTTCTATAACACATGAATACCTGGAATCTTGCATGACCTGGCCCACCTGCAGGGTTTCCCATAACACATGAATACCTGGAATATTGCATACCCCGACCCACCTGTAGAATTTCCCGTAACACATTAATACCTGGGATATTGCATGCCCTGACCCACCTGCAGGATTTTCTATAACACATAAATACCCGGAATATGTACTCTGATTTTTCTATGAAACAAAAAGGACCTATAAACACTACTGGCTTGCGCATGCAAAGTCTTATGAGAGATTGAAAAGATATATGGAAAATAAATTGAAAAAAAAAAAATGTGCGGGGACGCGAACCGCGAACCTTCAGCGTTCTAGTCCGTCGTCTTACCGCCCCAGCCACGCCAGCTCTTGGTTCCAGTGTGCACGCTCAACGGAGTAGACGCGCGAGCCCCACTCCGCCCGAAAATCTCTAAATTTCAAATCGCGATATCTCAGCAACCAAGGCGTATTAGATCAAAAATCAAAAACCACGTTAATTCGGAGGTCTTAAACTTTCACCACGTGAAACGGGAACCCGATCCGTGACATCGAAGGTCCCTACTCTCCTTGTGAGCATTAGACCTGTGTGCTACTAGTTTTTGAGTGACAGCACTCCGTATTGTGTCTTTTGTGGTCTCAGGCAACCCCGCTAACCCAGACTCAATGCCGCAAATGATATCATCGATGGGTATTATGTTTGGGGCATAGGCAATGCCATGTTTAGGACCTAGCGCTAAACATTTCTGTACTGTCATTGATAATTCGGTGTTAGACAAATTCGCTAACCATTTTCCTACTGGTATGTTATTGGTCTCTGCCCCGGGTAACATTGTTACATGACCAGGCCACCAGCCACCCGAATGCCATACGGCTTTGGCATGGTAATAGCGTAGGCTGGCCATATAGTCGCCCAATGTTCGATACTCATGTGCCGGCTACTTAGCGGCAGCATAGTTTTTTGACATACCAATAGTATGGCGTACTCACCTAGGCTGTCAATGGTGCTTTGTGCTAGCAACTATATGGCCAAGTCATATGGTCTTCTGCTATGATCCTATGTACACTTGCTATTTGGTTTATACCTGGCCGCTACCTAGCTGCATCATATTGATTCTAGGTGGGCCTAGCTGATTTCAGCGTGTCAGATTGGTACCTAGCATCTATTTGGCTGCAATTTGGCACAGCCACATTGGTTATACGTAGCCTCAGTTAGCATGGCCATGTCTGACGGCTGCGTAGCATTTACCTGGCCTCTAGCTAGCTGCATCACATTGATTCTGGGTGGGCCTAGCTGCCTTTGCCATGTCAGACCGGTACCTAGCATCTACCGTGAGTAATCGTGGATACTGGCCACTCGGTTGAGCAGAGATGGCGGTGGCGTGAGCGTAAACAGCCAGTGGTTCTCGGTGTTCGGAGCCGCACAGAGAGGGATTCCAGCCATGCCTCGTTCAAGCTAACTTGGTTTTGTTTTGACGCGGCGAAACGTGCGATTCAAATTTTGTGGTTAGATTAAGGTTAAGAGCAGTGTTGGGTAGCTGCAAATTACGCATAATCAAACCACAAAATTTGAATCGCGCGTTTCGGCGCGTCGAAACAAAACCAAGTTAGCTTGAACGAGGCATGGCTGGAATCCCTCTCTGTGCGGCTCCGAACACCGAGAACCACTGGCTGTCTACGCTCACGCCGCCGCCATCTCTGCTAAACCGAGTGGCCAGTGTCCACGATTACTCACGGTATGTGGCAACAACCTTTAGTTGCCATACTGATTATACATAGCCCTAGATAGCTTGGTCCTGTCTGACGGGTACGTAGCATCTTCCCAGTCACCACCTCGCAATGTTACATCCAATTCATGTGACCTCTGTTGGGAATGCAATGTCTGTCCGGTACCTAGGATCTGCCTAGCTGCCACCTCGGTGTGCCACACTTCTTGTTTGCGATCTTACACGGCACCACTATATTTCGAGATTACCTGGCTTCAACCTGGTTGCCGTTTGGCTGCGAACATCGCTTTTTTCTGAGTCGTGATTGCAATGCCATTTTGTGTAATAACCTGGCTTCCACGTGGCTGCCACGTCACGCTACCATATTGGTTTCATATGGGCCAAGCTAGTACTGCCATATCTTGAGATTACCTGGCATCTACTTGGCCGCAACCTCGTACAGCCATGTCTTGTGGGCACCTAGCATATTCATGGCCAACCACTGTGACGGCAACATACCAGTAGTACTGTCACGCACCGATAGATGGATACCAGTATTCCTGGATCTCACAAGTAAATCTGCGCCATGTTGTCTAGACCTACGTGTCACCATCCAGCCAATATTACTCTTGACTTGATTGTCAGATTCATACCATCTACCCAGTTCTATTGAATAGCAGCTATTTGTACTTTAACGTACTTATGTCAGCCTGTGCAATAAAATGATGTATATAATATATTGTTTAAATAAAACTTTTGAGGCATCTAGGTAGCGACAACCTGGCAGCAATATTGCTCAGCTATGTAATCCCGCCATCTTCCTCGCCTTATTATTTGTCAAATCTACCAAATACCATGTAGAAACTACGTTTACCACCGAGGTATAGTTACTAGGAAGTCTAGCCACGTGGTCAATATCTAGTTAGCCTTTTAATGGGGCTGTGTGGTCACCACTATTGAACCGTATCAGAAAACTGCCAGCGCACAGTGGGACGAAATCCCAAATCGACGGCCAAAAGTCTAAACATAAAGTATCGATTTCGGGGATCTGCAATGGTGGGTTAGATATAGTAATAGTCCGAGGGTCGAGTTCCAGACCCGAAAGGGGAAGTTCCTTTATACCCGCTATTGTGTCCCAGTTCAAAAGTACCCTTCGCTCGACGCAGACGCGTCGCGCTCTGTGCCTAATTTTCAGTGCGCTCTTGAAAATGTCGCCAGTTGCAGAAAAATAAACCGATTGACGATTTTCAAAATGGATTCGAAAGGGGAAAGTAAGTTGAATATCATCATGTAATAATAAACTTGTAATAATAATGTATGTGATATCAGTCAACGAATGATTTTTCGAAAATCAACGAAAATCAATCAATTGCCACTAAAAATTGTAAACACGTACACGTTTGAACAGTAAAAACATGAAATACGGAGAAGTGACCCGCACGGAAATTTATACATTTAAAATATATCAAGACAGAGTATATGTTTTATATACTGCATATATTTCATATATATTTAAAATTCTTCCATTTTTGCCGCTATTAGTCTATAAAATATATATACAGGGATGTATATTTTATGTATTCTATGTATGTACGATACATATATGTTGTAATACATATTTCATGCATATTTTATCTCTGAAATTATCCCTGAAATATGTATCCAAAGATCTGATAGAGTTTCGAATCAATAGATATGTATATATGTTGAAAATGCATTTAGATAAGTAAACAAAATATAAGTTCCATGCATTCATCAAATAGTAGGATGATTGTATTTGGCAGATATATACCAGAAATATAGAGGTAGATATAATAAAAAAGTATCTCTTGAGTATAAAAAATACTTGCATCGATCTATCGCGAATTTTGTGATGATGTATTTCCAGATATTTTAGTTATGTATCCGGAATATATGACAAATCTGTTCCGCGTATATGTCAAATATAAGCAAACATACTTTAGATAAAGTATTTTGTGCATGTATGAAAGATATATTTGAACGAATAAACAATATGTGAACTCCATGTATTTATTTCATATGCGTAACGAAGTATCCACCTCGTATATCGAACATTTAAAAAGGATATAAATTTGGATGTATGTTGTATATATCCATAGCATATATCATCCACATATATCAATTGGATATATATGGCATGCAAATTCGATATATTGTGATACATAACGAATGTATGTTTCATATATAAGTTTTTGGGATACACATTGGCATATATACTGTGATGTATTTTTTTCCGTGCGGGGATTCAGATAAAAGTTGTATGGTTTCAAATTATCTCTTGATGGGTGTACTCACGTTGTGGGCCCAGTGCCCCACGTGGGTCCAGTGAGGCCCACACTGAAAAAAACAGATACTTGCAGCAAGTATCTATTAGATAGCCGTCGGCAGATGCTCACACTCCCCATCCGTATCTCCGCGAACCCCATATCGTATTGCCTCGGAGCAAGGCTACATGAGATAGCCGTGGTAAGCATCAAGATCGGCGCTCGAGCGGGGCCTTAGATAGCTGTCACGCTTATCCCATGCGATAGACGCTACCAGCATCGTCAGTGCGCAGTAGATGTGCGCGTCAACTGCGTGTCGCGATCTTTTGTAGGTGTTTTTCGTCAATGAAATTTGTTCACACATGCCGTTAATTTGTTGAAAACATGGATGAGTGGGTGAAAGATAAATTAATCCAGTGGGACCTTGAAAAGTTTCAATCGATATTCGAAGGTAAGTCAGAACAATTCTACTCGCTCATTGCTTTGACAGGGCGACTTAACCTCGAAATTTGTTCTAGGTGCTACATAAGCTTGTTGCTCTCAAATGTTATGAAGTGGATAAAAAAAATCTTGAAAGCAACAATATGTAAGTGGCAAATAGAATTGAACGTTGATTATGTATTATTTATAGAATTACCAGACGCACTGATGTAGCATAAATATCACCGATTTCCTTTCTCTGTACTTATTTACTAGTTTTTCATGAAATTCACTCATTTCTTTGCAAAAGCTAGATGTACCTGAAATTAGCAGCGGGATGCAGCAGCGGGAAGACGCAGGCCCAGGGCCGAAACGTGTGCGGGGCCCCGGGCACTAAAATTTTAGCAAATGTGCTTCTAACTGCTTGAAATCACACATTAACGCATTGCACGATGAAACAACCAGGACGAAGACGATTAAGCATGAGTTTGATCAGTTAACAATCAATTATTCCGACAAAATTAGGGTACTATACTGATATTCGCCACCATCGTCAACTTGATCATCAATGCCGGTGAATCCGTGGTCCAAAAAACTCAGACATGTTCGATCCGACCTAAAGGACAACCCCTGTAAATTTCAGAGGGTAACACCCCTCGGTTATCGAAATAACAAGCGGGATTGGGCTGACTATGAGCCAGCCTTCGAACTTCCCGTTATCTATTTTGTTCTCAGCTATTTTGAAATTTGTAAATCTGACCTCAGATTCTTGATCAGCGGTTCAAAAAACCTTCGAGTACAAATTTCCGTAAGATTTCGAATGTTTTTAGTATTTTTCCCAGCAAATCAGACTCGCCATTCTGAATTTCGCTAATCTGACTTCAGATTCGTGATCAGTGACCCAAAAAACCTACGAGTACCAAGTTTCATCCAAATCCAAATGTTTTTAGTTTTTTGCAGCATATCGAATACGCCAAATGAAAATTTTGCAAAACTGACTTCAGATTCGTGATCAGCGATAAAAAAAAACCATATGGTACCAAATTTCATTGAAATCCGTTGATTCGTTCTCAAGATATCGTCATTTTTGTTGCGTTTTTTAGAATTTTGTTATTTGAATAGTTCAAAAAGTACTAATCCGATCGAAGCCAAAATCTAATCAGTTCTAAGTTAAGAAAAGCCCCGTCGATTGAGCCCAAGTTGATCGAAATCCGACCACGCGTTCTCGAGATATCGCGCGGACAAAAATGTGGTCACATACACACACACATACACACACACACACACACACACACACACACATACACACACACATACACACACACATACACACACACATACACACACACATACACACACACACACACCCAGACGTCAAACTGAAAATAGTCGGAGGTGATTCTTTGGACCTCGAAACGTGAAGATTTAGTGAAAACTCAACTTTTCATTTTCGGGGTGATCACAATAACTTCCTTTTTTCTCTGAAAACAGAGAAACGGGAAGTTAAAAAATCAGGCGTGTATTTTCTTTTAATCTTTTTTCACCTTTCGCCGCCATCATCAACTTATTCATCAATGCCGGTGAATCCAAAGTCCAAAAAATTCAGACATGTTTAATTCGACCT
Organism: Euura lappo; assembly: GCA_018257835.1. Lineage (NCBI taxonomy): Eukaryota > Metazoa > Arthropoda > Insecta > Hymenoptera > Tenthredinidae > Euura > Euura lappo. The sequence continues at coordinate 52,675 of JAEUYN010001356.1, read as the reverse complement.
CAAAAACAACCCCTGTGAATTTCAGAGGGTAACACCCCTCGGTTATCAGAATAAAAAATCAGACGTGTTTATCATTGAATCTTTTTTCACCTTTCGCCGCCATCATCAACTTAGTCATCAATGCCGGTGAATCCAAAGTCCAAAAAATTCAGACATGTTCCATTCGACCTCAAAAACAACCCCTGTGAATTTCAGAGGGTAACACCCCTCGGTTATCGAAATGAAAAATCAGGCGTGTATTTTCTTTTAATCTTTATTCACCTTTCGCCGCCATCATAAACTTAGTCATCAACGCCGGTGAACCCAAAGTCCAAAAAATTCAGACATGTTCCATTCGACCTCAAAAACAACCCCTGTAAATTTCAGAGGGTAACACCCCTCGGTTATCGAAATGAAAAATCAGGCGTGTATTTTCTTTTAATCTTTTTTCACCTTTCGCCGCCATCATCAACTTAGTCATCAATGCCGGTGAATCCAAAGTCCAAAAAATTCAAACATGTTTAATTCGACCTCAAAAACAACCCCTGTGAATTTCAGAGGGTAACACCCCTCGGTAATCGAAATAAAAAATCAGGCGTGTATTTTCTTTTAATCTTTTTTCACCTTTCGCCGCCATCATCAACTTAGTCATCAATGCCGGTGAATCCAAAGTCCAAGAAATTCAGACATGTTTAATTTGACCTAAAAAACAACCCCTGTGAATTTCAGACGGTTACACCCCTCGGTCATTGAAATAAAAAATCAAATGTGTTTTTTTTTTTTTAATCATTCGCCGCCATAAGCGACTTCATCATCAACGCCGGTCAATCTGAAAATCAAAAAAATTCAGAGATATTCGATTCGACCTCGGAAACAACCCCTGCAAATTTCATATGGTTACACCCCTCGGTCATTGAAATAAAAAATCAAATGTGTTTTTTTTTTTTAATCATTCGCCGCCATAAGCGACTTCATCATCAACGCCGGTCAATCTGAAAATCAAAAAAATTCAGAGATATTTGATTCGACCTCAGAAACAACCCCTTCAAATTTCGTATGGTTACACCCTTAGGTCATTGAAATAAAAAATCGAATGTGTTTTTTTTTAAGCATTCGCCGCCATAAGCGACTTCATCATCAACGCCGGTGAATCTGAAAATCAAAAAAATTCAGAGATATTCGATTCGACGTCGGTAACAACCCCTCCAAATTTCATACGGTTACACTCCTCGGTCATTGAAATAAAAAATCAAACGTATTTTTTTTTTTTAAACATTCGCCGCCATAAGCGACTTCATCATCAACGCCGGTGAATCTAGAAATCAAAAAAATTCAGAGATATTCGATTCGACCTCAGAAACAACCCCTGCAAATTTCATACGGTTACACCCCTCGGTCATTCAAATAAAAAATCAAACGTGTTTTTTTTTTTAATCATTCGCCGCCATAAGCGACTTCATCATCAACGCCGGTGAATCTAGAAATCAAAAAAATTCAGAGATATCCGATTCGACCTCAGAAACAACCCCTGCAGATTTCATATGGTTACACTCCTCCGTTATTGACAGAAAAAAAATTCAATCAAAATTATCACTCCTAATCCGGAATGATTAAAAAAAAAACACGTTTGATTTTTTATTTCAATGACCCAGGGGTGTAACCGTATGAAATTTGCAGGGGTTGTTTCCGACGTCGAATCGAATATCTCTGAATTTTTTTGATTTTCAGATTCACCGGCGTTGATGATGAAGTCGCTTATGGCGGCGAATGATTAAAAAAAAAACACATTTGATTTTTTATTTCAATGACTGAGGGGTGTTACCCTCTGAAATTCACAGGGGTTGTTTTTGAGATCGAATTAAACATGTCTGAATTTTTTGGACTTTGGATTCACCGGCATTGATGACTAAGTTGATGATGGCGGCGAAAGGTGAATAAAGATTAAAAGAAAATACACGCCTGATTTTTCATTTCGATAACCGAGGGATGTTACCCTCTGAAATTTACAGGGGTTGTTTTTGAGGTCGAATGGAACATGTCTGAATTTTTTGGACTTTGGATTCACCGGCATCGATGACTAAGTTGATGATGGCGGCGAAAGGTGAAAAAAGATTAAATGAGAAACACGTCTGATTTTTTATTCTGATAACCGAGGGGTGTTACCCTCTGAAATTCACAGGGGTTGTTTTTGAGGTCGAATTAAACATGTCTGAATTTTTTGGACTTTGGATTCACCGGCATTGATGACTAAGTTGATGATGGCGGCGAAAGGTGAAAAAAGATTAAAAGAAAATACACGCCTGATTTTTTATTTCGATAACCGAGGGGTGTTACCCTCTGAAATTTACAGGGGTTGTTCTTTAGGTCGGATGGAACATGTCTGAATTTTTTGGACCACGGATTCACCGGCATTGATGATCAAGTTGACGATGGTGGCGAATATCAGTATAGTACCCTAATTTTGTCGGAATAATTGATTGTTAACTGATCAAACTCATGCTTAATCGTCTTCGTCCTGGTTGTTTCATCGTGCAATGCGTTAATGTGTGATTTCAAGCAGTTAGAAGCACATTTGCTAAAATTTTAGTGCCCGGGGCCCCGCACACGTTTCGGCCCTGGGCCAGCGCCTTCCCGCTGCTGCATCCCGCTGCTAATTTCAGGTACATAAAAGCTAGAGGAATTGGAATTTTTCCCCGTAGGTATTTCTACCCCTTTCACTTGCATTATTTGAAATTAATAAATCAACTTTTGTAAAAAAATTTTGTAAATTGTATTTTTAAATCATTCTTTTCAACATTCAACATACATTTGAAACAAAGTACAATCAATTTTGGAAAAATGAATTGTAGAATGCAATAGTGAACCTAGGGAGGGAAAGTAGGCTATTCCAAACTGCAAAAGTCGAACTTTCCGCGCAGGTGTGGTGAAAAAATAATTTGTGATATTAAAAATAATTTGCCATTTTAAATCGAAATTAAATTGCACCGGAATAATGGAACGAAATCTAAACTTGATATTAAACAATGCTTAAATTTTCGATTATGTTAATAAAATGGATACATTTTGATTGGCAGGAATCATTCATATAGAAGACCGAACATTATTATGGTGCTATCTGTGTAGTCTTAATTATCATTTGCGAGCGATTTTCAGTCGATCATGAAAATAATTTTTCTCTCATAATCGGTAGAGTCAAGTATGCATTATTATATGTGTTTCAGATGAGGAAATTAATAGAGAAACTTTTAAAAATTTGTCTGAAAGTTCCATCGACAAAATCTTTACAAAAATTGGCCCGAAAACCAAATTTCTTTCCAAATGGAAATCGGAATTTCATGCTGATAATAAATTCAACAGTTCAAACTCAACCGTACGACAAGTTTTATATTACCAACATTATAAAATTTCATAAAATTTCATGATGTCTTACTCTATTTTTTTTTTTCTTAATTTCATATGGCTACATAGGTAACAAACAGAACTTCTGATCTGAATTCCAACGAAGAATTCAACGATTTCGAAACTCCAGATTTCAAAGGTATTTATACTGAAAAATTTCCTAGTGGAAAATGTTAGCAAATGTAATTCATTCATGAATTTTTCCGTAGATATTGAGATTGTAATCGATAATGACATTGTCATTGGCAATGTCACCGGAACGATTTGTGAGCCTTCTGTCGATCCATTTGAAGCGCTTGAGATTGCGGATTTGAATCCTACGACTTCACTTCCCATAACGAATCTGATTGAACATCTGAAAAACAATCTGCTGGGAGCCTTAGCGCTGAACTTCTATAAAAGAAATCGGAGTCTCACCGAAGTATACAGAAATCGTTTGGCCGATGTTATTATCGAACATGAAATACGCAGTTCAGCTTGTTATTTGTAAGCATCAATGAAATCTATTAATTTTCTCAAGAAAAGAATCCCTGTCGATCGAAGATGGGTAAATTTCAACTACATCCAAGAATTGTTTTGCAATCCTAATCCCTGTAAATAATTTTGGAAACTCAGTATAATTTCGTTTTTTCAATTTTTCCACCATACAAGTTCTTGCAGTCCCATTTGTTCATGTAATCACTAATAAGTGACAATATAGATTTGTTTAGTTGAAAAAAATTTTTATAGCATTAAAGCGGCACGATTGCAAGAGTTGGCCGATTTGATCGTCGAAGTATTCCCAACGGAGAATAAATATACTTATTACATACCTTATCAATACGACTCGGTCACTAAGAAAAGAGCTTTGGCCAAAGGAAAACTTCACGACAAACATACTCATTATCGAGGATTGTTAATCGAGGCCGGCTTATCACAGACTCAAATTTGCAAAGGCGCAAAAAGGAAACGCAGCGACGATTCTAATCTGGCAGTCCTTGGTTTTAGAACCAATCTAGACGCTCCAGAAGGTACTTATTTTTCGCGACTGTAAAATTTGCGATATTCCAGCAATGATATGATAACGATGTTATTACATGTATTTCAATCCACAGATGAAAAAGATGAATACGAAGAAAACGTAAAGTGGTTAAAAAATAACCTGGATCCATGGCCAAGAGTTAAGCAACTTTGGATAGCTACATCCAAGAGTAGGGTCCGAAATTTAATCGAAAATGAACAAGAAGTCGACTACGTGAGTCAATATGGAGCTTTGAGGCACGTCAAGAGGGGAATCGAGTTGGTAAGGACTTATATACGTTACAATTTCATGTGCAAGTATAGATCGCAAGTGGACCAGTCATTGATTTTCTTATACAGATCAACATCGACTTTGCAACTGTGTATCCCGGAAAAATCTCGCTATTGGAAGAACAGTACGATACGTTTGAAAGAGAGATTTTGAATTGTGCCAATAAGAAAAAAAGGGGGCCAGAGCTCAAAAGTATTTTGCAAAATATCGAAAGATTGGAAGAAAAAATACAAAAGGAATTAGATAAAACAGACCCTAACGAAATAGCTGTCAATTTTCTGAGAGGTATGAGTGTAAAAATGTATGAATTTTCAGGTGTTATTATGAACTGTTTGGGCGTTGTGGATCTGATTATCAGACCTTTTTCAGCTTTTTTACATTCAAAAAAGTAAACTGTAATAAAAATGGAGGATTACTACGAATATTTAAAAAAATAATCATTGTTTTTATGAGAAAGGAATGTAGAGTTTTTCAACAACAAAAAAAACATCTATAAATGTTGCTTCATTGTAATTGTTCACAATAATCGGTATGATATATTTTTCAGATTTGAAATGTTTGGACATTTTTCGATTGCTGGTGCTGTTGTTGCCATGCCCACCTACAATTTCATATGGCAAGGCTAAAATTTGGAAACCATCGAAGAACGAGGTTCTAAATGGATTTATTCTTTATGTGAAGGTACTAAACCTGAAGGAATTATTGTTAAATTTTTATGTTAGAATATTTGAAAAAATGATGTTTATTTAGAACGCAGATGAAATGATATTCCGAGTCGAGCAACAGAGGAAAAATATACTCGATTACGGATTGATGGTACAGCCATTCATCGTAGTTACCGGAGAAGAAGAGATACAGTGCTTCGTCCGTGTCAAAGATATAACCTACAGTGCCTCATCTTTGCTCCAGGCCATTGATATTGGTTTCAAAAGTTTCTACGCTTTTCAATTGCTCTACCCAAAAGAATCTCGCTTTCCTTGGATGACAATTCAACGTAGAATCTACGACATAAAAGGCGAATCAGACATTGATTTTTCTAGCCTTAACACGTTTCTGACGACGTTGAAGCGATCCGGAAGTTAGGATCATTATTTTCGCAACGATGCTGACTTGTGCTGGGTGTAACGTTAATTGTGATTTGTTTGACCTTGAAAATCATTATTCGAAATATCATTGCAGTAATGGACGAATTTTAGAATATAAATGCCCGAGGTGTAATCGTTCGTACAATTTTTTTGCGTCGTTCAAAAAACATTGGTTAAATGAGCACGTTAATAAGAATGCAAGTAACATAACCGAGATAGAACCTTCGAATGTCAAAGCAACAACTTCGAAGTCAGAATATTCTTCAATTAGTGAAGATGACGTATATTATCCCAGTAATTCGAATACAGAAAAAATTGTTGGAAATAGTGCGAATGAAAGTATTGCAAATGAAAAAAGAGCATCAGATTCAAGTGTACCATGCGATCCTAACGAGGCAGAAAAGAAGCAGCGACTTTTACAAAGCTTTCAAAATAACGTCATTGAAAAGTGTATGAAGTTGCAACAATTGTCAGGTTTGTCGGAAACATATTTACAAAAGTTCGTCAATTTTTCAAAAGAGATCGTAATTTCAGGTTGTCAAATTATCGAAGATGAATCGAACTCTGTAAATGACTGTAACACTTGCGTTACTTCAAAATCTACCTTGGATTTGTTTCGGTCATCATTCGATGAATTTGACACTGCACAAAAACGTCAATCTTATTTAGAAAAGAAAGGTGATTATATACCTCCAGTCAAATATACGTTTGGCATCAAATCTCAACGTACTAAAAGAACTGCGGACAAAAAACCGAAAAAGTATATGGACAAAGCATACGGTTATTTTTTCCCACTTCGAACGATTTTCAAAAAAGTTTTTGAATTGCCTAATGTTTATGACACGGTGTTCAGTTACAAAAAAACCCTAGAAGATGAAAAATCTGTCATTTCGAATTTCGTACAAAGTAAAGTTTGGAAAGAAAAAATCAAAAACTTTGAAACTAATGACGTTTTACCGCTCTTTTTGTTCAGCGACGATTACGAAACTGGCAACGCTCTTGGCAGCCACGCAGGACAAAATAAGTTAGCCGGAACCTATGTTTCGATACCATGCTTTCCACCTGAATATCAATCTAATCTTTCTTCTATATTCCAAGCAATTTTGTATTACTCGGAAGACAGAGTTCGATTCGGAAATTATTCAACATTCCGGAAATTAATTGAAGAATTGACTTTTTTAGAACAAGAAGGCATTGAATTAAATTCACCACAAGGAAATGTCAAAATTTTTTTTTAAGTTAGGTCTTATTTTAGGCGACAATTTGGGACTTCATGCGTTACTCGGTTTCGTAGAAAGTTTCAATGCGAATTTCATGTGCAGATTTTGTAAAATGGACAAATTCCAAAGGTCACTTGCAGGTATAGAAGACAAAGATTATATGCGATCCAAAGAAAATTACGAAAAAGATGCTCGCGTAGGCGAGGTGTCTTTTACAGGGATTAAAGAAGAATGTGTTTTTCATAATTTACCAGATTTCCACGTGACGCAAAACTTTTCAGCTGATATGATGCACGATTTCCTAGAAGGGGTATGCGATTTTGATATGGCTGCATTACTGAATTATTGTATAAGAGAGAAAAAATGTTTTTCACTTGATGATTTAAATAATCGTATGTCAACCCACGACTGGGGTTCGGCACAATTTGTTAACATTCCACCGCCAATTCTAGAGAAGGATCTAAAAAATGATAACATCAGAATGACTGCATCAGAAACATTGACATTTGTGAGACATTTCGGCATTCTAGTAGGTGATTTGGTTAGTGAAGATGACCCATGCTGGCAAGTTTACTTGAGTTTGCGTAAAATTCTTGATATTATTATGTCCCCGACAATTCAGCCACAGTGTGTTATTATTCTCGAAAACGTCATACAAGAGCACCATTTACTGCTTCGTAATGTCTTGAAACGAAATTTAAGGCCGAAAGATCATTTCCTTATTCACTATCCTACCATTATGAGAGAATCTGGCCCACTTATAAATCTTTGGTGCATGAGAATGGAATCGAAACACCAAGAATCGCTCAAATTCATTTCTTCTTCTAATTGTAAAAAGAATGTCTGTTTTACAATTGCCAAGAAACATCAAATGAAACTCGCCGCGATATTGTTCGAAAATAATTTTTTTTCTACTTTGAAGATCGGACCTTCGAAAGAATGTCTATTCACAGATTTGATCGTTTCCTTTTGCGATCCATTCTCGAAGAACAATCATCTCTTGAATAGAAAAATTCGCGTCGCAAATTGGGTGGAGAAGAATGGAAGTAGGTACGAGCCTGGTATGGTTTTATGTTTAAGCGAACATGACAATTTGCCTGTGTTTGGAATTATTGATTATATTTGTTTCGTCAATGAACAATTATTATTTATTCATAGTCAAACGCAAACAATATGGAGACCTCACGAGCATGCGTATGAAATATTAAAAGTATCAGCAACGTCAGACATAATTATGTACGAAAAACTATTGCAATCCAGACCACTCAGTTCTTCAGTGAAATTCGATAGGAATTTTATTGTATTACGCACATGCTTATGAACAATTAATAATGAATGTTTTTTTTTTCATTACTCGATATCGCAATAAAACATGCTGTTTCTGTGATTATTATATTGTGTATTTTAAATATTGAATAAGTTCATATAACATGTATATTGATGTTTCATTTGAAATACATTTTTCGTATAATATTCAACTACATGACTTATTTCTTCATTTTGAATCTAGGGATTATTCAATTGCTGAATGTAATTCTTTTAATCATCGCACACGACACTCTTCACTTTCCATATAATCAAATTTCTACCAATATAATTAGTAGAATGTTAAATATATTACATACCGTTAGGCGTCGATTTAAGTTGCAATTTTTTTCAATATCCCGAGAATCATATTGATTGAAAGTCGTTTCAAATTGTTTTAAATTACGACTATTATTTTGAAATGTAATTTTTATAATATACAAAATACAATTTGAATTATTCAATTTTATTTGTAAATATAATTGGTATTTATATTTTATTATTTCAATTTTTAATAGAACTATACAGATGTAGAACTTGAATATTCAATAAATCGCGAGAATAAGCGATATCGATTAGTAATTAAAAAATATTAGATCTGGTTTACTAAAATACCGGGATATTTGCACGCCCTCTCTATTGCATAGGTAGCATCAGTATGTCGGATAGCGACCGTCCCTATCTACCGCCAGCTACCTGATAGATACTTGCCGCGCCTATCCAAAATAGTGCGGCTCACTATACTACTGGGATGCGGACCACAACCATCTCGGATGCGGCGGCTCAGCAGAATATGGTGACTGCAGCTATCTATTTTTTTCAGTGCAAAAAGATTTGTTTATAATAATAATAATAATAATAATAATATTCCTGAGTATCATAATCAGAATGATTTCAAATGAAGTTTTTGCCTGCATTAAACTTATAGATTTCGGAATTTTTATTTTACTGTATATTTTGACTGATAAATACATTTTACAATAATATAGGTATGAATGAATAAATGAATGTATATAAATATTCTTATTGTACACTAATTTGAAATCGTTGAATCGATTGAAACGAAAGACGAAACGAAAATTTGTGAGACCGAATGAGATGGAAATGGAATGAGAGCGTATGCATTTGAATTCGCCTCAGACATTATTATACGTCGGTTTTTATTTTACACAACTTTATAGTTCATGGTACTTCCATTTCCACTGTTCTTCACCTTTCTGAGGCCGACCAAACACCGTCTGCATTGAAACCAACGATCATGTGTCATTATGATGGTGATGATATCGGACTATACCAACCAATTTCATTCGTTATGCCTCTAACTGAGGAACGGCACTCAATTCGAGTGCATTCAGACCACAGATCATGTGCTATGTGGATTGGCTGTCTTTACATATTCTGACCGCGAATCACAGCTGTTTCAACTATTTCTAGTTAGAATGCCGTGGCTGGTGATTGCTTCCCAGCGCTCCTGATTCTTCAACGTACATGAAAAATTACTATTACAAACATCATGCATGAATTTCATGATATCTTTACTGATTTAAGAGATAGAATTTGTGGTTGTAGATTTTTTCAATTCTAGGCTATCATACAGGGTCTAATTCGATCGCAAAGGAAGCTGGAAAAAATTATGAACCCTGCAGTAGGACTGGTATTTCCCATTGCTAGAAAGTGCACTGAACCGTTTCCTCATAATGATGTCCTATAAGCGTCATATAAATAACTGCAAAATGTGAAGGCAAGAGTTTTGATTTCGGATGTTGATTGCTTGTAATTAGGGGCATTCACTGTTCTCCGTATGTATTCTAATGTGTTCTAATTCCATCGGCCAGATATATCCCATTCTTTCGCTCCCATCCGATCGTCGTTCCGTCGCGTAGAATAGACTCGGCGAGGTGGTGCTGGCTTCTTGCACTGCGGCTGGCACCGCGCGGCAAGCACCACCGAGTGGTGCCACAGTCCTGTGCCGGTCGCTTATCTGGGCTAGAATTCGCGGACTCTGATCGGCTGAAACTTGAGAACCGTTGCTCTAAAACAAATGTGAAGGAATAATTCTCGTCTGAATCGACGCCAAGGTACCCGCTAGTGATTTTGAAGTAGAAACATTCCGTAACAACCATTCATTACTAAGCTCATCTGTAACCGCTCATTTTGTCGATAGAACTGTTTAAAATGAAGCCAGCGCCCAACAACGCCGCGTTGAATTGGAACCGTGTAACATAAGGTTATGCACAATAATGCAGAGACCTGCCAAGGATGATGATCCATTGGCTGATTTTAAACGATTATTTAAATACCGAACACTTTCTGCAAGTATTCCGCGCACAGTATCACCATTCGAACTTCCATAGTAATGCTTAAAACAACTTCGTTCTTACGTTCAAAGAAATTGCCAGGTACACCGCACAGTGGGAAGAAACCCCGAATTCGTCCCCATAATTCCGAAAAGTGAATTTTGGATTCGGGGAATTTTGACCCTCGGGTGGGGTACAGAAATGATTGGTGCATTCAAACCTCGAAGGGTATGGTCGTCCGTTCCATACCTGGCTCGATAGGGGAGACCGGGGCTAGAAGTTACAGGGGTAGGTTGTTACAGCGGTTATTATTTCTAAACTATGGTAGATGGCATCATGGTTCAGACGAGAAGAACTTTGTTTCAACGTGACACACAAATGCTCGCAGTCAGTCGCGGCTGCGCCGCTGTAGTAAGCAGAAGTGTGTATGGTGCCACAAAACTGAAACGTAAGTAAATGTTTATCAATGTATTATTTTTGGTCTGCTGACCATATTAACGGTGTCAGAAGTATGGTGATTGGTTTGATTTGATCATACAAGTGTCCAAAAGTAGTGTAAGCGGTACTTTTTCTAGATGTTGAAACGTTACAAAGTTTCAAGTATATCATTGAATATATAACATCGGGGTCTAAAGTTACAGCAAATCGGGGTATATTGTGACACTGTAACAACTTGCCCCGCTGATAGGAAAAAATTACTCTAATGTTTTTTTCTTGTTGTTGTTTAAGGATGAGAACCTACAAAAGAAAGACGAACCGCGGAACTACGTCTATAGACGTGTATAAAGAAGCTGCAAATCTTGTGGTTGAAGGAGGAAAGTCTGTAAGGAGTGCAGCAAAAATTTTTGAACTGTGTCATATGACTTTATCGAGATACGTCAAGAATCTAAAAAATGTGACTAATCCGGTAGTTGGATACAAAGCAACTCGCAAAGTTTTTGACGAAAAACAAGAAAAACAGCTGTCGGATTACCTATTGAAATGTGCAAGCATTTACCATGGTCTTTTGCCTAACGAAGTGCGAAAGTTAGCATATGATTGTGCTGTCAAATTCAATATCGATCACATCCCCGAATCTTGGAAGCAACGCGGCATGGCGGGACCTGATTGGTTTACTTGTTTCATGAAAAGAAACCCTGAACTTTCTATCAGAACCCCAGAAGCCACCAGTCTGAGCCGTGCAACGTCATTCAACAGGAAAAACGTTGGAGATTTCTTCTCGAAATTAGGCGAAGTATTATTAAAACACGAAATACCAGCATCAAGGATTTGGAATGTGGATGAAACGGGAGTGACAACCGTACAAAAGCCCCCAAAAATTGTGGCTCAAAAAGGCATCAAACAAGTGGGATCCGTTACTTCAGGTGAAAGGGGAACACTTGTCACCGTAGAAATGACTGTAAGTGCTGCTGGAAATACCATACCTCCAATGTTTGTATTCCCTCGGCTCAAATTCAAGCAATTATTCATCCAAAATGGACCCCCAGAATGTATTGGCGCAGGGAACAAGTCTGGATGGATGACTGCGACAGAGTTCCTATTATACATGGATCATTTCATAAAATTTGTAAAACCGACGCCATCTGAGCCTGTTCTATTATTGCTCGACAATCACGCGTCACACATTGACATCGAAGTTGTTGACAAAGCAAAGAAAAACGGTGTAATAATGCTATCGTTTCCACCACACTGCAGCCACCGTCTTCAGCCTTTAGACGTTGGCGTGTACGGTCCTTTCAAACACTACTGTGCGACTGCCCAAGACAACTGGATGCGTAACAACCCTGGGAAGACGATGTCCATCTACGAAATTCCAGCAATTGTGAAGAATGCTTGGCCATTAGCGTCGACACCGGTCAATATAAAGAACAGTTTCGAAAAAACCGGTATCTCTCCATTCAATCCAGAGATATTCCAAGACTCGGATTATGCACCGTCGTTCGTCACCGATCGTATTTTCACTGATTGTGAAGATCAAGAAGTCAGCGCTTCTGTTGAAGTTCAAGCTCGAAAAGAAAACGTGCCTCCTCCAAGTCCGCCAAATCCTTTCGGGGTGGTAGCAGGACCTTCAAATCTCAACGAGACTCTTCCAAAACCTTCGAATGGTAACGATGCAGCTGTGGGTCTTTCTAATAACAACTCACACAATGTTCCACGATTTTCACCAGAAGCTGTGAGGCCTTTGTCAAAAGCACCACCAAGAAAATCTGTCGCTTCCAAACGTAAGGTAAGAAAATCAGCAGTTTTGACTGATACACCAGAGAAGGATGCTCTGGCTGAAGAACAAGCAGCAAAAAAAAGACGTCCAGCTGTGAAGAAAAGCTGTGAGAAAAAAAAAGGAAAAGAAAAGATGAAAAGTAAACCTAAATCGGCTATTAGAAAAGTTTTACAAACAATTGATAGCGAGGAAAGCGAAGAAGACGATGATATAGAATATTATTGTCTATTGTGTTCAAAACCCTATTCTAAATCCAAATCTGGCGGGGATTGGATCCAGTGTTTAGTGTGTAAGCGATGGGCACATGAGCATTGCATAAAAAATAAGAACAAGTTTTCTTTCGTTTGCCAAAATTGTTACTCCGATGAATCCTCAGAGTCTTCGTAATCTGTATCATCTTCATTCTATTTTACATATTTTGATACCAAAGCATGATGATATTTTGTGATAATAGAAAGTAAGAAGCAATAACTTTTGCTTTGTTCAACATAAAACGTCAAAATATATATTCTAAGCGTTAAAATTGTGTGACTCATAATATAATTATAAAGTCAAATATTCATAATATGATTCGTTTTGTGATAATAAAAAAGTACTGAGTTGTGTTCCGTTTAGAATAAGGCATTGAAATGATCTATTTCGTTACTTTACTGAAAAAAAATAGTGATTAGTCATGATAAGACTTGTTTGTGATGATAAAAAGTGCTAATTTTTGTTTTGGTTAAAATGAATGTTATAATATTCACCTTATGCGTACAAATGTTAATACTTTGATTAAATAAAGACTAATATTCATAATTTTACTTGTTACATTTCATTGTAAAAGCAAGAATAGAGTTCCCTTGCTCACAAACTATGTAACAATTTGCCCCAGGGCCGTAACTTCTTGCCCCAAACCGGGGTAAGATGTGACAGTCTGTTCAGCTTCAAAAAACAAATTATATGTCAAGAACGAATTCCGATATTCAATTAGTTCTTCCACAGAAATGATCTCCAATAATGAACCTAACGCTACATTAATTAGGGACGAATTCAGATTCATACATTTTGCGAAATTTCCTTTATTGTAAAAAGTGTAACGTCTAGCCCCGGTCTCCCCTACATTAGTTCAAAGTCAGCCTTCGTTGAGAGTGCACGCGGCGAGTGAAAACGTAAGGAAAAACAGCGAACTTCAAAGTTCAATAACTCGAAAGTTATTTAAGCGATTTCGATTTTTCAAAATGGATTCTACTCCTGGAGGTATGTAGAAAATATTTCTGTATGAGTTAAATTGAAAAGTCACGTTCATCTGCTTGAAATACGACCATGTTTGGTACCCTGTGAAAACGATATAATTTTCGAGACTTATACTTTCAAATGGACAAAAAGTAGGGAACTCCAGGAGACTCCGCTTTGATTCAAGTCTTAGGTTCTAGATCAGTCTTTCAACTATCGAAAACGTTTTAGATCATCTGCCATTTTTGGCCCATTAGCGTAGTTTTTTAGTTAGCGTGAGCGAGTACGCAGCCTTCTACCACGCGCGAGGCCCCGGCTGGCGCGGCGGCCGGCTGACGAGCGTTCGGGTCTGCCAGGTGTTCAATACGTACAATAGGGAACTTATACCGGTGTTACGATCGCAAATTTAGCTTATCGTACCTAAATTCATTTTTCATTTTTATTTTATTTTCGTCTAACGGACAAATAACGCAGTGCGGCCGCACTTGAGTGTAAACCTAAGCGTTATTTATTACGGTCCGTTAGAACGTCGTTTCTTTTACATTCTTTTGAATATTGTATTTCTTTTAGTTATTTATCACCTCCTTGACTGGCCTGAACGGCACGTACTCCCCGATAACTAGGCTAAGCTAGTGTTACAAACGGTCAGTACTTGGAACCATGGGGTTTTGCTGACGCTGAACACCCATGCTTCGCCTATAGTCCATTTGAAATAACTCTTTGTTAAAATTATTCATTTTTATAAGAACAAATCCTAAAAACCTAAAAACATTAAGGAATGCCTGTTGAGTGAATGTTGACAATCATTAAATTTAAATTAATTATTATTAAAATAATAAGTTACAGTGAACAGACTATAGCCGCTGGAGGTGGAGTAATGAGCCGCAGCACGCGCACGGGGACTCCTAAGTAAGTCCCTACGCCTAACCAATTAGGAGGCGAGAAAAGTGCTGAACTTGCAGTTTGGCTGACGCGCATTAATACATTAGAGTCCACCTCAGGAGTCGCGCACTTGAAAATTCGTCTTTCGTCCACCAAGTCACATAGTGTGCGGACGTAGAGAACCGGGATAAAAGTTAGAGTCACATAGTTCGGAATAACCGCCCTTACAACCTTGTGTTAGCATAGGATCACGGCCCGAAGGAACTCTAATCTCGTCATCTAAATTCTTTTCAATTCATTATTTCAACACTGAAGTTCGGTATCAGTCAGTGTTCAGCTTCCTGCCCTTCTTAACAGAAGGTAGTTTTTAAGTGATTATAATATTCCATTTTAACATTTTCAACACCATTATCTTTTATCTTTCGCATAATTAGGATCAGTGCTTTATAACTCTCTGCATAAAATCAATCGCTTTAATTAACGTGCATATCAAAGACCCTGAACTGAGACTTACTACACCAACAACAGTGTATTAGTGGAACGTGCGTCTGCCAATCTGCACAGCAGCCCGCCGGTACGCAACAGCAGCCATACACCTACACCTACACCTGTGGCTCATTCCTCCACTCGCCAAAAGCTAAGTCTCGACGCTCGTTACAAACCATTTCATTTCCATTTTTATATGTATTTTATATGATAATGATTAGGGAACCACATTCATTGCAAGATTGAACTAACATTGAGAGAATTAGAGAATTGGTGTCAATCGTAACATTACAGTGTGACCTTTAGTAACACAGCATCATTATATTATATTTCATTTTTGTCTATAATCATTTCTGCTTCTGCTAAGATCTGTGCAGCAGTAGCATATCGTTTGTTTTTCTTGAATCGTTCAAGAATATATTTGAGCTTTTACCTAATCAAATTCTAATTTTTATTATTTGAAGATTACCTTTCCTTTAGATATAATTAGTTTCAGCCCTTCGTTATTATTTGTTTAAACAATACGGGCCTGTATAGGACGTCAAGCAATCCGAATCCCATCGGGTGATTCAACTATTAAATTCCTGACAGAATTACTCATAAAAAGATTGTTCGTAAGAACAATTGTTTATTTTGTAGCGAGTAGCATAACACCTTGTTAATTGAATATTTAATTATTTATTTAACTTGTTCGCTCGGACCAGCCGCTCGTAACACCGGTTTTTAACGTGTATAGGGTGTCCGTAACAAAGTAGTACCTACGGTTATTCTAGAGTCACACTGTTCATGATGATTTTTATTTGTGATTTGGTTGAGGGAAAAAATTAATTTCAGAAAGAATTCAGTTTGTCCAATGAGTTTGATCGTACTTTATTAATTATAGTTTACGTTGAATATTGTCACTTTTTAATTTTCTGTGGCTTTATTACAGGGTCTAGTACCGACGACAATTTACTGTACACCCGGAAGGAGGTCTTCGTTATGGTGAAAGGGAATTTCAATAAAACATGCAACGATTTGGTGGAACACCTTTTAGCCGAAATTTCGAAGAAGAGTAGAATTGTAGAATTGTTGATCCCACCTAGAATAACGAGTCAATCTATAGTAGAAACGGATTCTGAATTTGACGACGATGATTCGGACGAGGAAATTGTATTCCACTAATTTTATAAGCCTTCACATTTCATGACATTAATACTTAAAAATAAAAAGTCTTTATTCCTGTATATGCATATGACTAAACATTTCCCACCACTTTGTTTTTGAGATTTTTGACTTTCGATTCGTAATCAGCGACCCCAAGAACCCCCGAGTACCGACTTTCACTCGAATCCATTAGGTTTTTGAAGAAATTCGTTACCGTTTTTGGTCCGCCATTTTGTTTTTGAGATTTTTTACTTCGGATTCGTAATCAGCGACCCCAAAAACCCCCGAGTACCGACTTTCACTCGAATCCATTAAGTTTTTGAAGAAATTTGTTACCGTTTTTGGTCCGCCATTTTGTTTTTGAGATTTTTGACTTCGGATTCGTAATCAGCGACCCCAAAAACCCCCGAGTACCGACTTTCACTCGAATCCATTAGGTTTTTCAAGAAATTTGTTACCGGTTTTGGTCCGCCATTTTGTTTTTGAGATTTTTGACTTTGGATTCGTAATCAGCGACCCCAAAAACCCCCGAGTACCGACTTTCACTCGAATCCATTAGGTTTTTGAAGAAATTTGTAACCGTTTTTGGTCCGCCATTTTGTTTTCGAGATTTTTGACTTCGGATTCGTAATCAGCGACCCCAAAAACCCACGAGTACCGACTTTCACCCGAATTCATTGGGTTTTTGAATTATGGGTACAAATTCGGGGTTTCGTCCCACTGTGCGACCACAGGGATTGGTTAAGAACTAAATTCTGCGACATGACCTAACTGTCCCGACCCTTTGTTCCTCATAGTCCCGTCAGGGTTGCCAGATTGGGCGATTTGTCGGCATTTGGGCTACTTCCACAGTAAAACGGCGACAATAAATAGGAGGGAAGTCGCAGATCGCCCAATTGGGCTACCTCATTTTTTATGCCGGCGATTTTGGGCTGCTCAAGTTTTTTCGGCTGTTTTTTCAATATTACTGATTCAACGCGTTGTACATACGGCTAATTTTGTTTAACCGTTTGAACTGAATTGGTTTCCAAATATGAGTCTGCATATTTGATACAGGGTGTTCATGATAACTTTGGCAAAAATTATAGGGTGGGTAGAGGACCCAAAAACAAGGATTTTGAGTATTGGAACCCATGTCCGGAAATGTACCCATACAGAACTATGGCCATTTTTCGATTTTGGTTTGCGCTCCTGTTGCGTACTCGAAACTCGCCTCTATCAGGTGTGTCGCGTGTAAAGGAGATAACAGTCATAAAAATGGCAAGTTTTGCGTCTACATGGTGGAGTCTTAATAACATAAACAACGGAAAACAAAACAAAAACATAATGATTTTGCACTCAATTCAACAAAAACATCATAATTTTTGTACTAAACTTAAAAAAAAAAACATCTCAGGGTTTCATGAAACTTAACAACAGAAACTGAAAAACGGAAAACAAAACAAACACATAATAATTTTTTGCTAAACTAAACAAAATTATGATGTTTTTGTCTCAATAACATAAACAACGGAAAACAAAACAAAAACATCATAATTTTTTACCAAACTTAACAAAAACATCATAATTTTGTTGAGTTTAGTAAAAAACATCATAATTTCGTTGAGTTTAGTAAAAAATTATTATGTTTTTGTTTTGTTTTCCGTTGTTTATGTTATTAAGACTCCACCATGTAGACGCAAAACTTGCCATTTTTATGACTGTTATCTCCTTTACACGCGACACACCTGATAGAGGCGAGTTTCGAGTACGCAACAGGAGGGCAAACCAAAATCGAAAAATGGAGATAGTTCTGTATGGGTACATTTCCGGACATGGGTTTCATTACTCAAAATCCTTGTTTTTGGGTCCTCTACCCACCCTGTAATTTTTGCCAAAGTTATCATGAACACCCTGTATACTTATGCGGATACGCTTTTCACGTGGCGCCGTTTGCACGTGGCGCCTGCGGCAGCTCGGATGACTACTACTATGACCACATTCGAGTGTCGAATCTACAGTACTCTATGCCTCTATGAACTTACTAGACCAGGCTTGCTGCTAGGTATACAGCTCGCTATACGCAGGAAAGAGCCGCCATATTTTGGGGGTTAGTTACTATATACTACGTGAAACATTCAGAACTCAGTTTCGAATTTCGAAGTCAAGATGGGGAAATTCGGTAAATACGAAAAAAAATATAAAAGATCATGGGAAGATCTGGAAATATTCAAAGGTATAGTAGATTTCCGAATCTCTCTTCTTACACAACGTACTTACCATTTAGTATATCGAGGTATTTAGAATATTCAAGTCCAACTCAAGCGATGTGAACTTATACTTTTTAAATAACAATAAATATTTGAACAAATGAAATTTCAAGGAACAGTTCAGCCCTTTTACGTTGAGTTTTCCTGGTTCTTTGTAGGGTGGTTGCAGAAAAACAGCGATAGCGACAATGTTAATCGAGAGGCGTATTGCAAACTTTGCAAAACCACACTACGAGCCCAAAAAAATGACCTCGAGAAACATAGCAAAACGAAAATCCATCGGGATAATGCTTTCAAGCTGGTCCAGCAAAAGACCCTCGAATCTTGTCGGATTGCTGTGGTTTCTGACGAGAGCAAGAGGATAGACTTGAAGCTGGCCGTGTATATCGCAACACATAGCGCATTTCGCAGCATCGACCATTTGAATGATCTACTCGTCGATCTTGGAAAACAATCCAAGTTACAGTCGTTGCGCATGCATCGCATTAAATGTTCCAAATTGATCTCGAATGTTATTTCGCCAGCTCTGTTGAAGAAATACATGGCTGTCTGCATACGGTATTTCAGTTCGCGCAAGGTCGATATAACAACCGAATTTTTAGGCATAATTCAAATTGTGGAAGCCACTGCGATTGCACTTTATGACCACCTCACGGGATACTTAAGCGAAATCAACTTGCCAATTGAAAACTTAATCTGTGCAGCAAAAATCACTCGCTTTACACACTTCTTAAAGAACGCGTACCACTGCCACAACTTCAGATCGTGCGATGCATGTGCCATTCTCTACACTTGTGCAGTTCAAGAGCATTCGAGGTTCTACCATCTTCTCTCGAGTTTCTGGTACGTGAAACCAGAAATTGGTTCGTTAACAGCGCACTGAGACGTGCACATTACGCTGATTTGTATAATTTGATTAACGACAACAATAAGGCATTCTTAAATTTAATACAACTGTCGGCAACTCGATGGCTAGCATGGGAAGGAGCCTTCAAACGCATACTATACCAATGGTTGGAACTGAAGACGCATTTCGAAATGATTGCCGTAGGTCAAGAGAAGTGTTACACTGCTAGAACGCTAAGCAGCATGTACAAAGATCCCGCAAACCACTTGTACTTGCTGTTTCTGAAGTCTATTCTTCATGATGTCAATGGGGCCAACATTTTGTTTCAAAGTACGCAAGAAGATATATTACCAAACTTTTCGAAACTCTATCAACGCTCGTCTTATCCGTGGCTAGTCGCATCATCAAGCCCATATTCATGGAGGAAGTCAGGAAAAGATTCGATCGCATCGAGGAAGTAATCCAAAACGAGTTGGCTTTACAGCCGGTTAGCACGGTTGATTTCGGAATAGAATTCACGAATGCAGTCGGTGCATACACCGTCAGGCCGGGAGAGTTGGACGAAATCAAAACCAGATGCCGGCAATATATGATTGTGCTACTGATTGAGCTAGTGAAACGTCTGCCAGGCAACATGAAAATTCTCAAATCGTCATCAAAATTATCCCCGAACAGAGTATTGACCACTGCGAAAAAGCTGGTTATCACGGACTTCCCGCTCGATATACTCGATCATGGTTCGGATATTTCAGAGATCGAGGGTCAATTACGGGAAATTGCTTTCGTCGATTGGTCGGAAATTTTCACGGAGCAAGTGATGGTAAGCACATCAGCTTTCTGGTCTAACGTATTTTTTCATAAAAATGCGGGAGGTTCTCAGCCTTTCAAAGAATTAGCTCGATTCGCTTTGAAAATCCTCTCTCTGCCGCTTAGTAATGCAGTAGTAGAGCGAGTATTTTCGGTCATGAATGGAACGAAGACCAAGCCTTGGAATAAGATGTGCCTTCCTATGCTCGATGCGATTTTGAGAATTCGCACTCACGTGCACACTACGGGAAGTTGCTGCAAATCTTTCGTTCCATCGCCGATGATGTACGAAAAGTTTACATCGAAAATGTACGATGCAAACGTGCAAAGAACAGAAGACGGAAAACAGTCTGCTGGGAAAGATGGGGCTGATAATCTTGCCGAGACGCTGACTTTGTTTGCCGACGAGGATGAGGTGTGAAAAGCACGATAAACGTAAACATTTAAAAATCAGAAACTGTGATTCAAAAGTCTTCAAAAAGTGATGACAAGTGATAATAAATATAATAATAAGAATAAGTTCATATACTATTAATTTGATCTTAATATATACTTTATTACACTAAATACATGTTCAATTATATTTTTGTTGTTCAATTTGAAAAATTGTGCGTGTTCCAAAAGTCTTCGAAAAGTGATAACAAGTAATAATAATTTTAATTCTAAAAATAAGTTCCTATACTGTTGATTTACTTTTAACGTATATTTTATCACAATAAATAAATTTCCAATTGAATCTATGTTTTCTTTTGCTCTTTTGGTGGGTGAATTATAATTCCCGCGCTCCGGCGGCGACTTTGGGCTAGTTCGTGGGGGAATTTCTGCGACATTGCTCTGTACTCATCTGGCAACCCTGAGTCCCGTAGATATTTCAGTTCAAAGTCGACCTTTGGCGGTGACGGTCGTACACGTCAGCCGCGCTGTGTTATTAACCGCAAGTTTGAACATTTATAGAGTTGTTATACAAAGTGATAATCAATTTCTGCAAAATGGATGCCCTTCCTCAAGGTATGTAGAAGATTTTGCCTACTTAACAATTAAAAAATATTATTTGTTGTTCATGTTATCGTAGTTTAACGATAGTCGTGTAAAGTGCCTTTGTTCCGAAGTAAATATTGACTTTGCATAGACTTTTAATATCCACTCACAAGCGATCACACGTTGGTTTTTGTCTTAAATCGTAGCTTAGAATCTCACCTTTCGAATGGCGTGTATATGAAAGTGCGCAAACGTGCGCGGCGTGGTTCAGAGCGATTTTTGTGAGCTTACGCGTGATCCGAGAAGGCCCCCAGCGCTCGTTCGGCGTGGGCGCAGGCGCGTGGTTAGCCGAGCTGGGCCAGTAGATCGCCTACCTGAGCTGCAGCTGCTTGACCCTACGCGGACTCGGTCGACTGGTTTTATACTCTGACAATAGATTCGAAATATAATATATTGTTAGCGAAAAATTCGGATACCTGATTTTGCTCACGTAGAATTAGTTTCCGCGAAGGAAAAGGATTCATGATAAATTTAGCATTGTATTCGGAGCACTAAATCTATTCTAACGAAGTATATGACCAGGTGCACAAAGTTTAATCCTTATTCGCATTATTATACCATTAATTTATCATCAATAATAAATCATATTCTTTCTTTGTAGGTTCTGGAGGTTCTCTTATATCGTTCAAACGGAGGGAGATATTTTTAATCTTGGAAAAACATTTGGCGGCAGATATTAACGTCCAAGTAGAACATTTGGAACGAGAATTATCGAAGAAAAGCAAATGTACCATTCGCATTCACCAAGATGCCAAGGAAAATTTGGCGAAGGCAATTTCCAGAATGCGCTAGAAATGGCAAGACTCAGGAAGAAAGTTGGCCAATTTTC
This sequence comes from Euura lappo, assembly GCA_018257835.1. NCBI lineage: Eukaryota > Metazoa > Arthropoda > Insecta > Hymenoptera > Tenthredinidae > Euura > Euura lappo. The sequence goes on along the minus strand of JAEUYN010001356.1, from coordinate 30,382 downwards.
TAAAAAAAAATCAAGAGTGGCTGGACACAGATATAGCTTTTCCCGCTGATTCTGAACCGAATGAACCCAGTACACGTGGTCGTCCCTCGCTGGAGTTTGCTGAATTAAGTGAGCGATCGAAACGACGAAAAACAGAAGAACTTCGTCAAAATCATACCGCTGAGGAATTGTGCTATGCAGCGCAAATGAGTCTCCGCTCTTCAGGAGAAGTAATGTCGTCGAAAAAGGTTAAAGACGTTATAACACCCGCACCTTCACCCACATTATCGAGGACACAGCATACTCCGCTATCAATAGATGAAGCTCTTTCCATTATCGTCGAAGCCAAACTTACCAGACATCAGTACAATGTGATAAGAAATTCGATGAAAAAGCATAACTGCCACCTATATCCACGCTACGATGCAATTAGAGAGGCCAAAGCATTATGTTACCCACCACGATCTAGTATATCCGTTACCGAAAATTCTGCTGAAATCAAGCTACAAGACTTACTGGACCACACATGCAAGCGTATTATTGTTAGTCAGAGAGAAGTTCTAAAATCAAGGCATATCGACAAGCTGGCAAATGCTGAATTAATCTGTAAATGGGGGTGTGATGGAAGTTCCGGCCAAGGCGTATACAAACAGAAATTTCAGGACGACAGTAATTCCGATGCAAATATGTTCCTGACATCTTTTGTACCGTTACAACTCAGATTTTTCGAGAGTGAATCTATGGACTCCGGTTGTAAAGTTTTGTGGAAAAATCTGAGGCCTTCATCTCCTAGCTATTGCCGGCCTATCAGAATGCAATTTCTGCACGAAAATACAGAATCTACGATAAATGAAGCGGAGTATATTGAGGAACAAATCTCATCCTTAAAACAATTGAAAATTGGAATTGATGGCAGAGAAGTAACAGTTACTTATAAAATGCTGTTTACTATGATTGATGGAAAAGTCTGCAATGCTGTAACGTCTACAAAATCTGCACAGAGATGCTATTTGTGTGAAGCTACTTCAAAAGAATTCAACGACATTGATGCAATTCTGGAAAGAGAGGTGAATGAAGAGAACTTAAAATTCGGAATGTCTACATTACATGCATGGATCCGATTTTTCGAGTTCCTTTTGCATCTTTCTTACAAACTTGACCTGAAAAAGTGGCAGGCACGAACCGCAGATGAAAAAAAGCTGGTTAGCGATCGAAAAGCACAGATTCAAAAATCTCTAAAGTCTGAACTGGGGTTGATAGTGGATCGCCCAAAGCCTGGGTATGGGAGTACCAACGATGGAAACACAGCACGGCGTTTTTTTTTTAAAACAGCGAAACAACGTCAGTGGTAACTGGCTTGGACGAAGATCTTACAAAAAGATTTCATGTTATTCTACAAGTTATCTCGAGTGGGTACGAAATCAACGTCGACAACTTTAAAGAATATGCTTTGGAAACTGCGAGACTGTACGTGCGTGATTATTCATGGTATTACAATTTATTTATTATTTATATTAATCCATGGTCCTTTGATAATAGCTTCGGCTCTTTTACCTATTGGACAATTATCAGAGGAGGCTCAGGAAGCCAGAAATAAGGATGTTAAGAAATTTCGAGACGGATTTTCTCGTAAATCATCGCGTGAAAATACCCAAACAACACAACGTCGTCTATTAGCCGACTAGAAGACGGCCGAAAATATTCTAAGTCGACTAAAATCGTTGACTACTTGTCGACGAAAAGTCGACACAGAGTTGACTTATGTCCCGGTTTAAGTCAACCTAGGGTCGACTCATAACAAGCCGACTCCAAGTCGACTTGAAAACCAAAATTTGAGTCAACCGCCGATTTTCTCAAGTCGACGTAGAGTAAGCTGTGAGTCGACTATCATAGGTGTATGACTTCACCAATACAGCACTATAATTTCATACTGCCGAAAAACTGCCGAAATACTGCGTACACGCCCAAATTTTTTTATCGATCTAAAAAATCAATCACTTTCAGTTACCGAAAAACAATTACGAAACATTTCGTCTGAGCAATTGAGGGAAACAAATCTTTGTCGAATCTAAATCCAAATTTTTCATTCTAATATAGAATATTATAACTGATTGTGAGACCTAATCTAAACTTCAGATTACAAGAAATTGATTGTGTATTGAATCTATTTAGATCCCATCCTTCAGATTTCAGTGAATAACTAATGAGTTTCACGATAGAACAGCGTAACGTCACATGTAACGCGTCACTCCCCCCCCCCCTTCGCTGCCCCGTCCTTCCGAGTGTAACGCTTTCGCGTGACGCTTCCAGCGTAACATCACATGTAACGCGTGACGCCCCCCCCCCCCTCCCCTGCCCCGTCCTTCCGAGTGTAACGCTTTCGCGTGACGCTTCCAGCGTAACATCACACGTAAAGCCGGCGACACAAGCCTCTACGCTACGCTCACGTACAGGCGCTACTACGGTACGCTCTACGCTACGCTACTCACACATGGCCTCCACCAATCGAATTTGGGATGGCGCTGTGTGAGTCTATGTCGATGTTACGGCTCCGTACTACGGATGAGTTGGTGTCGCAGGCTTAACGCGTAACGCCTCCCACCCCCGCTAACCCTCAGTGAAGAAGGTTCTTCAAACCTTCAAAAGAAGACCTCTTCGTAGATCCCACTACAATCGAAACATGAAAAACATCGGCGATTAACTTGGCGAGGATCGCGCGGGGTCAAACTTTATTCGCGATCACTGAGACTTCTATCCTTTTCGGCTACAATAAACATCCTCATATACCGACTTATACTACCATTGGATCACGCTCATCGTCATCAAAGCAAAATTGCTGGATTCCGCGAGCAGGAAAGCTGCATCATTACGAAAGTGTAAAACGGACCCTTCGAACGTACCACAGACGCGACACTGGTCAGGTTATGTTTTCACGTGAAACCGAAAGTTGTCCTAATTTTTTTACATTTGCGGATGAGATGAAACTTCTCACCTTTTACACACTTTTAGACAATTTTATCTCACTTTTATCTAACTGCCGCGCTCAAAGCGTGTTCGACACAACCAGAACACTTTCCGCAATCCCGCGTCTCGGGATCGTGCTTGGCGGCGTGGGTGAGGCTATAACCTATAACCGGGCGTTACGCCATTAGCGCCCCCTACTAGTCGACTTACAGCCGAGTTTAAGTTGACTTAAAAGTCAGCTCAAACAATGGCTATACCCAGTTAATATGAGTCGACTATGCGTCTGCATTTTCAACTGGACTTAAAGTCGACCCCGAAAGGTCGTCTATACGTCGACATTTCAAGTCGACTATAAGATGGCCGAAAAAAGTCGACTTTAAGTTGTCCTTTTGCCAACTGTGTTGTTTGGGTACCATGCAGGATGTTTTGAATTGGCTGCTAGTGTCATCTGACCCATTAGAGCCAAAGAAATATAAACAGATGTCCCCAGAAGCTATTGCGCTACTAGCTGGAACGAATACGCCTGAGGCTCAACAAAATCTTTATCCGGATTCGGATTAAAATATTTTTTGTAATTTTTTCAAATAAATACTTTATTCACCATATCACTAGGGGACAATTGCTTTTTCATGAATTTCCCAATATATTTTTAACGTATCATAGCAGCCGCTATTTTTTTTATTTTTTTTTGAGTTCAGATATTGGATTCGTAATCAGCGACCCCAAAAACATGAAGATAGTAGAATTTCGATCGAATTTATTGGAAAATTCTTGATCCAACCGGCCATATTGGAGCCGCCATTTTGTTTTTTGAAATTTTGATTTCGGATTCGTAATCAGCGACCCCAAAAACATAAAAATAGTAGAATTTCGATCAAATTTATTGGAAAATTCTTGATCCAACCGGCCATATTGGAGCCGCCATTTTGTTTTTTGAAATTTTAATTTCGGATTCGTAATCAGCGACCCCAAAAACGTTAGTATACCAAATTTGGCAAAGTTCCGATAATCCCCTGATTAATGGCCACGAATTCGTGAAAATGCGCCACTGTGCGGTGCTTCATTCAGCACCACTCGATAAAAATACCAATAAACGCTCATAATATGATAATCAGATTTATTGCACATGTAAAGGTGATCATACATATATAAATGACTGTATACATTGTATCGTTTATCGCTGTCGGCTTTAGTGTCCGTCTAGGTATATATAATTCGAGATATAATTGCCGTTGATGGATCGAGATTTATATATGTGATTCAAATTGTTTTGTTCCTTATTCCGAATATTTCTCTCGTAGAAGTTGTAGCTGCTAACAGACATCTGCCATTTCGGCCGACACTTGCCCATTTTGAAAAAGAGATGAGAGAATGTATAAGGACAGCGAAGCAGAGATATCGCAATTCTCTGAAGGAAAGAGTTGGCCCAAATCCTGAGAAAAAGCTTTAAATTATAAACGAAAAAGAGCACAAAACATATACGGCCGGCTACAACGTGCTCACTGCAGAGGACTGGCAGAAGATCAGGAGGAAGATGAGGATCAAGATGAAGATCAAGATGAAGAGACTGGAGAGCAGAGTTCTGGCGAAGAAGCGGATGAAAAGGAAGATGGACTGTATTAATTATAGGATCGGATTTTGGCCGCATCAATAGGAAAAATTACAAACACACCGAAGATTGCCCTCGCAATTCTCTTATCGTAGAAGGAATCTGCAGTTGCAGTTCCCCAATACGTGTAACTGACGCAACACTTATCAGTCATGCATGCTTTTAAACAGTTGCTAAATGCATCACGCATCGTCAGGCCGCCGATGTACTTGAGATACTGCACCTAAATATGTATATAGTAATTACTTGGGGTCAACATTCGAAGTTCAGTATTGTGAAATGAGATTATCATAATATCATGTGTGGGTACGTACAACTTGACCATACTGATCCTTCGTCAGGGTTTCAAAGTAGGCAACGTCCATTTTTATTTTTGAACTTCGGCTTGCACGGGATTCTAGGCCTGATTTCGTCTCGGATCAAGATTCGCGGCAGCGAATCACCGCCAATTACCCGAAGCCGCGAGAGCTAGCCGTGAATTATTTTCTGGGACGAACTTTTATACCTGCCCAGATAACAATCGTGCCAGGCACGTCACGCGCACGACGTGCCTCGCACGTCGTGCGGGCGAAAACGCATCATTTTAGCCTGCACTCGCTACGACAATGTGAGGAAGCCGCTCATGCGTGCAGGACAAGCTGCACCATGCCATCACGCGTGCGTATGCCCAGAATCACGCTGTGCCGATAAAATGCGGGCACCATGACGACGTTTAACTTTTCGAAACTAGATATAGAAATGCAGATTGGTATTTTTTTATGAACACCGGCACATGAACAGATGCGAAAAATTAAGATCATTACCAAGTCGTGGTTGAATATCCCGGGATTTTTTCTCAATTCGATTATAATAAATCGTATAAAATTATTTTTTTTTTTTTTTTTTTTTTTTTTTTTTCGTATAAAATTATTTTTTTTTTTTTTTTTTTATTTATTTACGGGACAAGTCCCTTAACAGTACATAAATTAGATACAAAAAAGACACGCAAGGTCTAAATATAAAATATGAAAGAAAGAATGCAACAGTAATAAAACGTAAAAATATAAAACGAAGGGAGAAGTACGGATTTAAAATAGTAATAGCAGTATATATATGTACAAGTATACAAGTAGCGAGACAAATCAATGGGGAGGGGGCTAAGATGGGAAGTATTGCACGTGGTGGTCGGGATGTTAAGGCCTAACCGTACCGCAGAATATCGGAAGTTACTGAAGTGCGGAAAACCACACTTGTTACCCCAAAAAGGCTGATGCTAGCTACGCTATTCGCAGTGGTAGTCATTCGGTGAACCGAGGAGCGAGCAGAGAAAACGTTTCTGGCTGTGGGTGCGTAGAAGACGTCCACGGTCCTACGTATCCCATTGGGAGCGTGGATCGGGATCTCGCTTAGGAGGACCGGGCAACTAATAAGCCCTGATAGCAGCCTGTGTAAGAAGCACACATCGCAGAGTTTTCTCAGAGACTGTAGTGTCGGAAGGTGTAGGGTGGCCGATATTGAGGTGTACTCATGGTCTTCCCGTCGCATTGGTCGGCCAAGCTTATGAGCAGCCAAACGTAGAAACTTGTGTTGGACTGACTCCAGTCTCCCAATGTGGGCAGCATACAGCGGCGACCATACCTCAGAGGCGTAGCAAAGAATTGGGCGGACTAGTGTGAGGTACAGGCTTCTGAGGGTCTGCACGTTCTGGAACTCAGCTCCGAATCTCGTGACGAAGCCTAAGGTGCGATATGCACGCCGGATGACGTCGTCAATGTGAGGGATGAAACTTAGCTTTGAGTCAAGTAGGACGCCAAGGTCCCTGATGACGTTCACATTCTCCAGCGGAGTGCCGCCGAGCGTATACTCGGTTCTTGCTATTTCCCTCTTCCTAGTAAAATGCATGGATTTGCACTTCTTCAGGTTCAGGGAGAGGCGGTTATTTCCGCACCAAGCCCATAGCCTGTTCAGGTCCGCCTGGAGTCTGACCTTGTCCTCATCGGTCTTGACCGCTCGAAACACTTTCAGGTCATCGGCGTAGAGAAGAAATTGCGAATGCAGAAAGCACTTAGCAATATCATTGGCAAATACAACAAAAAGAAGCGGGCCGAGATGCGAGCCCTGTGGGACTCCAGACGGGACAAGCACAGGACGCGATTGAAACTCCTTGTATTTGACCCGTTGTGAGCGTCGAGATAAATAGTCTGCGATCCAGGTTAACAGCTTACCACCAACTCCAATAGCCTCAAGTTTGCTAATAAGAATCGAGTGATTGACGGTATCGAAGGCTTTCGAGAAATCCGTATAGATCGCGTCCACTTGGGTTCTAGATTCCATGTTTGCTGTGATGTAGTTTTCGTACACGAGGAGATTCGTGATCGTTGATCGACCGGCTATGAAACCATGCTGCGCTTCAACAATAACACCCCGCAGGTGGAAGGAGAGGTATCCAGTGACAAGGTCGTCCAGGATCTTGGGGATGGTACTGGTTATTGAGATCGGACGATAATATTTATAATTATAATTATATTGATATAATTTTGAAAAATCATACAAAAATTGTTTATGGTTATATACACTTAGTGTTAGATAAAATTCAATAAGATTATATAGAAGTATGCATCATTCTATTGAATGACGTAAAATGGTCTGAAATTATACTCATATAATTTCATACAAATCTTATAATTTCATAGAATTTTATCTAAAAGTATTGAAAAAAAAATCCCGGGTGTCAATCAACAGGGTGTTTCTGAATCCGTGACGAATATTTTTTGTCATAAAACTGTGATTGAAATATCAGTTGAATTTTTTCCCGAACTGATTGTGTTTTAGATAATATTATTGGTCATGTTTTCTAGGTTTACATTGATTCGCGAAATTCTATAAGTTCGTATACAATGTGAAATGTAACATGATTAGATTAAAATAGTACAATGCAACAGTATTTTTTGGAAAGGAGCAGATTTAATTTAACAAATTTGTTCGATCAAATACAAATATTTTTTCCCGCGGGAAAGGGGTTTGAATGTTCTAGTGCAAGCTGGGACTATATAAATGTTGACTCGAAAGTCTTCATTATATCCTTTGAAAGATGAATTTTCTCTTAATTTTTCGAGGTATAAAAATCTCAATCGACCAGAAGCATATAATCTTAATTAGCTACGGGCTTGAATCCTCAACTGCGCATGCGCAAAGTGCCGTGACATAGGTATGGTTCAAACAATAAGCCGCCACGACCCGATAGCCGCCATGTTGCCGCCGTCTGCTGACTGAGTAAAAACGCTCCGGTGACTCGAAAGGATTTGGTTTGAGTTTTTCCGCTTTGTTGAACCTATGAAGCTTAAGAATCAGGTAAGTATAGCCTTTTATCATTATGTTAATAACCCATGTGAGTATTGTTTAACAAGACGTATTGTAATGCCGTGGTATAGTTCGGCAACACGCTACATAACCTAACTTGAATCTAGCCCTAACCTATGCCACTGTCACCATGTATTGGACAACTAATATGAAATATTTATTTGGCTTGAGTCTACCTGCACAACATTCGCTCTTGAAGTGTAATGCAATCAGAAGTAGATTTGTTCGCAGGAGAATACACATTGGCAAATGGTGAAAACCAGGGATCAAAAAAGGAACGAAGAAGAGAATACACATCTATTTACAACATTTTTTTTATAGGTATAAGACATGTATAATGATTTTAGCTGTTCCACGACACGCATGATCAACCGACAAAAAGGTTGTGGAGTATTTCACCGACCGGCTGGCCAACGTGAAAAAACGAAGGTGTCGTAAGTGTATATTGATTTGGAATTCTAGGTTTCCAGACTGATTTAATGATTTAATGACACATTATTCTTCTCAACTCTTCTGGGTGGTAATCCTCGAAGGTATTTGATGATTTTTGGGAGTGTCAGTCATGAAAATGTTACAGAAGAACTTGTTTTCAAAATCCAATGAACATTTGGATCCTCACATTCAAAATTGGCTGGAAATAATTTTTCATGTCTTTGCAGAGGCAGTCATAGATAATCATCTATCGTTTCGTTGCCGAACAAGCCAAGTGCTACAGAAGATGATGCTACACGCAGGAAGATAGCCGTGTTGGGAGTGCAAACGCCAGAGCAGATCACGACGGCTATGTTGGTACAGAGGGATTCGCAGTATGACAAAGTGAAAAGACAAGGTGGTTAATAAGAATTGCTAAAAATAATTCAGCATTGGTCTTAAGTTATTCGATCCGACTGAAAATAATTGTCATTAAGTTATAGCGGTCAATATTCGTGCGATACAGCTGGTATCTACGGCCGCGGGCTCAAGGTTCTTTGTCACATTCAAAGACGATGCAACAAGCTTCAGATACGTGTATTTCATGTCGCATAAATCAGAAGTGTACGAACGGTTCAAAGAATACGAACAAGTAATCTTTAACAAGTTTGGACAATCGATAAAAACGCTGCGTTCAGACAACGGACGTGAGTTCTGCAACGGGCAGATGGATAAGTATCTGACGGAGCGAGGTATCACCAAAGAAAATACAGCTCCGTACAATCCCGAACAAAATGGAAAAGGCGAGAGAGACAACCGGACCATCGAAGATTGCGCACGCTCCATGCTGCACGCCAAAGGTCTCCCGTTAACGCTATGGTCAGAAGCGGTTAACACGGCAGTATATACTCTAAACAGAGTAGGATCGACAAGCTCCAAGGACAAGAGAACGCCGTATGAATTGTGGGTAGGCAAGGAACCAAATTTGGAACACATGCGTATCTTTGGATCGGAAGGTTACGCACATATTCCAAAGCAATTCACACAAAAATTCGATAAAAGATCGAGAAGAGTGATTCTAGTCGGATATGTAGGGAACCCGTCAAACTATCGAGTCTACGACCCGGCAACGGACAAGGTAACGTGCGTTCGAAATGCCATATTTCACGAGAAGTCTGGAAAAGTCAATCTGGAGTCAAACGATGAAGAAGAGGACGAAGTAATTTTCCGAAACACACCGGAAGACGGTCGTCAACAAAATGTAGCACCGGAAGAAGACGAAGAGGAGTTTCAGCTAGCGGAAGTAGGCGAGGAACTCGAGATACAAGAATTGGAACCGCCGCAGCTACCAGCCGCAGATCGACACAACCTGAGAGATCGTGGAAACATACGAAGACCCAGCAGGTTCGATGCAAACGTGGCTGAGTACCAAACCCCAACCTCCTACCAAGAAGCGACCAGTGGAAGCGATGCCTCACAGTGGATCAAAGCCATCGAGGGTGAGTTGCAAGCGCATCAAGAAAACAAAACGTGGTCAATCGTGAAGAGGACGGACGGAATGAAAACTATTGACTCCAAATGGGTTTTCAGGGTACTGACGGACGTCGAAGGAAACGTCAAGCGCCGCAAAGCTAGGCTTTGCGCTCGCGGCTTCCTGCAACAACCAGGAATAGATTACACGGACACATTTGCACCGGTAGTGCGATACGATTCGCTACGAATACTTCTAGCGACAGTAGCAGCCAAGGACCTCGAACTAGCACAGTTTGATGTACAGACTGCCTTCCTCTACGGGGAACGTGAAGAGCAGATCTACATGGAGGTTCCAGAAGGACTTCACGTCGCAGAAGAAACCAGTGAAAGTGCGGAGAAAAGTGTCGTGTGTAAGTTGAGTAAAGCTCTATACGGACTAAAACAAGCCCAGGTGCTGGAACAAAAGGTTCAGTGAGTTCCTAAACCAGTATAATTTTAAGGAAACAAATGCAGAAAAGTGCATATTTGTAGGAAGAGTGGATGATTCTATTGTGTATTTAGCACTATATGTGGATGACGGTTTGATTGCCGCAAAATCAAAAGAGGTTATAAATTCAGTCTTAACTTGTCTCAGAAGAGAATTCAAGATAACTGTTGGTGACACAAAAGTATTTTTTGGGTTGCAAATAGAGCGTGACAGGCCAAACAAATCTATAAGCCTTCACCAAAAAGCTTATATCACAAAGATCTTGGAAAAATTCAGAATGGTCGAGGCGAAACCAGTAAGCACTCCAGCCGATCCACATGTAGTGCTATACCCGGCTACAGATGAGGATGTAAAGTCGGAGAATGTACCGTACAGAGAAGCTGTGGGTTATCTGATATTTCTAGCTGTAGTTTCTCGTCCAGATATCATGTACGCGGTAAATTCAGTCAGCAAGTTTTTAAGTAATCACAACGATATTCACTGGAGAGCAGTCAAGCGAATATTCGCGTATCTAGTCGGAACCCGTGATTTTAAAATAGAGTATCGAAGCGGCGGAAGCGAAGCCGAGCTTATCGGATATTCAGACGCTGACTATGCCGGAGATGTCGAGACGAGGAGGTCTACGACAGGCTATATATTCAGTCTAGCGAACGGTCCGATAACTTGGAGCGCTGAAAGACAGAAACTAGTCACATTAAGTACTACGGAAGCGGAATATGTAGCTGCGTCTACAGCCGCGAAAGAAGTAACTTGGATAAGAGAGTTGCTATCCGAAATCGGATGTCCATGTGTAGGTGCAACTGTGCTAAGAGTAGATAATTTGAATTCAATCAACTTGGTCAAGAACTCAGAGCAACACAAGCGCACCAAACATATTGACGTTCGCTATCATCACATAAGAGATAAAGTAATAAAAGAAGTATTAAGAGTGGAGCATGTCCCCTCCGAAATTCAAAAGGCAGATATGTTCACAAAGCCTTTACCAAAGGATAGATTTAAAATGCTGTGTGAACAAATAAACATAAAATAGCAAGTGCTTAAACGGCGGAAGTGTTGAAACAGTTAGACGCACTAGCTAGCTATTACACTCAACCTTACCATGGTAAGATAGGTCGCGCTATATTGACCACCTGCCTTACCATAGTCATTCTAGTATGTAAGAGCGCCGCTCCTTCTGAGTCGCGCATCTCGTATAAGTCAGTCTAAGTTAAAACATTGTAGCGTAAAGACGCGTCATAAAGACACTACTACAATAAATACATTTTCTTTTCGTATCACCAATTTTCGACTACCGCAAATTTCTTTCCCTGTTACTAACACTGTCGTAACACACTGGATGGCGTTACGTATTGGATAGGACGGTTTGTTACTAGGGATGTGCGATTTATATCGATTCATCCAAAGATCGATCTTTCTGTTCTCAAAAATCGATCTTTTGAATCGATCTTTTCATCCGTCGATTTTCCGGGGAATCGATCTTTGTTATACCAAGAATCGCAAAATGGCGGTTTCTCCCGCTCAGTGACTCACTTCATTTGTTGGGTCCTTCGGAGTTTTGGGTTTCCGTTCCCTTGCGTCTCTACAGTCTACGAGTGCCGAGTGGACAAGAGTGGTCGGCGGGCGGCGCGGTTCTTTGTTTACCATTGTTCATCCAAATCTAAGGTGAGATTTCGCAAACAAATAATATTTCAGTGTTCCGTGATGTTTTAACTACCTCTACTTGTTTAATCTAATTGCCTGCATTTCATTTTCCCAATCCACAGTCTTTGTCCCTAACCCTATCCTTCGGACGAAAATATAGTGGACGCGGCGTCCATTACGATGCATAAAAGTGAGAATCCTAAATCCGTCTTTTTCACTTTAGTATAAAAGTTCACTGTGATAAATGTACTTAAACCAGGTTCACTGAGCAATTATTAGAAGATCATCATGTTTGACTCTACCATTTGGCATCGTATATATTTTGAAGATATTCATGCTTTTCATCGATTTCACCTATAGTGTCATCAACAAAGAAGCCGAGCACCGTGTGGCATCATTTTGTCAAAACCGCAGATGGCGGAACATGCAAATTATGCAAATCCTTAGTAAAAACCAAAGGGAACACGACCAACCTGAAAAATCATTTGAACCGCAAGCATCCAGAAGTAATGCCTGAACCATGTGAGCGCAGCGCTCAAAAACGACCAGCAACGGTCGAAGTTAACTTGGTGAGATCATTAATCTGTTTTCATGTTGATTCTTCACTTCTACGTTATTGCGGTGCAGGGATGCGCCATGAAGAAAAGTCTTCTTCATGTTCTTTCCTTTTTATACAGAATAGTGACGACGAAGATACGGATGATCCTCAGTCTTCGGAATCACAGGAGGCGAATCATCCGAACCAACCTGTGTCTTCCGGATCTTCTACATCTTCGGTTTTTGTGGAATCGAACAAAGTACAACGACGAACACCCCAGATTCGGCTAGATGATGCTTTTGCAGCTCAAAAAAGTTTCGAAGGTGTGACGAGAAGCTTGTGTTTCTAAATCTACACTAATTTTCACAGAGTTTTAAATACCGATTGTAAACCGAAAATATTTTTATAGCTGTGAATTGAATTTTTTAATATAGATGGTGGAGCCAAAGCTGGAAAAGTAACGAACGCGATGCTGTTCATGATTTGCAAAGACAATTTGCCACTCAATACTGTAGAAAAGGAAGGATTCAAGGTGTTCATGAAGACTGTCACACCGCTCTACAAAATTCCAGGCCGAAAGATCACCACGACGCTTATCGAAGAAAAGTACAGGATATTTTCACAGGAGGTGAAAGCAGACCTCGGAACTACTGACAACTTTTCCATCACCACAGATGTGTGGACAGACACGCTTAATGCGAAAAGCTTTTTGGGAGTTACCGCTCATTTTGTAGCTGATGGTTCTCTAAAGTCAGTATTGTTAGCAGTCACTGAGCTTAACGATCGACATACAGCCAGTAATTTGGGCGGGTGGCTTTTGGATACGCTTGACCAGTGGAATATCCCTATAGAAAAGGTGGTCGCTGTTATTTCAGACAATGCTTCAAACATTACCAAAGCCATAACAGATATCTTTGGTGCGGAAAAACATTTACCCTGTTTTGCGCATACATTAAACTTAGTTGCGTCAAAGGTCATTGAAAGCGATCAAACTCTGAATCCTTTGTGCACGAAAGTAAAGTTGATTGTGACATATTTCAAACATTCCGTTGTGGCCGCAGATCAATTGCGCAAACAGAGTAATCTGAAATTGATACAAAGTGTTCCAACACGATGGAACTCTACCTACTATATGTTGGAGAGATTTGTCCAATTGGCACATCAAGTAGGCCTGATTCTTCTACAGTATCCGCTGCGCCAGAGATGTTAACTGCATCTGAATTGCAAATTGTCAAAGAGGCCATTCAGCTTTTGAAGCCTTTTGAAACTGCAACAAAAATTGTTTGTGGGGAGTACTACCTGACTGGGAGCAAGGTCATTCCTATTGTGGATACGATGAAGACTGGACTGGGGTCCCTGGATGTGGTAACTGCTTCAGGAAAACGGATTCAAAAAGCCCTTGTCGACAACTTCAACCAACGATTCGAACATGTTGAAAGGGTCAGTCTCCTAGCTACATCAACTATTTTGGATCCACGGTTCAAAAAACTGCACTTTTCTGACAAAGTCGCCTGCGCATACAGTGTTAACAAAATAACGAGGATGCTTAACAGTGCAGAGGAAGCAGTTCCAATCGTTGAAGCCACGCCCTTGCAGAGTACGCCAGATTATTGTGATTTTTGGTCACATCACAACGTCTTGGCAAACTTAGCAAAGTCGAGACAATCTGAACAACCAAATGAATTACCCGATGCTTTTCGAAATTACTTGTCTCAGCCTACATTAGCTATAAACGTGCAGCCCATTAAATATTGGTCCACCGGCTTTTCAGTCGACTGCAGCCTCAATAAACTAGCTCAAAAGTATCTGGCAGTTGTGGCAACTTCTGTTCCGTCTGAGCGTCTATTTTCTAAGGCTGGCAACATAATGACGGAGGCAAGGAATCGGCTTTCGGGTGACCATTTATATCAGCTTTTATTCCTCAATTCATTGACTAAAGAACAGTGGCACCTATAGGTATATTAGAAAGCCTGCGCTGTGTCGTGTTCGTTCGCCATAATTCGTCGCCTTAGTATTTAACTTCTTTATTTGAGTATTTAAAACTTTCGACGATGTATAAGAACATGTGGAATTCAAATTATACAGGGTGGTTAGGTTTAAACGCACTTCGCCGTACTGGCAGATTCGTCGTAAAAAAATAAGACGAAAGTGTCTCTTGAATTTTTTTTTTTTTTCGAACAGTTTTCGAGTAGGAGCCGTTAGAAAGTCGGCCAATCAGGGTGCCCCTTTAGATTCGTTCTGGGACAGGAGGCAGCCACGATTGCGCGCGAGAGCAGGCAGGCAATGCCTCTCTCACTCGGTTGCCGACAAATGACTATCCGACGATGCGACCCACGACGATCGATGAAATTGAATCGTGTGTAATTCTGGATAATCAACTCGAACACCATACTGAGTGCCCCGCCTTTTTTTTTTTTTCTTATAATCGCAATTCAAAACGTGATTCTCGAACTCGGAAAAACATCTTCATCCCTACCGGACATCCCCCGACTCACCCCGAGTAATCAACTCGGAGACGATTATTAGTGCCCCGCGATTTTTTTTTCTTTTAAGATTATCAAAATTCGAAACCTGATTCTAACTCGGAAGAACATTTTCATCCCCACCGGACAACATCCCCCGACGCACCTCAAATAACCAACGCGGAGATTAAGAAAGAAGAAGAAAAAAAAATGGGGCACTAATAATCGTCTCCGAGTTGGTTATTTGAGGTGAGTCGAGGGATGTTTTTCGATGGGGATGAAGATATTTTTCCGAGTTCCAGAATCAGGTTTTAAATTGTGATTATTTTTAGAAAAAAAAAAGTAAAAAAAAAAATGGATCACTAATAATCGTCTCCGCGTTGGTTATTTGAGGTGCGTCGGGGGATGTTGTCCGGTGGGGATGAAAATGTTCTTCCGAGTTAGAATCAGGTTTCGAATTTTGATAATCTTAAAAGAAAAAAAAATGGCGGGGCACTAATAATCGTCTCCGAGTTGATTACTCGGGGTGAGTCGGGGGATGTCCGGTAGGGATGAAGATGTTTTTCCGAGTTCGAGAATCACGTTTTGAATTGTGATTATAAGAAAAAAAAAAAAAGGCGACGCACTCAGTATGGTGTTCGAGTTGATTATCCAGAATTACACACGATTCAATTTCATCGATCGTCGTGGGTCGCATCGTCGGATAGTCATTTGTCGGCAACCGAGTGAGAGAGGCATTGCCTGCCTGCTCTCGCGCGCAATCGTGGCTGCCTCCTGTCCCAGAACGAATCTAAAGGGGCACCCTGATTGGCCGACTTTCTAACGGCTCCTACTCGAAAACTGTTCGAAAAAAAAAAAAATTCAAGAGACACTTTCGTCTTATTTTTTTACGACGAATCTGCCAGTACGGCAAAGTGCGTTTAAACCTAACCACCCTGTATACGTACTGCAATACTTTATGAGTGCAATAAAAAGAATATATTGTTACGAAGACACCCCTTACCCTTGGCCCGCTTGCTCCAGACTGATGAATAAGTGACGTGCTGGTTGCTGTGACAACTAGCACTGTCTTTTTTGTAACATCAGTCTGCCTAGAGCTTTGATTAAAAACAGACGTACTGTCAATAAATACACATATTGTCCTTTTAACTGCTCTTTTTCATTTTAAAAGCCTAACATACACTGCTCACGCAGTAACACTGGTGTCAGAAGTTAAAACGGTTTTGTGAGGGGCTCAGTGTTCGGTACCGGTTTTGTGGGACGAAAGACTCTAGGCAGATAAAACATGGTGAGAACACGTCGGGGCACCGACACTTCTGACCACTCTGAGGGGGAGATTGATGCACCGCGGGCGCCGCGCCCGAAGCGGTCCCGGATCAGTCGTCCTAGGGGCGCTGCGCACCCACCGACGCCGAGCCGGGGTCTTCCGGTGCCATCGCCGCTACGCGGGGTCCCGGAGCTGGGGGATGAGCCTCCTTTGGGGGTTCCCCCGGTTACCGTACTGGATCAACCCCTCCTGCGACAGCAGGAGGCTTTGCAGCAGCAGTTTCTGGAGCTTTTGCGGGAAGAACGCCTTGCCAGTCAAGAACGGGACCGCGAGCTGCTTCGACAGTTGCAGCACTTCCGCCAACGGGACGAGATCCACGGTCGACCTCGAGAATTTGAGGTGCCGCATCGGGATGTTGGGACTCGGGCTGCTTCCCGTATCAACCCTGCGGCAGGGTGCCGGGTTCTCGCGGATCTGGGGTCTGTATCCGTTCAGGGGGAGGCCAACCCTCCCCCACCTATTCTGGCACCCAAGCCGAGCCGTCCGCTCGGCGACGGGACACAGGGACACCGGGGTGGCGAGGGTAGCGTACCTCGTCCTTTCGGTGCCTCACGAGGGCTTCGCAGTCACGAGGTGGAACCTTCAGGTGAGGCTGCGACGGCGCCTCCTGCTTTGTTTGGTGTAAACTCCCATTTAGCGAATTTCCGGGGCAGGGAGGAGGCTCAGGCTCGATGCGTTGGGCCACACTCGACCGAGGCGTCACTCCCTTCCTGCTCTTTTTCCGGGCCCTCGTTGCCTTCGGGCGTGCTGACCGGGCCCTCACGTCAATCGAGCGCAGCACGGTTGAACACTTACGATGGGGCGCTTCCGTGGGCCGTCTACGAGCGGCAGTTTCGAATGGTAGCTCAACTGAACCAGTGGACTGGTTTCGAACAGGCTGCCAACCTGACCGCCTCCCTCAGGGGCCCGGCACTACACGCCCTGAGTTCTCTTTCAGATGCGGATGCGGAAGACTTTTCGCGCATCTGCACAGCCCTGAGACTCCGCTTCGGGGAAGAACATCTCACCAAACTGTACTATACACAGTTCGAGAACCGGATTCAAGGTCGAGACGAGGACCTGGTTAGTCTAGGACACGATTTGGAGCGTTTAGCCCGATGCGCGCTGCCTAAGTGTTCGGCAGAAGGGAGGGATCAGATCACCTGTGCGCGCTTCATGAGTGCGATATCGGACTCTACGGTGAGGCGGTCGTTGAGGATGGCGGGGCCGTCTTCCCTTCGAGAGGCCATTGTCCGGGGTCTGGAGATAGAGGCCCTAAATAAGGACAACAGCCGGGGCCCACGGGTTCGACGGGTTCGAGACGAGCGAGAGTCGACCCCCCCCTCCGGCCGTCCTCGTCAAGATGCCTCTCATCATCGTCCGGATAGTCGACCGCCCACATCCGGTGACTCTCGCAAACGTCGACGAGACACTCCTGCCCCTGCCCCCAACAAGGCCTCGAACGAGAGAATCTGCGCATTTTGCGAGAAGCAGGGCCACGAGGCTAATTACTGCTTTGCGTTTAAGAGACACTTCGATGCGTACAAAAAGTCTCGCCAGCGAGAAGCCGCTCCCCCACGGGCTAGGAAGAGCCGTGACAGGGATCAACGACATCGCCCGCCGACCCCAGCCACTGGTGGATCTGGGTCAAAAAACTAGCTTCCGGTAGTTTTGGGGGGCAAAAACTACCGAACCAGCGTATTGACCCCTGCAGCCCTATTTTCACCCATTTTGTAGTTCGCAGTTTGCGTCAGTCAGGTCTGTACGCCCGAAGCTCGGTGAACGGTGTCAGCTGCCTTTGGGTCGTGGACACCGGCGCCGAGGTGACGGTTGTGCGATCTGATCTGCTGACTGCCCTCTCACCTTCCTCGTCTCCGCTGCCGTCTCTGCGCACTGCTACCGGGGAGAAGACACCGGTGGTAGCCCGGATGAGCGTGCGCATTGGAATAGAGGGTTGTATTCAGTCGCCTCACAACGTGTTCGTGGCGGGGATAGAGGATGAAGGGATCTTGGACATCGATTTCCTGACGGCTCACCGATGCGTGATTTCGACGGGGGACAATACTTTGCGTTCCGGGTACCTGAGGATTCCGCTGGGTACCTCCAGGCCTGGCGGAGCCTCCGCCGGCGGGGGGAGGCCCCTACGCCCCACCCATCAGAGGAATCGGTCGAGATCCCGCGGACGCTGACGAGGCCCCAACGCCTGCGACGGTCGTACAGAATTCCCGCTTACTAGCCCCGGTCACGATGCCCACGCACGATAGTAGCCAGATCGCTGTCGGGACGGACTCCCTACCACGTCTGACCTCAACGGAAGAGTCGCCACAGCATGTGCAGGTCTTGTACGAGAAGTCCTCTGCAGAACTGACGCCTTCTCAATCTCGGTTGCTCTGCTCCCTGCTGCACGAGTTCCGGGAAACGTTCGCGAAGACCCCTAATGACATAGGACGGTGCACAGTAGTGAAACACACCATAGACGTGGGTGACACTCGTCCAATAAAACAGGCTGCTCGTCGACTCCCACTGAACGGGTGCACCGAGGTGGGGGAACTCGTCGATGACATGCGCGCGGCTGACGTCATCGAGGCTTCCTCTAGCCCCTGGGCCTCACCCATCGTGCTGGTGAAGAAAAAAGACGGCTCAAAGCGTTTCTGTATCGACTATCGGAAACTAAACCTGGTCACCAAAAAGGATTCCTACCCTTTACCCCGGATCGAAGATACCCTTGACCTGACCGCCGGGGCCCAGTGGTTCTCCACGATTGATCTGCAAAGCGGTTATTGGCAGGTGGAGATGGCCCCGGAGGATCGTGAAAAGACAGCGTTCGTGACTGGGCTGGGAGGCTTATGGCATTTCAAGGTCATGCCCTTTGGTCTGTGCAACGCACCTGCTACGTTCGAGCGCATGATGGAGACGTCTTTACATGGATTGACCGGGAAAGTCTGTCTGGTGTATCTCGACGACATCATCGTGTTCGGAGCGACCTTTGAGGAGGAACTTCAAAACTTGAGACAGGTCTTCGGGCGCCTACAAGAGGCTGGCCTGAAGATGAGTCCCAAGAAATGCTTGCTCTTCCGAAGGGAAGTGAACTTCCTGGGCCATGTTGTTTTAGCAGGGGGAATTAAAACGGATCCGAGCAAGATACAGGCCATCCGTGACTGGCCCCCTCTCACATCGAAAGCAGACGTACAGAGTTTCGTTGGCCTGTGCACATATTATCGACGGTTCATCGAGGGTTTTGCCTCGCTCGCTAAACCCCTACATCATCTTACAGGAGACAAAGTTCCTTTTGTTTGGACCACGGACTGCGAAGATGCTTTCCGTCAGCTCAAGAGTCGTCTCACCTCGTCTCCTATACTGGCATTTCCTTTGCCCGACATCCCCTTCATCCTTGACACGGACGCGTCGCTATATGGGATAGGAGGGGTTCTCTCTCAAACTCAGGCAGACCAAGAACGCGTCGTGAGCTTCTACAGTCGTCTCTTGAGCCGACCAGAGAGGAACTACTGCGTCACTCGCCGAGAACTCTTAGCCATCGTTAAGGCTATCGCCCATTTTCATCATTATCTCTACGGACGCCGCTTTTTGATCCGAACAGATCACGCCTCTCTCACCTGGCTCCTGTCCTTCAAGAATCCTGAAGGTCAGGTCGCCCGGTGGCTCGAGACCCTGGGTCTCTACGATTTCGAGATTCGCCACCGCCCCGGACGGCTGCATGGTAATGCCGATGCGTTGTCCAGGCGACCGTGCGGAGAGACGGGGGTCTGTAAACAGTGTGCCCGTCTCGAGCTGCAGCGCGATTCATCTGTGACCATCCGACAGCTCACTCTCCAAGGAGACTCGACCAAGTGGTTGGATGCTCAACAACAGGACTCGATTCTCCAGACAGTGAGGCAGTGGAAAGCTAGTGGGAATCGCCCCGGGTGGCAAGACGTGTCTTCCTTGGATCCTCAAGCCAAGGTATACTGGGCACAATGGGACTCCCTCTACTTGCGAGACGGCCTACTCTATCGGAAATGGGAGTCCCCGGACGCTAGGGGCGTTCTGTGGCAACTTCTGGTGCCCAGGGCTCGGGTCCGAGACGTCATTCTGGAGCACCACGACTCCCCTTCGGGTGGACACTTCGCTGCTAACCGGACTCTGGGACGGATTCGGGAGCGTTACTTTTGGGCCCGTTGTCGCTCCGACGTGGAGGAGTGGTGCAGAACGTGTGATGTCTGCAACGCCAAGAAGGGGCCCCGCTCCCGGGGGACCAGCTCCCTGCAGACGTACAACGTGGGGGCTCCCTTTGAACGAGTGGCTATGGACATACTCGGACCCCTTCCTATCACACGTACTGGGAACCGGTATGTCCTGGTAATGGCTGATTATTTCAGTAAATGGCCCGAGGCCATTGCAGTGCCAAATCAGGAAGCGGAAACCGTCGCTCGCGTTTTCGTTCGAGAGCTCGTTTGCCGGTTTGGGGCCCCACTTGAGCTCCATACGGACCAAGGACGAAACTTCGAGTCAGTCCTCATGGCCGAGGTTCTCCGCATCCTTCAGGTACACAAGACGCGCACCACCGCCTTACACCCGCAGTCGGACGGCATGGTGGAGCGCTTGAACCGTACCCTCCTCCGCTACCTGGCTTCGTTTGTGGACCGCGATCAGCGCGATTGGGATGATTGGGTCTCCCTGTTCCTTCTGTCTTATCGGTCGGCGGTCCATGAGACAACGGGGTACTCCCCCGCTGTCATGTTGATGGCGCGGGACCTGCGACTCCCCACGGATCTGGAAAAGGGGATCCCTCCTACCACCGAAGCCCCACAAACGGATTTTGCTGTATCCCTGCAGGAAAGACTGGATGAGATACACTGTAACGTATTCAACAATTTGAAAAATCATCTAATTATTAATTTAGAAGCTCAAGAAAATAAGGACAATAGAATTTAAATTCAAACCACGGATGCCACCTGACTTACAGTTCATATTCATTTCAAATAACTTAGAAGCATCAACACACACACACATTCGAGTCACAGTAACAAAATTCAACAGTCATTTGGACAACAACACAATACACGATTAACATTGTTTATACAAAACACACGTAACTTAACCACAAAAATGTAAAATAATTTAAGGAAGATTTCCTGTCAAAGAGACAAACACAAATGTACATAGCCATACGTGATCCTTTATACCAATAAACGGGGATCAACACGGATAGAGAAGAACAGAAAAGCAGTAAATAGTATTCATACGCCAAGTAGGGAAGTTGAGGAGTTCGTGGGTCAGTCCCCTCTCCTAAAATTTGAAGAAATGTAACTACGCGCATCGGGAAATAGTGCGAAAACCGAGCCGTCATGGTAAATCAGAATACGAGGAGAGTCACTTCGGTCCGGCCTGACAAGCCTGTCAGACGTGTCGATTTATCAAGTATTCACTTCGGTCAGTCCCTTTGGACAACTTGGTACGTAATTCGTGGGAGCAGTCCACGCATCTACGAATTTAGAGTCATTTTCGAACATAGAAAATTTCATTTTTCTTGATTTATTGACTTAGAAAAATTTTGCAATTGAGATATTACATTTCAGGCTACTGCCTTCCTAGTACGGAGAACATTTTGTCAAGATAATCTAGTGTATTAATCACCAGACAGAAAAAGCATTTATTAATTTTGATATATTAATTTTGAATAGTTAACAGAGTTATCAGTTAGATTTCTGTTCTTCTACATTCGCAGTATCTTCACTATCAATATTAAATCGGTTTTAATCTAATTATTTCAACACCTAAACACATCATCACACTCTACATTCCCACAGACGATTCTTCCGATCCTATGACATCCTACAACAACTGGTTAGTCCTCAGATAGATTACTATTAGTAGAAACCCCCGGATCTTCGGAGAAGGGACTAAACGAAAGTAGTATATCGATTCTGAGTCCTCTCGATTAGAATAGGTAGAAGAATCCCTCCTTGTAATGAGAAATCATTACATTGCACAAACTTCCACAGTTTAGATGGTTATTTCGATCTAGGTGTCCTTTTCGAAGCCCTGACGAGTCTCATACTCTCATAAAAGTAAAATTTTGAACCAGTACGAGTGCTATCAAATCACTAAAATTAATAAATTACCACAAGTAAAGAGAAAACTCAGTGATAGCATCAATAGTCGTATTAATATCAGTTTAATCGGAGTATCCTATGGTGATTAGTGACCTGAATGGATTACAGTGAGGATTAATGTTATAACACGGGTTCGCTCGGAATAAAATCAAGCTTGCCTCCGACTGAATGAAAGCACGGTACGACCTCCGGTCTCGAGACATCCGGTTCGACGCGCGAGATTTGGTCTGGCTCTTTCAACCCAGGAGGCTGAAGGGGCGGTGCCCCAAGTTACAGAGCGACTGGGAAGGCCCCTACGAGGTCGTCGATCGGATCAACGACGTCGTCTACAGAATTCGACGTTCACTGGATCGATTGGCCCCCTATCTCCCAAGGCCGTCGTCTGCCAGTATAGCCGTGGAACCTTCAACTCCCTGTGTCCGCTCCCTGGAGGTCCGGTCCTCGGAAACCATAGGTGACGCAACGGAGCGCGCAGATGCTGAGTCCAGCGACACCCTAGGGTGGTCACTGGACTTTCCGTTGGTTAGTCGAGGTGCCGAAACTCGACCGTTTACGATTCTGGTGGAAGGAAACATCGGGTGTGGCAAGTCCACCTTCGTTTCGAGGTTCCTACAACACGATAGCATCCTGGTTTTACTTGAACCACTGGCAGAGTACCGAGATGTCGCCGGTGAGAACTTGCTGGAGAAGATGTACGAAGATCCTTCCCGCTACGCCTACCCGTTCCAGCACCATGCCTTGATGGTCATGCGTCTACGTCATCTACGCCGAACTCTTCTGCCTTATAAGATAATGGAACGGTCTATATTTAGCACGACTTGCTTTGTTGAAGCCCGCCGGAGGATGGGCGGGTTCGGCGCCGCCGAAACTCATCTGCTCACGGAAACCTTCAACAACCTCACCCATCGGAATCCGCGAGACTTTGAAGCGGATCTGATCGTGTATCTACGTCTACACCCGGCGCTTGCTTTCTCTCGGGTCAATTCTCGAGCCCGTAACGAAGAGACCAAACTTCCGTTAGATTACCTCGAGGCCCTTCACGAGGTACATGAGGAGTGGCTTGTACGTCGACGTTTGCGTGCCTTCCGGCCCCGGTGCTGGTTTTGGATGCATCCCTCCCTGCCGACGTCGTGTACACACGTTTTTGTGCCGCTATGCGCAATTACCAATAACTCCGCCCTTCTCGAAATCTTCCGTTTACCCCTTCCTTTTTGTTCACGAATATTTATTAAACGCAACAAATTTGATTGTACGTGTTACATGCCGGACGATAAATGCTTCACCACTAATGCACCTTTTGAGACGACAGAAAGGGGAGTAACAGCGACACGGTGCACCACTAATGCACCTTTTGAGACGACAGAAAGGGGAGTAACAGCGACACGGTGGGCGTACGGGTTCCAGGCGCTCAAGAGGAACCGATCCTACATCTACTACGCGATGCTCTCCTTGATGAGGGAACAGTTCAGGCATCCTGTGGCTTCTCCGACCTGCGTCAGGACTTCAGCCGGACAGGAACGACAGTGTGGCCTTCTTGCGATCCAGGCATGGTGTGCTGCGACCTCCTCCTCGGTCGCACCTTCGTGGACCTTCGACCCGTTGGAGGATCGTACTCGGATAAAACCTGATATCGACCTTTGTTCCCCTTCTTTCTCTCCTACCCCGATCTCATGAGTCCTACCTTATGCCGATTCTCCATTTTAGGGGTACCGGGAAACACCTGGAGTGATGCCAGTACGATCCTACAGGTCCAGCTCGCACTTCTTCCGTTGACCTCTGGTCTGATGGGTTAACCCACGTGGACCAGGATTTGGTACGCTTTCTCCAAGGACCACCTCTGACGCTTCGCTCCGCCTGGTACTCCTCGGCTCATCGACATTCTGGGGTCACCGGTGATGTGTTTGGTGTTTGTTATGACTGAACTGTACAACTAGTGTTACTGACCGTTGGGGTTCGCCTGCTTTCTCGAGGTTTTCTGTGGTTTACCTTGAGAGTAAAGGCAAATGTCGAGCAGTAGGGAGAGTTTTTGAACGTAAAGGCCACAGCCTAAACTCTCTCAGAACCGGGAACTTCGCCGTAGGGAGCTTGTTCCCTATTGCTTAGGTCCACCAACGAGGCGGGCCGCCTCTTACTCACGGGGAGGGGAAGTGTTACGAAGACACCCCTTACCCTTGGCCCGCTTGCTCCAGACTGATGAATAAGTGACGTGCTGGTTGCTGTGACAACTAGCACTGTCTTTTTGTAACATCAGTCTGCCTAGAGCTTTGATTAAAAACAGACGTACTGTCAATAAATACACATATTGTCCGTTTAACTGCTCTCTTTCATTTTAAAAGCCTAACATACACTGCTCACGCAGTAACAATATTTTGCTAGTTAAATTTTTATTGATTAATGAATCCCCCCTTTTTTCATAGACGTGTAAATGATACGAATTATCTTTGATCCTACTCCTGGGGTACAGAGTAACACTATCATGGATTGTTATGGTATAATCTTAATGACGGTTAGATTCAACCTTTCGCATGAACTCTGGATTCCGGATGCGATTGGTCAATCAGCATGAAGAACGATTTTCAATCGATTTTCCTTAAGATCGATCTTTTTTGTCCGATTTTATCTACAGATCGATTTTTTCAAGGTCGATCTGAATCGATCTCGAAAATCGATTCTTTTCGACAGAATCGCACATCCCTATTTGTTACTGATTCGGCCATCTTGCCAGGTAGACGAATATCGAATCATAATAATAATGAACCAATATGGCGGACTAGCGGCGGGCGCAGTGCAGCTGTTATTTGAAATGTGCACCGGAGAATTACGTGTGAGAAGTTGTTTATTATCAAATTGTTTTAAAGTGACAACTGAAAATGGTGAGAAGTTGCGTATTTTGTGGCTCCGAACGGGGAATTATAGAAAAAACTTATCACAAGTAAGCATTCCAGATTTATAGGTTATAGTAGCCCAATCCTTCCGCATTTAATATCCTACAATTCTGCGGAGTTAATATTATAAAATAATATTTCTTTGTGTGGATTTCCTCTTAACGACAAACAACTTTTGCAATCCTGGTTGCAGAATATGCGTCTGCCTTTCAACTTTGCTCCAAAAAAGCATCGCCACCTACGCTCAGATCACTTTGAAGAAAAGTGTTTTGAAAAATGTACAGGAAAAACTTGCCTTCGCAGTGGAAGTATACCAACACTTTTTGGAGAGTACAAAGCAGTTTGTGTTTGCTGCGGAGCAGTGAAAGGACAGGATAAAAAATCATTCCACAAGTAAGAATTAATCGTTCTGGCAAATACCATGATAAACATATGTACATACTTAGTGTCTGTATTTTGAAATGTTGATACTTCTGTCACAGATTTCCCTTGCATAATCCAGAATTAGTTAGAAAATGGATGGCTGCAATAACGTCGACAGATTTTACTCCAACTGAAAAGAGTTTAATATGTGACGACCATTTTGATGAGAAATGTTTGCGAAAAGCGGGTCAGCATGTATTACTTAAAGCCACCGCTGTGCCAACTTTGTTCGTTTCATCGAAAGACGGTATCATAACGTATTATAATTGTTAACATGCCTTATTAAAAAAAACGTATTATCGAATAAATTTATAAGAAATGCTTATACTAGAGGGAATACATATATTTGCAGCAACATCTGTAGAAATGCGAGAGATCAGGAGCAGTTCGCCCGGTCGAGTGGATGACGTTCACAGCGATTATTTGGTAACTCAGCAGCAAGGCACAAAGCGTGTTTCTTCGGAGTTATCCACCTTGCACTCTAAAATTCTAAGAAGTGACAGTCCATGTACCAGCCCATCATTGTACGATAAAAATGAAACTACAACGAATCGTTCCTCAGGTACGAATACACGAAGTGTACATAAATAAATTATGAATGTCTCATACTAGTTCAACAAACTGATGAGTTTGTATCGTAATCCGAACAGTGGAATGCTGTGATGAACGTGAAGTACCTCCTACCAATTCAGCTCGTGAAATAATGGACAATCCAGCTTGCAGCAAGGTACCAGAAACACCGAGAACTATTCAGAAACGAGTTCTCCGAATGAAGCACGATCACCAGTATGAATTAACTCCAACGACAATGAGGAAGAGAATTGGTGACCAACAAAAAAAGATACGAGAGTTGATGAAGCGGTCTCATGTTCAGAAGCAGCACATTACACGTCTCAGGAAAAGAGTCAGTACACTGAAAGAGATTGTAAGTTAATTACGAAGAACTCGCACATTTCCAGATTCCGGTTTAGAGTGTCTAAATGCTATTGCTAGCACTGACGTTTCCCAATTGCTAAAGAGATTCATCAATAATAAGAATAAGTTAATTAGAAACAACGACAAAGAAAACGATAAGCCAAAAAAAAGACCATGGAAAAGCCAGCGTAAGAATAAGAATCAGGGAATATCTAGAGAACAGTATCCAGCAGCTCTCAGATCATTTGCAATGACTCTCCATTTTTATTCTCCTAAGGCGTACGGGTTTGTTAGGCGAAAATTTTGCAAGGCTTTGCCAGACCCCAGCACTCTTCGTTCTTGGTATTCGGCCATCGACGGTGCACCAGGTTTTAGTTCCGAAAGTTTTCAAGCATTAAAACAAAAAGTCGCAGAGGCAAAGAATATTGACAGAAAAGTAATTGTTAGCTTCCAGTTAGATGAAATATCCATTAAAAAGTCTTTGCAGCGCCTCCCTAATGGAAATATTTGTGGTCAAGTGGACTTTGGTTCTGAAATAGAATCGAGTCCCACGATTCCATTGGCTAAAGATGCTTTGGTTTTGATGGTTGTGAGTTTAGATGGGTCATGGAAGATACCCGTTGGATATTTTTTAATTAATGGAATCGACTCCACGACAAACTCCGGGCTTATCACCGAAGCCTTACAGCGTCTTCATGAAATTGAAGTTCAGGTTGTTTCTGTGACACTAGATGGCCCATCGGAGCACTTCGCAACGATGCGTGCTCTCGGTGCGTCTTTTGATTTGCCAGATGTCAGACCTTTTTTTCTACATCCGAGCAATGGAGAAAAAATTCATGTGATTTTTGATGCATGTCACATGCTAAAGCTTGTTAGGAATACATTAGGAGATTCTAAAGTTCTAAAGGATTCCGATGGAAACTTAATTCAATGGAAATTTGTCGAGTCCTTGGCTAAATTGCAGGAAACTGAAGGATTGAGAGCCGGGAACAAATTGAAAATGGCACATATTCGTTACTGGAAAATGAAAATGAAAGTCGCTTTGGCGGCTCAAACGCTCAGTGATAGTGTTGCAGATGCTATTGAATTTTGTGACAAATACCTAGGTCTAAAAGATTTCAAAGGTTCGGAGGCTACTGTGAGGTTCATTAGAATCATTAATAGAATCTTTGATTTTCTAAATTCGAGAAATCCACTAGGTAAGGGTTTTTTAAAGCCCCATTGAAAAAGTCTAACGAAGAATTTTGGCGGGTGCCAATCTTATCACATATTCAATACCTGCAGGGTCTCACTGACGTTGTCGGGACTCCGATGACACGTACGAGGAAATATGTTGCTTTCGTAGGCTTTATTACCGCAATAGAATCTATAACCGCCATATTCGACTCTCATGTTAAACCTGAAGGATCTCAGCTGAAATATTTACTGACGTATAAGTTTAGTCAGGATCATCTGGAATTGTTTTTTTTTGTGCTGTCAGAAGTTGCGGTGGCTGCAGTGCCCAAACCCGACAGCTAGGCAATTCATGTCAGCTTATAAAAGGCTCTTGGTTAATCACGAGGTACAAGCCGTAAATGGGAATGTCGAAGCCATGGATTCTACCAGCATTCTAACGGTACCTTCTACGCATCGTGTAAGAATTGATCGTTATGACCCAAACGTATACGAGAAAATCGCCAATATTAGAGTCATGAAAAAATATGGTCTAGAAGACCTCGACGAAGAGAATGATTCGCGGGATTTATTTTTTGAAGAATTTGGTAACTTCGTGACTACTTTTTCCCAGCTCTCTACTTTCTCAAGAGCATGTATCGCTTACATTGCCGGTTGGGTTGTGAGAAAATTGACAAAGAAAGAGAAATCAATCTTTCAATGTGAAACATGCAGAAATGTACTACTTCAGGATTCTCAGAAAATGCCTCAATTTGAACAGAATGCTCTAATAGAGGTGAAAAGTAACGGAGGTCTTCTTTTTCCCAGTGAATCTGTGGTTCGCATTTGTGAGACCACAGAAAAGTTATTGAGACATTCCCTTGACAAGCTTAATGGTATGATTCCTGTCGAACGCAATTTTCCTGCTCTGGTTTGCTCGAAAGTTCTGCATGATCTCGTACAACCGCCTTGTAAATTATTCCCAAAATTAAACGATCACATGTTTGATGACGCAGCTAACGATTCGAATCACATATATTTGCTTTCCAAGCAGGTGTGCAAGGCATACTTAGATTTAAGGATGTACGCTGCTACAAAGATAGTATCCGTAAAAATCGTTGGCACGAAAATTCGTCATCACCTAACTCGCCAAATTATCTGGGAACGTCAGTGATAGCTTTTAACTTCATGGTTGATAATATTATCCTCCTGTGGTACTGAAATTTACTAGTCAAAGTCAGTATTTTATTTAAAACTTGTACTATCTAGCTAGTCTGTGTTGAATCTTTTGAACAGTATCATTAAGATCAGTATTTCTTTTAACCTCTGTTAGTCGATGTCAACTCCTGTCAAGAGTAAAGTCTTTTTTTGTTTTTATAATTTAAAACTACTTTTATTAACCCTCATGTAGAATATTATTTCATGTAAAGTTGTTTGATATTACCATATCACAGTTTTCTTTTCTGTTCGTCATAAGCAACATTGAAATGTGACAAGCATGATAAATGAAGCTTTGCAACTACATTATAGTAGCACAACTCGGTGGTGTTTAGTATGAAACGCACCGAGAATAAACCAATACCCGTCATGAAAAACCTGAACCGACCTCTCCAAACCATTTCCAAATTTAAACCAGCCTGGCGAGATAGCGTTCCTTCATGAGCAGCTATTCAAATGTGTAGTATATGCATTGTGCAGGAATCTTTTTCAATACTCCTACTTATTCTTGTTTCTATATCTGGTATCATCATCCCATAAGTATAATTTACAAAACATGCTTGCAAAACCAACACTACCGTAAGTACGAATACACAGATTCACCTTTTATAAATGTGCCTGATACTTAACTAAACCGACATCTACTCCTTTCAGATCATGCGAAGTAACGTCTGTACAGAAATGCTGATGGAAAACGAGGTCCATTACGCAAATCCATGGATTAAGTAGCGGGTATACAGACATATTCATATTCTTTAGTCAATTTTATTTTTCACGACACATCTGAAAATCATATTTTTCTACGCTCAACGATTGCATTCAATCAATTATTGTACAAATCTAATGTTCACTGATTCCTACATTTTTTTAATTTTAACAATTGTATATACATATTTAATAATAATTCAAATTCAAATGTCATAAAACGAATATATGTCAAATAAATTATATATTTTGATTAATAATAAATAAATAAATAATACATCATCTTTTTGGAAGTGTATGGTTTAATTTCTACTGTACAGATTGTATACATCTATTGTGAATAAATTAAATATAAATGAAAAATTACTTTTGAAGCTTCCATATTTTGTAGTTTTATGTCCGTTTATGTATATTTTCGGTCTGAATGATGAAGTAGTTTTTATTGTAAAATGTATAATTAACTTGTAAATTTAAACAAATAGATCGTAGATGCCGCACGTATTTCTGCTACGAGTGATATCCATACTAAGATTTGGATAATATAGTACAGCACTGTTATTTCTGTTTTAAGTACAGAAATCCTAAACATCAGTATTCAATATACATATTATGACTTCCATTTGGAATATTTTCATTCCGGAAATAGACCATATCTTGTTTTAAACCAATAAAAATGAGAAAATCTGACCGAAAACACCTAATGAACCCCAGCTAATTTCAAAAAAGACCGCTGAAAGTCCGACCATATTCAGTTATTTGTCT
>JAEUYN010001355.1:35000-78919 GCA_018257835.1 Euura lappo | reverse complement strand
CATCGCAATTTCTGTTAGATTCATATGAGAGGTTAATCGTCAGCGTCGCAGATTCTTTTCCGCATTGCAATTTCTGTGAGATTCATATGAGAGGTTAATCGTCAGCGTCGCAGATTCTTTTCCACATTGCAATTTCTTCCAGAATGAATATGATATGAATATGAATATGAATATGAATATGAGAGGTTAATGGTCAGCGTCGCAGATTCTTTTCCGCATCGCAATTTCTCTTAGATTCATATGAGAGGTTAATCGTCAGCGTCGCGGATATCACCATCGCCAGCGTCGCAGATTTCACCATCGCAGATTCTTTTCCGCATTGCAATTTATTCCAGAATGAATATGATATGAATATGAATATGAATATGAAAGGTTAATCGTCAGCGTCGCAGATATTACCATCGCAGATTTTCTGTCGCGTCGCAATTTCTGTTAGATTCATATGAGAGGTTAATCGTCAGCGTCGCAGATTCTTTTCCGCATCGCAATTTCTGTTAGATTCATATGAGAGGTTAATCGTCAGCGTCGCTGATTCTTTTCCGCATCGCAATTCTTCCAGATTCATATGAGAGGTTAATCGTCAGATATTACCATCGCAGATTTTATGTCGCATCGCAATTTCTGTTAGATTCATATGAGAGGTTAATCGTCAGCGTCGCAGATTCTTTTCCGCATCGCAATTTCTGTTAGATTCATATGAGAGGTTAATCGTCAGCGTCGCAGATTCTTTTCCGCATTGCAATTTCTGTGAGATTCATATGAGAGGTTAATCGTCAGCGTCGCAGATTCTTTTCCACATTGCAATTTCTGTGAGATTCATATGAGAGGTTAATCGTCAGCGTCGCCGATTCTTTTCCGCATTGCAATTTCTGTGAGATTCATATGAGAGGTTAATCGTCAGCGTCGCAGATTCTTTTCCACATTGCAATTTCTTCCAGAATGAATATGATATGAATATGAATATGAATATGAATATGAGAGGTTAATGGTCAGCGTCGCAGATTCTTTTCCGCATCGCAATTTCTCACAGATTCATATGAGAGGTTAATCGTCAGCGTCGCGGATATCACCATCGCCAGCGTCGCAGATTTCACCATCGCAGATTCTTTTCCGCATTGCAATTTATTCCAGAATGAATATGATATGAATATGAATATGAATATGAAAGGTTAATCGTCAGCGTCGCAGATATTACCATCGCAGATTTTCTGTCGCATCGCAATTTCTGTTAGATTCATATGAGAGGTTAATCGTCAGCGTCGCAGATTCTTTTCCGCATTGCAATTTCTTCCAGAATGAATATGATATGAATATGAATATGAATATGAGAGGTTAATCGTCAGCGTCGCAGATTAATTCTTTTCCGCATCGCAATTTCTGTTAGATTCATATGATAGGTTAATCGTCAGCGTCGCTGATTCTTTTCCGCATCGCAATTCTTCCAGATTCGTATGAGAGGATAATCGTCAGATATTACCATCGCAGATTTTCTGTCGCATCGCAATTTCTGTAGATTCACATGAGAGGTTAATCGTCAGCGTCGCAGATTATTTTCCGCATCGCAATTTCTGTTAGATTCATATGATAGGTTAATCGTCAGCGTCGCTGATTCTTTTCCGCATCGCAATTCTTCCAGATTCGTATGAGAGGTTAATCGTCAGATATTACCGCCATTGGTCAGCTCAGGTTAGGTCAGGTCATGTTAGATTTCTGAGAAGGTAATTTTTTTTCATAATTTTATTCAAATTTTCAAATATTTCTCCCTGACGGTTCTAACTCTGACGAATAATACCATCCTGACAAAAGCTCTAACAGTTCTCACTATCATCCCACTTCAGACTTAGTCCTGACAGCTGGCAGTATTTCACGCCATCAGTTAGGTCAGGTCAGATTCATATGAGAGGTTAATCTCCAGCGTCGCAGATTTTACTATCGCAGATTCTATTTCGCATCGCGATTTCTTTCAGATTCATATGAGATATTGATCGTCAGCGTCGCAAATTTTGCAATCGCGGATTCTTTTTCCTATTGCAATCCCTGTTAGATTCATATGAGAGGTTAATATCAAGCGTCGCAGATATTACCATCGCAGATTTTTGCTTCTATCGGAATATTCCTCTTAGATTCATATGAAAGGTTCATCGTCAGCGTTGCAGATGTCATCTCATCAGCGTCGCAGATATTACCATTGCAGATTCTTTTTCCTATTGCAATTCCTGTTAGATCAATATGAGAGGTTCATTGTCAGTGTTGCAGATTTTACCATCGCAGATTGTATTTTCTGTCGCGATTCCTGCTGGTTTCATACGAGAGGTTAACCGTCAGCGTCGCAGATTTCACCATCGCAGATTCTTTTTCCTATTGCAGTCCGATTCATGTGAGAGGTTCATCGTCAGCGTTGCAGATTTTACCGTCGCAGGTTCTTGTTTCTATCGCGATCCCTGTGAGATTCATATGAGAGGTTAATCTTCAGCGTCGCAGATATTACTATCGCAGATTCTTTTTTCTATCGAAATATTCCTCTCAGATTCATATGAGAGGTTCATCGTCAGCGTTGCAGATTTTACTATTGCAGATTCTTTTTTCTATCGAAATATTCCTCTCAGATTCATATGAGAGGTTCATCGTCAACGTTGCAGATTTTACTATCGCAGATTCTTTCACCCATTGCTATTCATGTTAGATCAATATGGAAGGTCAATTGTCAGCGTTGCAGATTTTACCATCGCAAATTCTTTTCCCTATTGCAATTCCTGTTAGATTCACATGAGAGGTTGATCTTCAGCGTCAGCGTCAGCCACAGGTATTTCCATGGAAGATTCTTTTTCCTATCGCAATAATCCTGTTCGACTCGTATGAGAGGTCCATCGTCAGCGTTGCAGATTTTACCATCGCAAATTCTTTTTCCTATTACAATTCCTGTTAGGTTCATATGAGCGGTTAATCGTCAGCGTCGCAGATTTTACCGTCGCAGGTTCTGTTTCATATCGCGATTCCTGTTAGATTGATATGAGAGGTTAATCGTCAGCGTTGCAGATTTTACCGTCGTAGGTTCTTTTCCTATGTTGACCGTCTATGTTGACCGTCAGCGTCGCAGATTTTGCCATCGCAGATTCTTTTTCACATCGCAATTCCTGTTAGATTCATATGAAAGGTTAATCATCAGTGTCGCAGATTTTACCATCGCAGTTACCATAGCAGATTCTTTCTCGCATCGCAATTCCTGTTAGATTTATATGAGAGGTTAATCGTCAGCGTCGCAGATTTTGCCATCGCAGATTCTTTTTCACATCGCAATTCCTGTTAGATTCATATGAAAGGTTAATCATCAGTGTCTCAGATTTTACCATCGCAGTTACCATGGCAGATTCTTTCTCGCATCGCAATTCCTGGTAGATTCATATCAGAGGTTAATCATCAGTGTCGCAGATTTTACCATCGCAGTTACCATGGCAGATTCTTTCTCGCATCGCAATTCCTGTTAGATTCATATGAGGGGTCAGCGTGGCAGATTTTACGATCACAGATTTTTTTCCGCTTCGCAATTCCTGTCCGATTCATCACAGATTCCACCACGGCAGATTTCGCCGATTTTACCATCGCAGTTAACATCGCAGATTTTTTCTCGTTGCACTTTCTGTTAGATTCTGATGAGAGGTTACAGATTTCACCGTCGTAGATTCTTTTTTGCATCGCAATTCCTGTGCAATTCGTATGAGAGGTTACAGATTTCACCAACGCGGATTTTTTTCGCATCGCAATTCCTGTTAGATCCATATGAGAAGTTAATATTCAGCGTCGCAGATTTTACCATCGCGGACTCTTTTTCACATTGCGATTCCTGTTAGATTCATATGAGAGGTTACAGATTTTACCGTAGCAGATAATTTTTCGCATCGCAATTCCTGTTAGATTCATATAAGAGGTCAATTTTTAGCGTCGCAGATTTCACCATCACAGGTTCTTTTTCACATCGCAATTTCTGTTAGATTCTTATGAGAGGTTACATATTTCGACATCGCAGGTTCTTTTTCCCATCGTAATTCCTGTTCGATCCATATAAGAGGTTACAGATTTCACTGTCGCGGCTTCTTTCTCGCATCGAAATTCCTGTTAGATTCATATGCGAGGTTGATCGTCAGCGTTGCAGATTCAATCGTCGCAGGTCCTTTTTCTATCGCAATATTCCTGTGAGATTCATATAAGAGGTTATTCGTCAGCGTCGCACATTTTAAGATCACTGATTCTATTCCCATCGTCATTCCTGTACGATTTATATTACAGGTTACAGATTTTACCTTCGCAGATTCTTTTTCGTATCGCAATTTCTCTTCGATCCATATGCGAGGTTACAGATTTTACAAGCACGATACTTTTCCCATCGCAATTCCTGTTCAATCCATATCACGCAGCTCCTTCTTTAGCTCGCATTTCCTGTTAGATTCAGATGAGAGGTGGATCGTCAGCGTCGCAGTCCTGTTTGATCCATATGAGAGGTTACAGATTTTACAATCACAGCTTCTTTTTCGCATGGCAATTCCTGTTCAATTTGTATGACAGGTTAATCGTCAGCGTCGCAGATTTCCCGTATCCGTGTTACTCAAGGTTCGCAGTTTCTTTATCACATCGCAGTTTATTTTTCTGATCGGTTAGGTTTAAAGCGGTGATCTGACAGTTCAGCCGTAGGGTCACAGTGACAGTTGGCAGCTCTCAGCTCATTTCAGACGCACGTCCGACCCGCACAGCCAATCGCAGCGCGAATAAAGCGGTGATATCGAACCCGCGCGAATATTCGACCATCGGCCGCATTCGGGTGTGACACCAACTTTTTACTACAGGGACCAGCAGTCTTAGACTGAGATCCTTCATAACCGCCGAGTAAGCGCTTAGCTAGCAAAGCGCCCTTACGCAAAAATTTTATCAACTTTTTATTAACATATCCGCCAAGCCCAAAGATCTTATAAACCTTACATTATTATATTATTTTTTTATATGAATCTTGTATGATATGCTATGTTATGTTATTTGAATGTTATTTTGTATGTTATGTTATCTGAATATCACTTTGAATGTTATTTGTATATTACTTTGTAAACTGCTTGTACCCTGCTACGAGGGTCTTAACCCTCTTGACGCAATAAATCTACTACTACTACTACTACTACTATTATTATCATGGTGATAGTAATAATGGTTTTAATTATTAAAATTATTATTATTATTATTATTCTGGAAGAAAATTGAAATTCCGATTTTCACAACATTTTCAAGATGAAAAATAATAATAATAATGGATAGCATACAAGACTGTACACTTCTACCTTGCCTAATTTTTTATGATGAAACTTGAAAATTTCTCAAGAGATCCGGAATTTTGATTATTCTGTGCGTTTCACAGAATTTCAGTGTTGGTAGAAAAAGAAAAAAAAGTGGCGCATACGTCTTCATTCCCATTCAAAAATTTCACCACTTTCGAGTAAATTTTTTGCAATGATAATAATGATTATTTATAATTATCATAATGAATTATTTCGTTATTCACTATTATTATTATTTTGATAATAATAATGATAGTTACTATGATTATTATGATGATAATAATAAATATAATGATAATAATAATAATAATAATAATAATAATTCATGGTTATAACTATTTAATCTGAATTATTTGCGTTTGAATTCACGCTCAGCTGTCATAGCACTGAACAAGGAACGGCGGTTCGTGAATCGCAGGACCGCGAAGTGCGCGTCATCTGGCGAGGAATAGATCCTACTACGCGTATAAAATCGTCAGCAAAGATCGTCGAAAAATTTTATGTCTCGGTTGGCGTCGCCAGAAAGCAGGTTCCAAAATGAGGCTCAAACGGACGCGAGATACCGAAAAACAATTATATCGTTCGCTTTGTTCAGTTCCACAGTGTGCGACGAACAGAAAATTTTACTGCTGGAGACCAAGGATACTTCAACAATTCAACAAACAGGTGAGGGTCGAGTCCCGAGCGGCCATTTTTTTACACAATTTCGGCGATAATATTTTGCAAAAAACAATTTTCTTCCGATTACCACGCGATTCTTCATCTGCGTAAGTACGTAACAGCATAATATATCGAAGGCCTGAACGAAAACCCGTTCTGGACCTTCCTCGCGGGGTACCGAGCAATAAAAAGATTTTGGGTAAAAACGCACCCTACTTTACCGACATTCCACCTATCACACCCCGTTAAACGAATTTACCTAAGTGAAGTTCAATCATAATTGTATGGAGCGCCTCTTCCGAAAAGATCAAATTGTAGTACCCCTACTTTCCGCCAGGTGCCGCCACAAATTCAAAGCCATTCAAAAGATATTTATCTGACGCATGGCATTGATCAGGATTTCATTACTTTAAAGCATTGCCGTATTTGTAACAGGGACTCTATATACTTATAGAAGGGAACTTGATGGGTGGGACTGATCTTTTCGGAAGAGGCGCTCCATACAATTATGATTGAACTTCACTTAGGTAAGATGATAAGAATCTTAGGTAGATGTTTAAAGTTATACGGCAATATAGAAAACGAAAAATGAGCGATTAATACATGTATTTCAATTATAGATGAAGTAATATATTTCTTCTTTGGTAAAATCATAGCGTTATATAATATATACAGGGTGGTTTGGAATGCTCCCACTTTGAGGTCATCAGCGGGTTCCTCGACGCAAAATAAGACGAAAATCATTCCTGCAATTTTTTTGTTAGAGCCATGGTTTCCAAGTAATAGCCGATCAGAGTCCGCCAATCCTAGCGCAGATCAGCGACCGGCTCAGGGCCGTCGCACAGTGGCTCGAAATCGTTAAAAACCGACCGAAACTACAAAAAAGACGAAAATTGTGACAAAAAGTTTTCGGGGTCGCTGATTACGAATCTGGACTCAAAATTATCAAAAACAAGATGGCGGCCCCAATATGGCGGCCGGAGACGATCAAAAATCGTCAGATATACGTGAAACTCGATACTCGGGGGTTCGCAGGGTCTCTGATTACGAATCTGAACTCAAAATTATCAAAAACAAGATGGCGGCCCCAATATGGCGGCCGGAGACGATCAAAAATCGTCAGATATACGTGAAACTCGATACTCGGCGGCTTGCAGGCTCGCTGAATACGAATCTGAACTCAAAATTATCAGAAACAAAATGGCGGCCATAATATGGTGGCCTAAGATGCTCAAAAGTCGTCAGATTTGCAGACTTCCTAATAACATCATACTTTTTTCTCCAGATCCTGAAATAACACCACAAACCGACACAACGTTGATCAAAGATAAAAATCACAACATTCGACACGAGTTCTCTAACACTCATATGATACCCGAAATATTTTTCCGATATTGTACAATTAGATTTCGAGTTGATTGTACTAGCTTTCGTATTGTGGTATTTGTTACAATTTGTCGTTACATCTACGAACACATGCTCATCATTGTATCATCCGAAATATGAATTATTAGCATAAGCACGAAACTTCCAGAGTCGCTTGAAAATGACGCGATGCGGCGCGCCAGCCAGTGTCCGTATTATAAGACCGAAAAACTGCCGCACGCCAAGTCCGGGAAGCGCTCGTCCACACTGTAATTCATCTTATCGCGAGGAAGGTACCGAGGGTGGCTGAAATTTTTTCGAATTCTTATCGAACTCCTTTGAACTCTTTATTCCTTTATTCCTGAATGTGTTCAAAACTAGCTCCACTCTCACCTGCTTGCGAAATAAAAATCAAGACGAGGATTTCTATCTCTCGAATTGTTCGTATATATTTGTTCGTTGTTCGACTGTGGATATGTATCCTGCCTGGAATATAGGAAGAAATTAGTTGAACCGAGTGAGCGGAAAAATAGAGCTCTATTGACATGATATTGAAATGTTGGGTATTCGGATCGAATAACACGAATAATACGTACTCGACTTATTCGGTTGATTCCAATCTTCACAAGGTCCGAATCTAAAAAAAAATCGAGGAGTTCGAAAAGCGCGAATAATAGGATAGGATAGGATATTTCAACGATTCGAATACTTCAAATGTGTCGAATTATTCGAAAACTCAAACTGTTCGATGATTCGAATTATTAGAAAGCTCAAATTCCCAATTTAATTCAAACGCTATTCGCACAGCCTGATTTCACCACATTCTTTTTCATTCACAAATACCGGTTCAGAAAAATGCAAAGATCGGTCATACTTTTTTCTGCCCTCCGGCCGGAAAGTGGCAACTTTCTGGCCGCTGCGCTAAACGAAGTTGCCGCTTTCCGGCTGCGTCGAGCAGAAAAATAGTATACGGGGCATTCCATGTCAACTCGACCAATGATTTTCCCTCACCATTTTTGAATCGCTTCATAATTTTTTATACGATTTTCCTAACTCAAAATGGCACTCCCAAATTTTTTCAGAGTTTTTCCGCAATCCGTTAATGTTTTATTAATATTCAAACCCATCTGAAAAAAGGTTTCTTTTAAAAATCTCAAAAAATTCTCAAAAATCTAGTTGTTTATTCCAATCATTTTGCCACCTGGCCCATGATGGGACCTTTTTTTTTAAATTTTTTATAGCACTTTAAACATTTTCACCAATCTTGCAACGTTACAAAAAAATCTAAAAAAAAATCCAAAAAATCTAGTTTTTCATTCCGATCATTCTGACACCCGGTCCAGTATTATAGTGTTGGACTCTCAAGACCGATTCTCAAATATTCTCGATTTTATAATGAACGTAATTTTACCACCAACAGCTCGAACTTCAAGTCTAAGGATAGAATAAAAATGTAAAAATCATTGATTTATAATAAACCAATATTCATTTCTAGTTCATTTGTCAACTTGTAGAGTACAAAGACATTGAAAAATACTCAACGTACCCAGTACGCGGCCAAAAGAACGAGTGTATAACACTTCTCGAGTATTGGGGATTCAATGTCTTTGTACTCTACAAGTTGATAAATGAACTACAAATGAATATTTGTTTATTATAAATCAATGATTTTCACATTTTTATTCTATCCTTACGGACTATTGTGTGAAATTACGTTCATTATAAAATCGAGAATCGTGTAGTCCAACGCCTGGGCCGGGTGTCAAATAATTGGAATGAAAACTAGATTCTTTAAATTTTTTCAGATTTGTAACGTTAGAAACAGTAATGTTTAAGTATAAGTAAAAAAAAAGGTCTATCATAAACCAGATGGCAAAAAAATATTGGAAGACAACTAGGTACAATTTTAATCTTTCGAAGATGGGGTAGTATTGTAAAAAATTAACAGTTGCAGGCATCTGAAAAAATTTGGGAGTGCGAGACAAATCGTATAAGAGTATGAAGCATTAAAAAAATGGTGAGGGAAAATCATTGGTCGAGTTGACATGGAATGCCCCATACACACCTTGGCCAGTAAATAAGAAAGCCTCAGATCACATGTTTGTCACGTTTGTTTGATCTGAACATCATTGCTGATGTAGATTGCTGAACATAACAAAGACAGTAAATTTTGACGATTTTCGTTCTTAACTAACCTCAAAGTTACGTATACCGCCAGATCAGGTGATGAAACGAGTTTAGGTCTCAAGTTTATACTATTACCTGAAAGAATTCGAAAAAATTTTAGCCACCCTCGGTACCTTCCTCGCGATAAGATGAATTACAGTGTGGACGAGCGCTTTCCGGACTTGGCGTGCGGCAGTTTGTTGGTCTTATAATACGGACACTGGCTGGCTGGCGCGCCGCATCGCGTCATTTTTAAGCGACTCTGGAAGTTTCGTGCTTATGCTAATAATTCATATTTCGTATGATACAATTATGAGCATGTGTTCGTATATGTAACGACAAATTGTGAAAAATACAACAATACGAAAGCTAGTACATTCAACTCGAAATCTAATTGAACAATATCGGAAAAATATTTCGGGTATCATATGAGTGCTAGAGAGCTTATTAGGAAGTCTGCAAATCTGACGACTTTTGAGCATCTTAGGCCACCATATTGTGGCCGCCATTTTGTTTCTGATCATTTTGAGTTCAGAATCGTATTCAGCGACCCTGCAAACCCCCGAGTATCGAGTTTCACGTATATCTGACGATTTTTGATCGTCTCCGGCCGCCATATTGGGGCCGCCATCTTGTTTTTGATAATTTTGAGTTCAGATTCGTAATCAGAGACCCTGCGAACCCCCGAGTATCGAGTTTCACGTATATCTGACGATTTTTGATCGTCTCCGGCCGCCATATTGGGGCCGCCATCTTGTTTTTGATAATTTTGAGTCCAGATTCGTAATCAGCGACCCCGAAAACTTTTTGTCACAATTTTCGTCTTTTTTGTAGTTTCGGTCGGTTTTTAACGATTTCGAGCCACTGTGCGACGGCCCTGAGCCGGTCGCTGATCTGCGCTAGGATTGGCGGACTCTGATCGGCTATTACTTGGAAACCATGGCTCTAACAAAAAAATTGCATGAATGATTTTCGTCTTATTTTGCGTCGAGGAACCCGCTGATGACCTCAAAGTGGGAGCATTCCAAACCACCCTGTATATACAGGGTGCGGCAAAGTGACCAGGGTGATTTTCTCGAAAATGAAGCAAAATGTCAAGAAAACTTTCAGACGAAAGCTGTAGGCTTTTGAAGGGTACAGAACATAGCGCGTTCGAATTTTCATTAAGTGGAGGCGTCAAGGAGATACGAAGGTCAACTTTGGTTTTTTAAATGGAATGGTGTCTTTTTTATTCTGAAAATGAAAAGAGTATTCAATTTCGAGTATAAATGCATGAGTACACCAGTGTCCTAAAATTGACACT
This sequence comes from Euura lappo, assembly GCA_018257835.1. Classification (NCBI taxonomy): domain Eukaryota; kingdom Metazoa; phylum Arthropoda; class Insecta; order Hymenoptera; family Tenthredinidae; genus Euura; species Euura lappo. The sequence goes on along the minus strand of JAEUYN010001355.1, from coordinate 68,107 downwards.
CAACAGGATATTCCAAAAATAAGAAAAAGATGCCCGTTTTCCACTTTTCGCGGGGTAAATTTCGCCGTAAATCGTAAAACTTTGCGAAAGTTTTAGATTCCTCAGTCCAACCAGCTGCTTTTCTTATGCTATCAAGATTCACGCCTCCTCTCTTGGCCGCAAAAGTTGCGGCGTGGCGAGTGCTGTATGGAGAAAATTTTTATATATCTACTTCGCTAGCTTGTAGGGTCGTTTTAATCCATCGGCTCAAAGTCTGAGAGCCAATTGCCTTGTACGGTCTTTTAAGAGAAATGAATAGCCTCTCTACCGAATTACGTATATCCTCGGTTCTCTCTAAATAGGATTCTAAAGTCGACATTGGGCAAATAGTTTTGTCTTCCTTGTATCGAGGTATGATCAACAGTGGCTGCTTTGTATTAGGACCAGATGTTTTTATTGTATCTGTAATCTTGATTTCCAGGAAATCTTGATGTCTTTCTATGTTGTTGATCTTGATGAGAGAGAGCGTCTGCATTCGGTGGCCAGTGATAAGAGCTAGCAGCGTTGTCAACTCTTGGGACAGCTTCTCTAGTGAAATGGTATTGTTGGGGAACATTGTCGATAAATAGTTCAGCACAGTCTTTGGGTCCCATGTTTGATTATATTTTGGGGCTGCAGGTCTTAGTTTCGATGCTCCTTGAAAAAATCGCTTCAAACGGCTATCTTCAGCTATCTCGGGTCCCAAAATCAATGAGATTGAAGATCTGAGTGTATTCAGGGTTCCATACTTTGCGCCTCGATGGTACTCTTGTGTGAGGCACTCCAGGACGTCCGGTATTGAAACCTCATATGGACTTATAGATTTGCAGTTACAAAATGTCCACCATTTCAATTCAATGCGCAATCATATTGCATAATTGATGAATTGCTCAGGGATGATATCATGATTTCCATTGACTCGGCAGGGACTCGTTTTAACTGGAGCGCTCTCCGGATCGCGTTGCAGCAACCAGGGTAAGGCTCGCCCAGAGAGGATGCGGTTCTCTGTTCGAAGAAATTAACAGATAAACGTCTGGCTTAAAATAGATTGGCTCTGATACAAGTGTTACGATCGCAACTTTAGCTTATCGTACCTAAATTCATTTTTCATTTTTATTTTATTTTCCCACGAGCAAGTAATGCATTGTCTTAACATATTATGAATATTGTATTTCTTTTGGTTATTTATCACCTCCTTGACTGGCTAAACGGCACGTACTCCCCGATAACTAGGCTAGGCTAGTGTTACAAACGGTCAGTACTTGGAACCATGGGGTTTTGCTGACGCTGAACACCCATGCTTCGCCTATAGTCCATTCGAAATAACTCTTTGTTAAAATTACCAATTATTACAAGAGTAAACCTCAAAATCCGCTAGAGATAAGACTTCACCTGATTAGTTACCTATTAAGGAATGCTTGATGAGTGAATGCTGTTTATCTCTAAGCCTAAATTTAATCATTATTAAATCATAAGTTACAGTGAACAGACTATAGCCGCTGGAGGTGGAGTAATGAGCCGCAGCACGCGCACGGGGACTCCTAAGTAAGTCCCTACGCCTAACCAATTAGGAGGCGAGAAAAGTGCTGAACTTGCAGTTTGGCAGGCGCGCATTAATACACTAGAGTCCACCTCAGGAGTCGTGCACTTGAAAATTCGTCTTTCATCCATCAAGTCACATAGTGTGCGGATCGTGAGAACCGGGATAAAAGTTAGAGTCACAAAGTTCGGAATAACCGCCCTTACAACCTTGTGTTAGCATAGGATCACGGCCCGAAGGAACTCTAATCTCGTCATCTAAATTCTTTTATCATTATAAAACACTGAAGTTCGGATTTTAATCAGTGTATAGATAATCAAGTCCTGCCCTTTCAAACGGAAGGTAGTTTTAAGTAATTATAAAGTCTTTCATCCATCAAGTCACATAGTGTGCGGATCGTGAGAACCGGGATAAAAGCTAGAGTCACAAAGTTCGGAATAACCGCCCTTACAACCTTGTGTTAGCATAGGATCACGGCCCGAAGGAACTCTAATCTCGTCATCTAAATTCTTTTTCAATTCATTATTTCAACACTGAAGTTCGGTATCAGTCAGTGTTCAGCTTCCTGCCCTTCTTAACAGAAGGTAGTTTTAAGTGATTATAATATTCCATTTTAACATTTTCAATTCCATTATCTTTTATCTTTCGCAAAATTAGAATCAGTGCTTTAAACTCTCCGCATAGTTTCAATCGCCTAAATAACGTGCTTGATAAAGACCCTGGACTGAGACATATTACATCAACAGTGTATTAGTGGAACGTGCGTCTGCCAACCTGCACAGCAGCCCGCCGGTACGCAACAGCCATACACCTACACCTACACCTGTGGCTCATTCCTCCACTCGCCAAAAGCTAAGTCTCGACGCTCGTTATAATCTGTTTCATTTCCATTTTTATGTATTTTGTATATTATTAATCGTTAGGAAATTAGAATTATTGCAAGATTGAAGCGATATAGAAGGATTAAGAATCAAGAGAATTCCATAAATTAGAGTTTGATTTAATAGAAGAAAGTTATATTACTTTTGTAAAATTATACTGACTGACCGTTAGTAACATTATATTTATCCGTGTTTCATTTTATTTTATAATTCATGCAACTATTACTCATTGTGTAGTAGTTGCACTTCATTGACTTTATTAATCGAGAAGAATATATTTCAACTTTTACCTAATTAAACATCATTTTATTTTCAAAATTACCTTTCTTTTAGTTTAATTTAGTTTCAGCCCTATTAATAATTTGCTTAAACAATAACGGGCCTGTATAGGACGTTGAACAACCTCGGATCCCATCGGGTGATTCAATTATAACATTCCTGACAGAATCACTCATAAAAAAGATTGTTCGTAAGAACAATTGTTCATCTTGTAGCGAGTAGCATAACACCTGGTTATTTAGATATTTAATTATTTATTTGACTTGTTCGCTCGGACTAGCCGCTCGTAACAAGAGAATTGGTGTCAGAAGTGGGATACTGAATTGTTTAAATATTGTTTAAACAAATTGAAAAAAAAAAAAAAATAAAAATAATAATTTTTATTATTTATTTTTCAAAATTTTTCAAGATATTTCATTTTATTAGACACACAATTCTCACCCTTCAATCCTTTGCATTGTTTCAATCTTGCAAGGAATTACCAAATTTTCCGTGTATATATTATATATAATTATAATTAAAAATGCCAAACGATAACAACTCAGGAGCAAATAATAACGGCTCGAACATGGACACGACCGCTAACATGAGCGAATTCATGACGTCCATGGTAGGATGCTTTTCGTTACAACAGTGTGTAATGGGTATCGGAACCTATGATGGTAGGACCAGTTCATTAAAAGATTTTATTCAAGACGTGCAGAACGGCGCGGCTTATGTGCCAGCAGCCTCAGAATCAATTTTTGTACAAAATATTATAGGTAAATTGAAAGGAGCAGCTCGCGACAGTGTAAACGGAAAAAGTTTTGCGACAGTAGACGAGCTGATTAAACACCTTAAAAAGAGATTTGTTAGAGGCAAAGATTACCCTTATTACAGCCACGAAATAGAAAGCATTCGGATGAAAAGAGACGAGTCCGTTAGTGACTTTTACGATCGATTGAGTCTGTTGATTACTGCTGCGAGGATTTGTCTGGTTGACGAGTTCGGGAATGATAATCTGGAGGCAATGCTGAGACCTTTGATGCGGTGTGCATTAAAAGCGTTTTTGCGTGGGCTACCGGACGACTTGTCTAAATTCGTGATTAGTAGTGATCCAAAGACGATAGAAAAGGCTTACGAATTAGCTTTGCGAATCGAAGAACAGGATAGTAGCGGAACAGCGCGATCGGTCGAAAAAAATAAATCAATTATTCGATCTAGTTCTCCTGGCAACGGTTACTGGGACAGAAATCCGCGTGAATACTCCAATTATCACGTTACCGAAAAATCGGGAGAACAGACTAGCGGAACGACAGCTAGCGCGTCGAATTCATCGGGCGGCATTCTCCGACGGCAAAACGTAAGTGAATCGCGACGGACGCCCGAGTATCCTTACAATCCAACGGACCACCATTATCAATCGCCTTATCCGGGATTTCCACATCCGGGATATTTTCCTCCCTATCCTTACGCATATCCACCTATGCCATTCTATCCCCCTTACGGATACCCGCCATATTACCCACCGCGAAGACCTAACTCACCGGGAACCTCTAGAGACAACGAAACTAGACAGACGCAGAGATCAAATTCACCGGGTTCAGATCGTCGATTGTTCGATTGGACAAAGCCAAGTGACCGAGGAGGCTGGAGACAGCCGCCGCGAGACCCTGGAATGCGATCGCGGTCACCTTCCCCGAATAATTATAAAACAACAGAACATTTAAACTCCGAGTCGACCCGACGACAAGACGCAGCGACGGGTCCAGCGACATCCGAGCGTCACCCGTCGGTAAGGTTCGCGACGACGGACGACGAGTCTTATCGTGCGGAGGAGATAGAGAAGCACCAGTCATAAGAATCAAATCACCGGAATTAAAATCTGGAAGCGGATTCTTCCTTGTAGATACCGGAGCGGACATTAATTTAATAAAAGCAAAATCATTAGATCCAGACGTTCGTGTATTCGTGAGAAATTCCGTTTTAATATCAGGAATAACCACCGACCAATTAGAGACATTGGGTAGCGCGAATGTAACATTACAAGGACGACCACACGTTTTTCAAGTGGTTAGATCGGATTTTCCAATAGTTTGCGACGGAATCTTAGGAAAAGATTATCTGAGGAAAGAACGAGCCGAAATTTCGTTCCACCATAACACCGTAGTTACGAAATCGGAACCAATCAGACCGCTTCGATTCGAAGGTGAAGATTCAGACCCAGAGCTTAAAACCAAGCCACCGAATAAACGTATTTTTAAAATAAAGGCTCGAACCAGACAAGTTATCGCCGTAGATGTCAAAAATACGAATCTGAAAGAAGGGTATTTACCACAAATACCCTGCGGTAATCAATTATACATAGGCGAAGCAGCCGTTAAAGTAAAATCAGGCGCGTGCCATGTATTAGCAATTAATACTTCCGATAAAGATCAAGATATCGAATTAGAACCGCAAGAATTGATACCTTTTGAGTATCACAATTGTCCAGAAGAGCTTGGATACGATTCAGACTCTGGCGAAGAACAACCACCACCAATAACAACAGGTAGGTTTGAAGAAACTTTATCTAAATTACGTTTAGATCACCTAAATGAAGAGGAGAAAAACCATGTGTTGGATTTGATCGAAGAATTTCCACAAATTTTTCATTTACCGGGAGATAAATTAAAATTCACACCAGTAACCAAACATCGTATTCCAACAAAAGACGATATACCGATTAACACGCGACAATATCGTTTTCCTCCTGTTCATAAGGACGAGATCAAAAGACAGATAGACTTGAAAATCGAGAATAACATCATAACGCCGTCAGAATCACCATATAATTCACCGTTGTGGATTGTACCTAAAAAGCCAGATTCCAAAGGGAACCTGAGGTGGCGGATAGTTATGGATTACCGCGAGTTAAATGATAAAACAATCGGAGACGCGTACCCTTTGCCGAACATTACTGATACATTAGACCAATTGGGCGGAGCCATGTATTTTTCAACTTTTGACTTAGCCAGTGGATTCCAACAAATCGAAATGGACCCGCGAGATCGAGAGAAAACCGCTTTTACAACACCACACGGGCATTACGAATACCTTAGAATGCCTGAAGGGCTTAAAAATGCACCCGCCACGTTTCAAAGGTTAATGGATCAGGTATTACGCGGATTACAAGGAACGGAGTGTTTCGTTTACCTGGACGACATTGTTGTCTACGCGAAAGACCTTAAGGAACACGAAAATAAAATCCGACGATTGTTTTCTCGTTTAGCCGACGCGAAATTAACTTTACAACCGGACAAATGTGAATTTTTGAAGACCGAGGTTGCCTACCTGGGTCATGTAATTAGCCGTGAGGGAGTTAAGCCTGATCCCAAGAAGGTCAGAGCTGTGAGAAAATTTCCCCGTCCTAAAACTCCCAAACACGTGCGACAATTCTTGGGACTGGTCGGTTATTACCGTAGGTTCATCAAAAATTTTGCGCGTAAGGCTAGAGCCCTAACGAGACTATTGAAAAAGAACGTTAAATTCGTTTGGGGTAAAGAACAACGCAAGAGTTTTAGATTATTGCGGAAAGCCTTATGCACAGGACCGATATTACAGTTTCCAGATTTCGCGAAACCTTTTAAGGTAACAACAGACGCATCAGATTACGCGATCGGAGCCGTATTGAGTCAAGAAGTTGATGGCTGCGATTTGCCAGTTGCTTATTTATCAAGAGCTTTAATCGATGCTGAGCAAAATTATTTCACCACCGAAAAGGAATGTTTAGCTGTTTTGTACGCAGTTTTGCATTTTAGACCGTATTTATACGGAAGAAAATTTGCTCTGGTTAGCGATCATGAACCATTAAAATGGATCAATTCAGTCAATGATCCAGGACAGCGACTTTTACGTTGGAGATTTAAACTCGCGCGAAATTACGAGTACGAGTTCGAACACAAACCGGGAAAACTCAACGTAAATGCAGACGCGCTGTCTAGAAATCCGGTTAGGAGTGATCAATCGTCAAGTTCGAGTTATAGTGATAGCTCAGATGAGAATTTTTCCGACGATGAATCAGAGTCAGATGAAGAACAAGTATATTCGGTAGAATCATTGCCAACTTATTCAAAATTTATAAAATTATTAGAATCAAGAGAAATAAAAAATCCGGACATTGTAGAAGTCCACGAAGATCTTTTTAATTTGAATGACAATTATGCACATGCCATTTCGACAGACTTCGGTCTAGGAGCAGGCATAGCATTAGAATTTCGAAACAGGTACGGAGTACCTGAAGAACTCAAAAAACAGGCGAAATTGCATGGAATAGCGAAACAAGAATTACCAGATAGGAATATCTATCATTTAATGACCAAACATCAGCGCAGTGGTAAACCAACGTGTGAAGACATGTATCTGACTCTGATTAATTTGAGGAAACAATTGGAGAAAGATAACGTAAAATCGATTAGCATGCCAACGATTGGTTGTGGTCTGGATAGATTACCCTGGAGTAAAGTACGCGCAATGCTGTGCTTGATTTTCAAGAATACCGGAATTAAAGTAACAGTATGTACCAACATCAGACTAAAATCTAATGAAGATACAGAAGTTAAGGTAATGCCGATTACACGACAATCTAGTAAGCGGAAGGAGCAAGAAAAAGAAAAGGCTCAAGCACAGGCTACAGGAACAAAATCACGTAGGCCATTAGCTAGATCAATTTCAGAAGTGCCTAAAACAAAACCAGTAGGTATCCAAAAGAGAAATAGATCCAAAACATTACCAGAGTTAGATGTTAGTGCAATTGCGTTGCGCACGCGTTCCAAGGCAGATCCGTCGAGTTTACAAAATCCAAAATTGACTAAACCACAAAAACCGAGTTCAATCCCTAAACCAGGATTTTCAAGACCAAGTCATAAAGCAATTTCAGACAGTTCCGACAGTGACGATAGACCGACTCAAGGATCGAAATCGAGTTTGATCCCTAAACCTACAGTGTTAGGGGCGAAACCCTCTTTAGATCCGATAACTGAGAGAACGTTCGAAGATTCAGCTGCAGACGAATCTTCTGACCCGCCGGCCTATCGTAAGAATAGAAGTATTTTGCCAAATTTAGGTTTTGACACTTCAACCGTACATTTACCATTAGCTTCAACATCAAAAACACAGACGACTGAGAAACGTGACAATACGCCGACAGAATCAGAAGTAGAAGCAGACGACGAAAATATCGGTATAGAGATTGACGCGCAAAACAATAGCAGTACTAGTGAAGAGTTAGACGACAACGTTTTCACCTTTAGACCCCCTGTAGACCTTGGAGGTTTACATGAGACTGATGAGGACAACCCCATCGACCTAAGGGAACTCAATGAAATTCGAGAGTCTATCGGTCGTTTTAACAAATCACTTCACGACAAAAGCATAGTACACAACGACGATGAGGAATATTCGTTTGCGTTACCGAGAGCCATATCAGTAGACAAGGACTTAGATGAAACATCTAGGAAAATTCTAGCAGAACAAGATCCGTTCAATGATGAGACATTAGATGAAGAATTGAACGATAGAATTAACAAGTTATTGCAGAAAGCAGACAAGGCCGCGAGACAATCTGTGCGAACTGCACCAGCTGTCGACATTCCGAGAAATCCGAATGAAACAATTATTAGACAGCCGATGCACAGAGCAGGGCTCCCAACACCGTTAGTTGCACCCCGTCCGATAGCACTTTCCACCCCCTACCCAGGTATAGGAGGTCAAGAAACACGTGTTAGGCAGGACAATGAGGTAGTAAACCCACCACGGGTAGTAAAAGCACCCAGACGATTGGAGCAGCAGTTAGTTTCGGAGAAGGCTTCACCTTTCATACAAATAACTGAGGAGGTTTTGCCAGAAATAACATCAAGTTCACCTTTGAATATCCCAAGTCACAAAAACAAAGGACCAAACCAATTGACAAAAGGTTTACCTTCGAAAACCAGCGTGATATCGACTAGAGAAAATTTGACTTACGTTAGAGACAATTACGTGCATTTCACATCAATAGATTCAGAAATAAGCACGCCAATTTCAAAATTATTAGCTGATTTGGACATCATAAATTTTGACGACCAGCGCGAAGAAAAACCAAAAATAGGGCAAGTTTTCGTAACAAAATACGGAAAACATCAAGTCTTCAGCGTGGTAGTTAAGAAGAAGTATTATGACCAAATTATGTTGGGAAATGTAGTTTTGGGATTGGAAAATTTGAGGATATTATTGGAACATTTGGAAATTAAAAATTTCAGAATTTCAAAATCGGGAGATTTTACCGACGAATTAATAGAAGAAAATTGGTTAGAAATCTTGAAGGAAAGTTTCGAAGATAGTGACATTAAAATCACGATTTGTAACGGTGTAACAGAAGTACCCCCTGAGGAAATCCGATCAGACATCATCGCAGAAATGCATTGTAGTATGATCGGAGGTCACAAAAGGATTACCAAAACCTACCGTAGGATTCGCGAGCGATTCTACTGGCCGAAAATGCGAGATGATATAACATCTTTTATCCGCAAGTGTAGTAGTTGCCAAGAGCAAAAATTAGTTCGTATAAAAACCCGCGAACCTATGCAAATAACAGATACGCCATCAGAACCGTTCGAGAAAGTATCCCTCGATAGTGTAGGCCCACTTCCTGCTACACCTAGCAACAACAAACATATACTAACTATGCAAGACAATTTGACGAAATATTGTTTAGCCGTACCAGTACCAGACATCAAGGCTGTAACAATAGCACACGCCTTAGCTAAATCTTTAATTTTGCAATTCGGAGCCCCGCGAGTCGTATTAACCGACAGAGGAACTAGTTTTGTAAATAAAGTATTTAGAGAATTGGTTCGGTTATTCAAAATCAAGCACATAACGACGTCAAGTTACAGACCACAATCAAATGGCGCCCTAGAACGAAGCCATATAGTGTTGACCGAGTATGTTAAACATTATCTTCAAGAATTTGACGATTGGGATCAAATAGTACCATTTGCTATATTTTCCTATAACACGTCCGTGCACGAGGCTACCAACTTTACCCCTTACGAACTAGTATTCGGAAGATTAGCACATTGCCCCACCTCGTTCCCCGAAAGGAAGAAGGAAGTTACTTACAATTCTTATCTGAGTGATCTGACTTTAAGAATGCGAGAAATGAACGATCTAGCGAGGAAAAACTTGATAGAAGCTAAAGAAAGGTCAAAGATCACTTACGATCGGAAAGTGAACCCATTTAAGGGTCGGATAGGGGACATGGCACGCGTATTGATAGACGTACGGAAAGGAAAATTTGGTAAAAGATATGCAGGTCCATATAAAATTGTTAAAATTTTAGAAAATAATAATGTAGTTTTAGAAATGGAAAATGGAATGAGATTTGTGAAGCACACAGACAAGCTCGAATTGGCACATTAAAACACCCAAAATTATACAACTCCTGACAAAGACAGAAGACAAAATTAGCTTCGAACAAGTGCTACGCACTATGAGAAATTTCCTATAGTTTGAAGTAAAACAATTACAATCACAACCCACAACAAACACATTCGAGAAACTGACAAAGTCGAAATTTTTACAAAACACAACAGAACGTTCGTTAAAAATTCATACACCGACATTCATATACGACACGCGGAGAAGCAAAGCACAAAAGACCGATTGATTAATTGGGAATCAAATTGATTTGAAGAATTGCCTTAACCACAGCACTGAAGATGAAGTATTACGTGTCAGTGTTAATGTTATTCGCGAATACAACCGCGACCGACGATGAACAGACAGATGATTATGAGGACGTAATCAATAGACAGTAGCCCGGGTTCATATTTTGAAACGATACATAACATCAAATCTAAACGTGAAGAATGGAAAATCGTTTTCTTCATTGATGCACGGAGATTAGACAACGGGTTACCTGAAAGATTCAAAAATGCCAGATTAACAAATGCCATCGGCATCAATACGAATTACGAGTTTTGCATTTGTTTTAGCAAAAAAAAAAAAAACGGGGGTATTGAGATTTTGCGGACAGTCCACCAGACGCAATCCGTACCAGACCATCGAGATTGATTTTAATTTTTTTTTATATAAGAAATTTAATGAAAATTGGGTTTGAAATTTTAAATTTTATTTTATTTTTTTTTTATTGGAAAAAGATTTTATTGGGAAAAGTGGATTTTTAATTGAAAATTTAGACACGTAATTGTCTGGTGCTATGACACCATGAAGGAAAACCTCTAAGGCAAATACGTGGAATAGAATAAAATGTTTTATTAATTATATATGTGAAATTTTTATGAAAATTTTTTTTTGAAATTATTTTTTTTTTATATTTAGAGGTTTAGAATAATTTGATAAAATTCACAAATAGCAAATTGTTTCACCAAGCGTCGTGTTACAGATGTGTTATCATCACGAGGTTACCCTAAGTAATACGAATCTTTTGGATAATTGTAGATTTTAAATAAGCCCATTGTGAATTTTATTAAAATTAGAATTAGTTATTTTAAAATTATGTAGTGTTATTAAAATTAAAATTATCAGTTGGCAGTGTGCTGTCTTAGACGCCGCACCCGAAAGTTATAGTTATTAAAATTATTATTATTATTTCTATGATTTTATTATTTGTAGAATGTTAGTGTACACAATAGGTATTAGGGGAATGAGAGTAGAAAACAACAAGCGATTGTCAATCCCGGCGTACCCTTCTGGACGAAGTGGGAACACTACATGAGGGTATTGAGGACATGGACATCGAAGAAGCCATCATCCACAAAGAGAGGGACCCGATGCAATCAAATGTGATGCACCTGAAATTCATCAAGGAAGCTGAGCGGACATTTGAAGCAAAGTAATCTGAACACCGAAAGCGGAAAGCGAAAAGCCTCAGAACGTGCACCTCACGAACTAAATTAGGTGTATTATACGTCCCTGCTGGATCACCAAGAAGACCTACACCACCTGATCTAGTACCCGGACACACCAACAGAAACCAGTACAATTACCACCGATTGTGAGAGTGTCATGTAATCATAAACCACTTGACTCTCCAACAAATGAGCAAGACCGAAAAGTTATCAACCACAGAGACATCCTAAGTAGCGACGGCTTGCAAAGGCCTGAAACTACTAATTCTCAACTATATCAAGATGAGTGAAGCAAAGTTCAACAAAAATTCAAGCCAGAGACTTGTATCAGACCTGTGAACCTGGACCCTGGACAAACATTGCAAAGTAACCTGAATCGAAACATCTAGAGGTTACGAGGAACAACACAATCAAAAAAATCCTCGGAACTGGCGCCACAATTGACAACTATTGGTCAAGAGACTTCAGCTATTTCTAACACCTGCAATCATATGCAATAACCATCAGCATCAAATTCCAACGCAACCAAGATGAATCGCACTACTTTCACTGATGAGAGCATCACGGACCCAGAAGCTGTACCGGACGGACGACGCAGAGGATACTTCCTGGAGTAAGAAGCCACCCTTCAACAGTCGACCCACCTGATCCCAGAGGGATGCGTCGGAATTGACAAAACAAACATAGAATAGAACTAGAATAGAATAAGAAACATATTTGGTACCATTTAGAAGTTGAATGTACCCTAGATTTATTGCAATTATCAACGGGGACGTTGATGCCTTTTTAAGGAGGGAGGGATGTTACGATCGCAACTTTAGCTTATCGTACCTAAATTCATTTTTCATTTTTATTTTATTTTCCCACGAGCAAGTAATGCATTGTCTTAACATATTATGAATATTGTATTTCTTTTGGTTATTTATCACCTCCTTGACTGGCTAAACGGCACGTACTCCCCGATAACTAGGCTAGGCTAGTGTTACAAACGGTCAGTACTTGGAACCATGGGGTTTTGCTGACGCTGAACACCCATGCTTCGCCTATAGTCCATTCGAAATAACTCTTTGTTAAAATTACCAATTATTACAAGAGTAAACCTCAAAATCCGCTAGAGATAAGACTTCACCTGATTAGTTACCTATTAAGGAATGCTTGATGAGTGAATGCTGTTTATCTCTAAGCCTAAATTTAATCATTATTAAATCATAAGTTACAGTGAACAGACTATAGCCGCTGGAGGTGGAGTAATGAGCCGCAGCACGCGCACGGGGACTCCTAAGTAAGTCCCTACGCCTAACCAATTAGGAGGCGAGAAAAGTGCTGAACTTGCAGTTTGGCAGGCGCGCATTAATACACTAGAGTCCACCTCAGGAGTCGTGCACTTGAAAATTCGTCTTTCATCCATCAAGTCACATAGTGTGCGGATCGTGAGAACCGGGATAAAAGTTAGAGTCACAAAGTTCGGAATAACCGCCCTTACAACCTTGTGTTAGCATAGGATCACGGCCCGAAGGAACTCTAATCTCGTCATCTAAATTCTTTTATCATTATAAAACACTGAAGTTCGGATTTTAATCAGTGTATAGATAATCAAGTCCTGCCCTTTCAAACGGAAGGTAGTTTTAAGTAATTATAAAGTCTTTCATCCATCAAGTCACATAGTGTGCGGATCGTGAGAACCGGGATAAAAGCTAGAGTCACAAAGTTCGGAATAACCGCCCTTACAACCTTGTGTTAGCATAGGATCACGGCCCGAAGGAACTCTAATCTCGTCATCTAAATTCTTTTTCAATTCATTATTTCAACACTGAAGTTCGGTATCAGTCAGTGTTCAGCTTCCTGCCCTTCTTAACAGAAGGTAGTTTTAAGTGATTATAATATTCCATTTTAACATTTTCAATTCCATTATCTTTTATCTTTCGCAAAATTAGAATCAGTGCTTTAAACTCTCCGCATAGTTTCAATCGCCTAAATAACGTGCTTGATAAAGACCCTGGACTGAGACATATTACATCAACAGTGTATTAGTGGAACGTGCGTCTGCCAACCTGCACAGCAGCCCGCCGGTACGCAACAGCCATACACCTACACCTACACCTGTGGCTCATTCCTCCACTCGCCAAAAGCTAAGTCTCGACGCTCGTTATAATCTGTTTCATTTCCATTTTTATGTATTTTGTATATTATTAATCGTTAGGAAATTAGAATTATTGCAAGATTGAAGCGATATAGAAGGATTAAGAATCAAGAGAATTCCATAAATTAGAGTTTGATTTAATAGAAGAAAGTTATATTACTTTTGTAAAATTATACTGACTGACCGTTAGTAACATTATATTTATCCGTGTTTCATTTTATTTTATAATTCATGCAACTATTACTCATTGTGTAGTAGTTGCACTTCATTGACTTTATTAATCGAGAAGAATATATTTCAACTTTTACCTAATTAAACATCATTTTATTTTCAAAATTACCTTTCTTTTAGTTTAATTTAGTTTCAGCCCTATTAATAATTTGCTTAAACAATAACGGGCCTGTATAGGACGTTGAACAACCTCGGATCCCATCGGGTGATTCAATTATAACATTCCTGACAGAATCACTCATAAAAAAGATTGTTCGTAAGAACAATTGTTCATCTTGTAGCGAGTAGCATAACACCTGGTTATTTAGATATTTAATTATTTATTTGACTTGTTCGCTCGGACTAGCCGCTCGTAACACAAGCATGGAGCGAAAAAGAGGAAACCAGGGTTGTGATGGCCAATTTGGGACCACCACTATACCGCAGGCTCCATCACTTTTAATTTTCTGTACGACTCTTAGAATAATTATGAACGGATGGAATGCATAAAAGAAGAGTTTATCCCAAGATATCGTGAAGGCGTCTACTGCTTCACAGTTAGGTTCTTTATGCCAAGAGACGAAGCGTGAACACTTCTTGTTGACTCTACTGGCAAAAAGATCGATTTCGGGTCTTCCGAACTTGTGCACGATCTTTTGGAAGGCGCTGTTCGATAGCATATATTCTATCTCTGGTTCAAGTCTGCGTGACTCTCTGTCCGCCTCGATATTTTCGTCTGACTTAATGTACGATGCAGAAATCCCTCGAGAAATCCAAATATTTCTTTGCTCGCACCACTCCCAAATGGAGCGTGCTAGAATGTTTGAATTTTCGTACTGAATACCACCCACTCGATTGATGTAAGATATTTGTATTGCTACAGTGTTATCGAGGCGTAAGAGGATGTCACAATTGCGCCGATCTTCTGTATAACATTTCAGTCCGAAGTAGGCTGCGTTTAATTCTAGTACATTAATAGGTAATTGACGTTCTTCGTGACTCCAACAACCGTGAGACCTTTCATCGCTACAAGAAATTCCCCATCCCGAGAGAGAAGCGTCTGAAAAGATTTCCATACAGTGAGCTCGTACTTTGATTGAATTATTAGAACCAGACCCCTTAGTCAACCACCAATGAGGGTCTGGTTGAATATATTTCTATAATGACATCATGACGTCAAAGTTATTGTTACTTTCGAGCAAGGCTAAATATTTTTCTCTTTCCAAGCTTTCAGTGTGACCCAAACTATATTTCATGGCACGATAACAAGAGACTAGGTAGCCTAAGAACTCTGCAAATTCTCTGATCTTGCATCTGTTAATTCTTAGGAATCTTCGAACTAATTTTTGCACTAGATTCGATAATGTTCCACTACAAATCTGTGCGGAGCGATGAATATTTTCTGAAGTTCTTTTCTGGCGGTGTCTCTCGCCAGACAACTGTGAAATTTTCGATCGGTCGGGTGATCAATCCAAAGGTCAAGTTACATCCTCGTTTGGATCCTGAGGATCTGGGCAGAGTTTTGACTGTCTCAACGTGTTGAAGTCAACCATTTTCTATCCAAAGACCTACCTGCGGCCCAATTTTGGTCCGGCGGTTCATGACATATGGGTCCAAACGGACATGAAATATGACAAATATCCAGAAATACCTATTGTGGATGTTAAAAGTTCGGGTTTTTTCGCTCTGTGCTTACAGAGCTTCTCACTAGCTAACAAATGAGCGCTTGACGACCCAGTTAGGTCCTGCGATTGAGAAGATATAGCTCCGGATAGAAATTTTATAGGATGGCAAATACATAAGGCATCGTAGCTGGGCATATTTACCACATCGATTACGCTGTTCAATCACACATTGTTTGTTCTTCTATTTTATCATCGGAAGTGAGTCTTCGATGTA
This sequence comes from Euura lappo, assembly GCA_018257835.1. Taxonomy (NCBI): domain Eukaryota; kingdom Metazoa; phylum Arthropoda; class Insecta; order Hymenoptera; family Tenthredinidae; genus Euura; species Euura lappo. The sequence goes on along the minus strand of JAEUYN010001355.1, from coordinate 52,270 downwards.
TTATATATGTAAAGTATTCAACACAGAATTTTGTAGGATGGCAAACACATAAGGCTTCCCCCTGGTATATTTCATATACCTAGGCAGTGCATAAAAAGGTTTACGTTAAAAGGAATTTACCGAATTCGATTATTCATATAATATATCGTGGGGCGATCAAATTGAGTCAAGCTAATTATACTTGACTCGATCTGATAGCCGTTCCAAACGAATTCACCAATCATTTATGTGATTATTCTTGCATTTTGAAATTATGAATGATAGTTCTAAGGTAGCACTTGTTACAAGCTATGGCTGAAGAATTATTGAAGCGCTGAATTTAATTGAAGACTGTGTGAAATAAAATAAAGTTCTACGTCGTAAATTATATCTATGTGTGTTACAGTTAACGATTAAAGTGAATGTATTTTTCTTCCACTGAATGTTTTTTCCTTTGCCCAAATTCCGAACGTATTTCTTGAGATAATCACACTATGATATCGTAACCACCCCGCTGAAATTGAATGAGCAATTCTTCATGTGAAGAACGTTCACCTACATATACATATACACTGCATGTATTCTCAGCCGCGTGGCAATTGTGCGAAAATTGAGATATGTAGTTGGTACGTAAGTCTGATTGGAATCATTCCTTTAGGCCGCATAGTTATGACCCAGGGACAACCATTGTGCCACGCCTAGGACTCGTGGAATAGGGCACCGACCATACACCCATAAAAAATAGCATGAGGTACATCGTCGGTCGCCTATTTCGCGCATCCTGGACGCGGCAGAATAACCCTGGGCAGAAATACATAATTTCTGATATCAATGCTGTGTACTTGCAAAAAGTAGTGAAATCCCACGCAAAAACATCAAAGATGTAAAAAAAGCCGCCAAGTACCCACACAAAAATAATACATGCGGCATAAGCAAAACGCTTTGCCAGTATCTGTCGTGAAATCAAGAAAAGAGCCAAGCACCGAACGTATCCTTACAATCTATCAGCAAGTCTACGTCGTGAAGTCGGAGTTTTGTGTGAGGATATCGGAACATCATTCCAAGAGCTACGTACTTGGCGGGCACATTCGGTTCCGTAGAGCTGTACGGACAACCCGCTACGTTTCACGCAGAAATTGAGTTTTTAATGCGACAGCAATGGAATATACTCGAAAACTAGTCATCATTCCAACCAATAATGGTATCATAAATGACTTCTACATATCCTTAATCAGGCGGATAACTTTACAGAGGTCAATCCCTTGGACAATAAACAATAATCCTGATCCTTCGAATGTCATCAGATCAGACTCAGAACTTTGGAGTCACGTACTTTATACTCTGGAGCTGATGAGCCATGTAAAGTAGGTTCTCCTATGACAGGTGACTTACCGTGAAGCTCAACTATGTTTTCAATAATTATGAGGTAATAAACTTATCCAATTGCAAAAGGGTTGAATCAAGAAAACTACTTCGCATTTCCCCATAAAACCTAAACCTCGCAATTACGGATATACGTGAATGCTATGATTAGTACAGAGCATGACAGTTTGATGGAATGATGAATATAAAATCATTCGCAGCTAAACATTAGTGCGGAAAGATTGGCGCGTGCGAGTTTACGGGAGTGCTGTAGTGCGGGCGCCTTCAGGCGCTCGCACGCAAGCACAGACGTAAACTCGCACGCGCCAATCTTTCAACTGCCCCGACAGTCGTCCAGAAGTTCGGAATATGTATTTTGAACGAGTGTGTATGGAATCAATGTTATCTGCAAATCGGACATTCGTCAGTCGATGCGAGATTCATGACGTGTATATTATATCCAGTGACCGGAAACATTGTACTGTTACGAAGGACCCTCCCGTTTTCTACCAACCACCGTATACAGATCTTTAACATGCGGATGTTTACAAATAGTTGAATCTTCCGGTTGCTTCGACGACCGGTATTATTGTGAAAAACAGTCTAGTCTCTGACTTAAGAGAGACACCACGTACCTTTTTGAATAAACAGTTTATCAACCTTTTTCCTCACTTTCCAACTCACGTTCACGGCTCAGTTATTCCAGGAGAACCCTTTCTTTAATCGTAACAGGGAATTTGCCCGTTGTTACACTGGTGTCAGAAGTGGGATCTTCCTGATTTACCTGGGTTTTAATCTGAGACCGCGAGTGAGAGTTTTATTCGTACGTGATTTTGAGCAATCTCGAGCGCTATGCCTCGCACATGTCTCCAACGGGCTTCAATGAGTGATGGAGAGACCGAAACCGACCAGGAACCGCTGGCCAAGAGAGCTCATCTGGAACCCATCGAACAAGCGTCCACCCCAGCTTCACCACAGTCACAACAACAAGCGTTTCCACTGAGAAATACGCTCTCACAAGAACAGGGTTCACCTCAGGTAGCCCTACGAACTGAGTCTCAACCAGTTCAACTTTTTCAGCTCATCCAAGAGCAGTTGCGGGAGCAACATCGCCTCGATCAGGAGGAACGAAGACAGGACCGTGAGGAACAGTTCCGTCGAGAAACAGAGCGAGAACGAGAACACGAGAAAACGCTTCGCCAGGAACGTGCCAGTCGTGAACAGGAACGCGAGGAAATAATTCGCCGGTTTGAGGCTCTGGAGACCCGAGTCCTGGAAGTGCAGAGATCTCAATCTCCGCCGCACCAACTCCACTCGGATCCCCCACGATTATCCCCTGTTTTTCCCCTTCCAAATTTCGGACAGGACCAGGTAACTGAGGTTACCCGAAGGTCAGTGCCAATTTTGGGAACAAACCAACCCCTACTCGCTTCAGTAGTAAATTCGTCGGGTGCAGCGTTACCACGCGTGACGTTGACCCCAAGACGCAGACAGAGCGGCCGTACTGCAATAGTACGAAATGAGTTGAATGGTAGACCGCAAGGCTTGATGTGTGGCGACGGACCCCTGGCGAGACTTGAGATCCCAGGCTCGACACACACGCAAGACGCCAATTTAGTAGAAAACGCTAGAACTTTAGTTTTCCATAAACGAGAGGAAGCCCGCACCGCTCCAGTTGTCCCCAATCCATTCAATTTTGAGACATATGTGTATAGCGAGTGTACAGGGTTAGGTCCGGAACGAGAAAGAGCAGTACCCGGTCTACAGCCTGTCAGGCAGCCGATCTCAAATAACTTTAATTTTCCGCCTACACAGGCTAGGCCTGAATTCGTCGTTAATGATTTTTCGGGTGAAAACAGGCAGATCACACATCCATCGGGGTACCCATTACCCAGAAACCCAGTGGGGTCTCAAAACCACGTGATCCTTGAGAACCCTCACCCTTCTGGATTCTTGCCTGTGGGTTTTAACTCAGGAGCACAAACTTTTACTCCTCGAGTAAACACTCAACTGCCTGTCTTCAATCCTGTAACACAAAATGATTCGCTGCCCCGAGCAAATTCGATGTTAATGCGGCCAGGGACATACGATGGAACAACTCCATGGGCGCAATACGAGCGACAATTTTTAATGATCGCTCAGTTAAACAACTGGGATCAAGCGTTTAAAACTGCGGCCTTGACCGGATCACTCCGTGGAGCGGCTTTAAACGCCCTTACTTCGCTGAGTGATCTTGACGCGAGAAATTTTGATAAACTGTGCGCAGTCTTGAAATTACAATTTGGAGAAGAACATCTGTCAAAACTTTTTTTCACTCAGTTTAATAGTCGTCGTCAGGGCCGAGATGAAGATCTGGCAACCTTGGGACATGATATGAACGCTTGATCCGGAGTGCCCTCCCTCATTGCGCACCAGACACTAGAGATCAATTAGCCTGTGCTAGATTTTTAGACGCGATTGCTAACCCGAGTTTAAGACAAACTCTAAAGTTAGCGGCTCCTACTTCCCTTCGACAAGCTATTATTAAGGGTTTGGAAATAGAAACGATCACAAAGGACGAGTTTGGGTCCGGAAAAGTTCGACAATTAACTACAGTCAAACCCCGGCTTACACAGGGATCGCCACGAAAGAGATGGTTTTCGCCCCAAAGAAACAACAAACGTTCACACCCCGCACAACCGGAAGAAGACCAGAAACCAAAGCTCATCCTTGAATGTTGGTACTGCAAGAGGAGAGGACATGAGTCTAAGTATTGTTTCGCGCTACAACGCGTCATAAAGAACCAAGGAAATCACAGTTCACGAAATACTCAAAACAGTTATTCTTGGCGGAAACCGTCCTCTGGAAGTCCGAAAAACACGATCTGGGATACTAACCTCCAACGACAACGGCTCCCAAACCAACGGGCCCCAGAACGGTCCCCAAACCCAGCGTCATCTCGGGCTAATGAACAGCCCGAGTCTCGTGATCCTTTAGGCAAGAACCGGGATCAGTTCGTCGTGCGGAGCCTGAGACACTCCGGCCTCTATGCGAAAGGCACAGTCAACGGAACTTCGTGTCTTTGGGTCGTCGACACTGGAGCAGAGGTTACGGTAATTCGTCCAGGATTGTTGAATGACTTCCCGGTCGACTCCTCTACCTCGAATCTACGCACCGCCACCGGAGACTCAACACCAGTTGTGGGGAAAGCGTCGGTTGAAGTGGTTATTGCCGATTGTCTTCAGACCATTCACGAAGTCTTGATAGCCGAAATAGAAGACGACGGAATGGATTTCCTGGCAGCCCACGATTGTCTAATAGCCGCGAAAGACGGCTCTCTTCAATCTGGGGAGAACAAAATCTTTCTACAGACAAACCGATACTTAGATTGTTCTACTAGATCGAATTGGTGCCATCTTTTCTACAGGATTTAAACGACAGATCCACTAAGGAATTAACCCTGGAACAAAGAAAACCCCTTGAGACTCTCCTGGGCGACTTCCAAAACACCTTTTCATGGAGTCCAACAGACATTGGTCGATGCACAGTGACCCAGCATAAGATTAACGTGGAAGGACATTCTCCAATAAAACAAGCCGCTCGGCGACTTCCTCTTCACGGACGAGAAGAGGTAGAAAAACTGGTGAATAATATGAAAACCAGTAAAGTCATAGAGGCGTCAACCAGCCCCTGGGCTGCTCCTATCGTACTGATGAATAAAAAAGATGGCAGCAAAAGGTTTTGTATTGACTACCGGAGACTTAATAACATAACCAAAAAAGACTCCTACCCACTTCCTCGCATTGAAGACACCTTGGACATGATGGCAGGGGCTAATTGGTTTTCGACGATCGACTTGCACAGTGGGTACTGGCAAGTTGAAATGGCTCCCGAGGATAAAGAAAAAACAGCTTTCGTCACGGGTCTTGGCGGCCTATGGCAGTTCAAGGTTATGCCATTCGGATTGTGCAACGCACCGGCGACGTTCGAAAGACTCATGGAAACAGTCCTCGAAGGAATTAATGGGAAAATATGTCTAGTCTACATTGACGACATTATTGTTTTTGGAAACACTTTTAGCGAGGAACTAAATAACTTGAGACAAGTGTTTGAACGGTTGTCCCAAGCCGGATTAAAAATGAGCCCGAAGAAGTGCCATTTATTTCAGCGAGAAGTAAAGTTTTCAGGACACATAGTTTCAGCGGACGGAGTTCGAACCGATCCCGAGAAGATTCAAACGATTAGAGATTGGCCTCAATTGGCCTCGAAGACTGATGTCCAAAGTTTCATAGGTCTTTGCACCTACTACCGGAGGGTTGTGCAGGGTTTTGCGGCAATAACTAAACCTTTACATGTACTCACGGGGGATAAAGAGCCTTTTGTTTAGTCTCCAAACTGTCAGGAAGCGTTTGATCAGTTGAAAGTTCGTCTTACGACACCCCCCATCTTAGCTTTTCCCCTCCCCGATGTACCTTTCATTCTAGATACCGACGCGTCTTTAAACGGCCTTGGGGGAGTATTATCTCAAGTTCAATCGGAATCGGAACGAGTGATTTGTTTCTATAGCAGAGTTTTGAGCAAGTCTGAGCGAAACTATTGCGTTACGCGTCGGGAACTGTTAGCGATCGTTAAGACGGTCACGCATTTTCATCATTATCTTTTTGTTATTCAAAAATTCTTTCTTGACCCCATCAATTTAGTATGTAGAGCATATTTGGGTTTCGTGGGTCATAAACAACACTTCGTTGACGTTTCCGCCCTTTCAGAGGGCCCTCATCAGAACTGTTCTGATGAGGGCCCTCTGAAAGGGCGGAAACGTCAACGAAGTGTTGTTTATGACCCACGAAACCCAATTATGCTCTACATATTATCTTTTTGGTCGTCGATTTCTTATTCGAACCGACCACGCTTCATTGCGGTGGTTGTTGTCCTTCAAAGCCTCCGAAGGACAAGTTGCTCGGTGGTTGGAGGTTCTTGGCATTTACGATTTCGAAATCCAACACCGTCCTGGGATGTCTCACGGGAACGCTGACGCTCTCTCTCGTCGGTCTTGTGAAGGGGAAAATACAGGTGACTGCCGACAGTGTGCGGGACTAGAATTACAGCGCGACCCCCCAGTGGTCGTTCGTTCCATTTCTCTCCAAGGAAGTGTCGACGACTGGAAGAAGGAGCAAGATCTGGACCCAATACTCAATCAGCTGAAGGCCTGGAAAACGTCCGGAGTCCGTCCAGAGTGGCAGGATATTTCCGCCAACAGCCAGTATTTCAAGGTCTATTGGGCCCAATGGGACTCGATTCATCTACGGGGCGGTTTGCTGTATAGACGGTGGGAGAGTACCGACGGGAGAACCATCAAGTGGCAATTACTCGTCCCAAAACAAAAAGTTGCGGACATTTTACGAGAGCTCCATGACTCACCTGCAGGAGGACACTTCGCAGTAAACAAAACCCTGGCGCGTGTCCGAGAGCGCTACTTTTGGGCAAGATGCCGAACTGACGTCGAAGATTGGTGTATGACTTGCAACATCTGTGGGGCAAAGAAGGGTCCCCGAGGTCGAGGTTCGAGCCCATTACAGGTTTATAATGTCGGCGCACCTGTCGAGAGAACAGCAATGGACATCTTGGGCCCATTTCCCGTGTCGACATCCGGAAATCGATTTGCCCTGGTCATGTCAGATTACTTCACGAAATGGCCCGAAGTTGTGGCTCTGCCTAACCAGGAAGCCACTACAGTAGCCCTGGCTTTTGTCCACGAATTTGTTTGCAGACACGGATCCCCCCTAGAGCTACATACTGACCAGGGAAGAAATTTTGAGGCAACCTTGGTCACAGAAATCTCTCGAATCCTGGGAACAAGAAAGACGAGGACCACTGCACTGCACCCCCAGTCCGATGGGATGGTGGAGAGATTGAATCGGACCCTTTTAGGTTATATCGGCTTTTGTACAGCAAAATCAACGTGACTGGGATGAGTGGCTTCCCCTCTTCCTTCTTTCCTATCGCTCGGCGGTGCATGAGACTACGGGTCGCTCACCCGCTATGATGATGCTAGCACATGACGTCCGGCTTCCCTCTGATTTGGAAAAAGGGGTGGTTCCTTGCCAAGAACCCTATCGTACCGATTTTGCCTCCTCTCTACAAAAACGTCTAGACGAAATCCACGATTTCGCCCGAGATCGAATGAGTCTAATGTCCGATAGGATGAAAGCTAGGTACGACGCTCGAGCCCGTGATCTTCAATTTAACAGAGGAGACGCAGTCTGGCTTTTCCAACCCCGTCGAGAACAAGGACGTTGTCCTAAACTGCAAAGTCACTGGAAGGGGCCTTACGTGGTGTTGGATCGCATTAATGACCTAGTGCATAGAATCCAGCGTTCTAATAGAGCCAAGCCTAGAGTCGTACATTTGGATCGCTTGGCTGCATACCACGGTAGAGAACCGGTACCCGAGCTGTCTGTTCAGCAAGCTCAGGCGAGGGTTCGTCGGGTACAGACAGGAAAGTCTGGACACCCTGACTCTTCTCGATCCGACCTAACACCCTCCCTATCCAATGAAACCTTGGTCTCCTCTTTGTCGTGGTCACCGGAACTTCCTTTGGGAATAATAAAAAGAAACGGTCGCCCTTTAACTATCATCGTGGAGGGAAATATCGGTTGTGGGAAGACCACTTTTACAAAGAGGTTTTTGGGAAACAAAGACATGCTTGTTTTATTGGAATCTCTGGAGGAATATAGGGATGTAGCCGGCGTTAATCTGCTAGAAAAAATGTACCAAGACCCCCTTCGCTTCGGGTACGCTTTCCAACACCACGTTCTCTTAACCATGAGAGGCCGTCATCTTCGAAAAACTTCCCTCCCTATTAAAATCATGGAACGGTCAATTTATAGCGGGGACTGTTTCGTGGAAGCTCGACGCAGGTTGGGTGGATTTGAGAAAGAAGAAGCACACCTTTTAATGGAAAATTCCAGAATTTTTGCCGAAAGCTCTTCCGATTTTGAGGTGGATTTAATAATCTACTTGAGATTGTCCCCTGCCGTGTCGTTTGCCCGGATAAAATCTCGCGACCGGGAAGAAGAGGCTGACTTAACCCTGGAACATTTGACAACTTTGCACAAAGTTCATGATGATTGGTTGGTTGCACGAACCTTCTCATCCACTCCGGCCCCTGTCTTAATCCTAGACGCGGAAGAATCAGCAGACGATGTTTACGAAAATTTTAACAAAGTAATGCGAGGTTAGCTGTCTTTCGGGGTTGTGTCATTCTCACTCTGAAGAGGATTCTACTTGGTGTTCGATTTTTATATCCTTCGGGATACCTAGGTTAAGGTTTTATCTCTTTTGAAGTTGACTCAACGTTGCCATAGAGTTTTTGTCGATTAGTATCGATTCTATTCTTTTTGAATCTCAACTTAACCATAGTACTATTTCAATAGATGTTGTTTTCTGACTTTTTGACATTCGCCCGATTTGACTCAACCATTACCTATACACTATGAAGAAAAGAAAGAAGACGAACTTGAACTTGAACTTTTATTAGAATCAGACACCTGTTAGGAGTCGAACGGAGGGCTTCATTCCTCGTTACCGAGTCGCCCTACCGCCTCGAGTCCAGCCCGAAATCGGGCCCATGCCTCCGCCGCGTAAAGAAATTTCGCCTGCAGGCACCCTCGACACGCTCTTGTTTGAAGGATCTCGCTTACCAGCCCCCGATCGCAGTAGAAACAAATCGGGACCCGTAGTTTGTGAGAGAAAAGCACGTGCTCCTCACGTGCTTAACCCTCCTCTTCTCTTTCAACGATACTATAAAAGGAGGAATTATGTAATTGGTCTCTCTTTGAGTTTTTTTTTTCATGTGAAGACAGGACCAGACGGAAAGACGGGAAACTGTTCACTCACGGACTATGATAGCACTCCATACACGCTGGATGGGTGGTCCCTGCCTCAACAACCTCGTAATATCGCGCTATCCCACAACGAGCCGTGAACCACTCCTGCTCATACCAGGCTCCGAACCCCGTCTCCTCCATTTGGGCAGCATCCTGCCATCCAAACGTTTCTAGGAAGGCAGATACCGTGGCTGAGCTCGGATTCTCGGTGTTGACCATGTTTAAACGACGGGAGAATCAGCGATAAACGGATGGATAAAGGACAGAAAGAAACCGACGGTCGTTTTGTTTTGATTCCCTTTTATTTCTCATAACTCAGTTTGGTTTTACTTGATATACCGTGTGTACATAAGATCACATCTCGTTTCAGTCATAAACATCGCTCTGATCTGAATCTTAAAATCAATCTGCACAATCGTCACACGGATTCACCCTTGTCTTCCGATGTTTAGATGGTCTTTCTCCGTCTTTCCTTGGATTTCCCGGCACACTCCTGGAGTCCTTCCACCGCATCCCACCCTGATCTCTTTGTTACCGACGCACGACCGATTTTCGCTCGGGTGGAAGACGTCTACTCGACTCCATGGACCGGCATCCACTTTTCTTCGAGATCCCCCTCGAGCTCTTGAACCCCTCCGAGTTTCGCACACCTTTACCCCGAGAGGGAAGACGAACGTCGAGTAGTATTCGAGAGAAAGACCCAATATTTGAGCCGCAGCTCCAGTTCTCTCGAGAGAAGACGACACCCATCGCGTCGTCCCCGACAACTAACTTGAGAGTCGGGACGACTCTTCTTCAGCGGGGGCAGTGTTACAAAGGACCCTCCCGTTTTCTACCAACCACCGTATACAGATCTTTAACATGCGGATGTTTACAAATAGTTGAATCTTCCGGTTGCTTCGACGACCGGTATTATTGTGAAAAACAGTCTAGTCTCTGACTTAAGAGAGACACCACGTACCTTTTTGAATAAACAGTTTATCAACCTTTTTCCTCACTTTCCAACTCACGTTTACGGCTCAGTTATTTCAGGAGAGCCCTTTCTTTAATCGTAACAGGGAATTTGCCCGTTGTTACACTTTTGAGACATCCATCAGCCGCCAAGTGCCGATACCAGCAACTCTTCACAGTCGAAAGAACAGACAACCAAACACACAATAAAACTGCAAGCAATCGTGTTCTATTGATCTATAGATTTGAAATGAAAGATTTGATGGATAAACAATACAGAAAACAGTTGAAGATAAAAATCGGTCGCAAGATACGTGAAAGTATTATGTCAATCTGGAGCGTAAACAAAAAATACAAAAAAAAAAGAATGTGCCCGCCAAGTACGTAGCTCTTGGAATGATGTTCCGATATCCTCACACAAAACTCCGACTTCACCACGTAGACTTGCTGATAGATTGTAGGGATACGTTCGGTGCTTGGCTCTTTTCTTGATTTCACGACAGATACTGGCGAAGCGTTTTGCTTATAACGCAATTCTTATTTTTGTGTGGGTACTTGGCGGCTTTTTTAACATCTTTGATGTTTTTGCGTGGCCGTATCATCTGAGTAATACGTAGATTCATTTTCTGTAAGATGACAATACATGGTAATGATATTATGAGTTTTTTAAATTTGTTATTTTATACTGTGATAAGTAAGTTTTGGTTTAAATTTTTCATACAGTGATAAGGTATATAGTATTAATTTCTCATTTCGTACTGTGATAAGCTTATAGTTTTAATTTATCATATCGTACTGTGATAAGCTTATAGTTTTAATTTATCATATCGTACTGTGATAAGCTTATAGTTTTAATTTATCATATCGTACCGCGATAAGCTTTTAGTTTTAATTTCATATTACATACTGTGATAATTATTTATCATGACAATTATTTATAATTCAATATTTTAGGGTTGATTTTGTATTCCTATTTACAATCTATTTTTATTTACATAGCCGATATCTAATATGAATTTGAAAATAAAATTCTATCAAGAGCATGCTCCAGTCAGCCGTTTCCGTATTTAAAAAATGATGAAGCCTGATATGAACGGGGGGGGGTGTTTAATGGGTTCCCTAGACGACTTGTATTAAATTGGTAGCTGGCATGAACGTGTATCTCACCAAAATCGAGTAAAATAAGGGTTTTTTGTGTCGCAAAGCGTGGGACCGTCACTTGTTTTCACTGATATCACGGACTACGCATCACAAGGGTGGAAACGAACTATCAAGCGCCCTCAGGAATATAATTCCACTCACATATATCGCAAAACTTCACTCATTTCACTCAACGATGAAGCCTCAGAATTGTTTCCAGAAAAAGACTGTAATGTAGCACTGTTTATAAACACAAGGCAAAGTCGTGTACATCATGTTTTGCCTATGTGACTGGAGTGTCATCTGAAGGACTGGTTCATTCACCTGTACACCGCGGCCTTTTAGTTGCATTTATATTAATAATAACGACGACACACCCGTCGTTATTATTAATATAAATGCAACTAAAAGGCCGCGGTGTACAGGTGAATGAACCAGTCCTTCAGATGACACTCCAGTCACATAGGCAAAACATGATGTACACGACTTTGCCTTGTGTTTATAAACAGTGCTACACGCAAGAAATACACATTCAATTAAAATTCGAGCACTAAGAACCAATACAAGACCTACAGGAAAAAGCTAGTATATGATGGGAAGAATTGACGTGATCTGTGGGCGAAGAAGGTGGTCTAGTGGAGTAAGTCTCCGGCTAAGCATCCGTGGATCCCGGGTTCGATTCCCGGATCGTCCGTTAATTTTTCTCATCAGTTTTTTCAATAATTGGTATACACTTTCAAAAGACTGTAATTGTTGGTATAAAGCAGGGGCCGCGGCCATGTTGGATCGTTTCGCGTTGCGTGTCGAGCCCGTCAGCGCTCCTTTTTCGACGCGCGGGCGCACCGGGAACCAAGCTTACAGTTGTTGCCAACCTTCGTCTCGCAGTCCTGCGTTTCACGAACCGCCGTTCCTTGTTCAGCGCTATGACAGCTGAGCGGGAATTCAAACGGAAATAATTCGGAATAATAATAGTTATAACAAATGTAAGATATGTATAAGTTGTAAAAATTTGTAAATTAGTCTAATTGTAAGTAGTAATGTATTCGATGAAGTTATGGAGACGGAAACCATGTAACCCCGAGGGGAACATTAAATAAACATACATAAACATACATAAACATACGTAATAATTATGATAATGCATTGTTATTATTATCATTATCATTATTATTATTATTATTATTATTATTATTATTATTATTATTATTATTATTATTATTATTATTATTACTATTATTACCATTATAATTACAATTTCCGAAATAATGATCATAACAATTATTATAATAATAATTATTATTATTATCATTGAAAAAAATTTACTCGAAAGTGGTGTGAATGAAAATGAAAACGTATGCGCCATTTTTTTTTTTTTTTACCAACACTGAAATCCTGTGAAACGCACAGAATAATCAAAATTCCGATTCTTTTGAGAGATTTCAAGTTTCAGCATAAAAAAACTAGATAAGGCAAAGGTGTAAAGTCGTATACGCCCTTTATTTTTAAATTTTTTTCATCTTGAAAATGTTGTGAAAATCGGAATTTCAATTCTTCTATGCGTTGCACAGGACAAGAGTATTTGTGAAAAAAATGGCGTACTACGACTATACGACTTTATACCGTTGCCCTGTCAATGTTTTTTTTTTTTTTGAATTTTGAATTTTGAAAATTTCACATAAAGAACTCTGAAATCAGACTTTTTTATGCGTTTCACAGGATTTTAGAGTTTTTGTAGAAAAAAAAAAAAAATGGCGCATAGTTTTCATTTCCATTTACAAATTTCACCACTTTCGAGTACATTTTTTGCAATGATAATAATAATAATTATCATATTGTTATTATCATAATAATAATTATTATTATCATAATATTATGATAATAATTGTTATTATTATTATTATTATTATTATTATTATTATTATTATTATCGTCATCATCATCATTATCGTCGTCGTCATCATCATCATCATCATCATCATCATCATCATCATCATCATCATCATCATCATCATCGTCATTATTATTACGGAAAAAATTAAAATTCCGATTTTCATAACATTTTCAAGATAAAAAAAAATCGAATAATAAATGGCGTTTACGACTCTATACCTCTGCCTTGTCCAGTTTTTTTATGCTGAAACTTGAAAATCTCTCAAAAGAATCGGAATTTTGATTATTCTGTGCGTTTCATAGGATTTCAGTGTTGGTAGAAAAAAAAATGGCGCCTACGTTTTCATTTTCATTCACAAATTTCACCACTTTCGAGTAAATTTTTTGCAATGATAATAATAATAATTATATCATATTGTTATTATCATAATAATAATAATTATTATCATAATATTATGATAATAATTGTTATTATTATTATAATAATAATTGTATAACACTGAAATCCTGTGAAACGCACAGAATAATCAAAATTCCGATTCTTTTGAGAGATTTTCAAGTTTCAGCATAAAAAAAACTGGATAAGGCAGAGGTGTAAAGTCGTATACGCCATTTATTATTCGATTTTTTTTTATCTTGAAAATGTTGTGAAAATCGGAATTTCAATTTTTTCCGTAATAATAATGATGATGATGATGATGATGATGATGATGATGATGATGATGATGATGATGATGATGACGATGATGACGATGATTATGACGACGATAATGATGATGATGACGATAATAATAATAATAATAATAATAACAATTGTTATCATAATATTATGATAATAATAATTATTATTATGATAATAACAATATGATAATTATTATTATCATTGCAAAAAATTTACTCGAAAGTGGTGAAATTTGTAAATGGAAATGAAAACTATGCGCCATTTTTTTTTCTTTTTCTACAAAAACTCTAAAATCCTGTGAAACGCATAAAAAAGTCTGATTTCAGAGTTCCTTCTGTGAAATTTACAAAATTCAAAAAAAAAAACATTGACAGGGCAACGGTATAAAGTCGTATAGTCGTAGTACGCCATTTTTTCACAAATACTCTTGTCCTGTGCAACGCATAGAAGAATTGAAATTCCGATTTTCACAACATTTTCAAGATAAAAAAAAATTAAAATAAAGGGCGTATACGACTTTACACCTCTGCCTTATCTAGTTTTTTTTTATGCTGAAACTTGAAAATCTCTCAAAAGAATCGGAATTTTGATTATTCTGTGCGTTCCACAGGATTTCAGTGTTAGTAAAAAAAAAAAAAATGGCGCATACGTTTTCATTTTCATTCACACCACTTTCGAGTAAATTTTTTTCAATGATAATAATAATTATTATTATTATTATAATTGTTATGATTATTATTTCGGAAATTGTAATTATAATGATAATAATAATAATAATGTTGTTGTTGTTAAATTAGATTGGGGTGACCGGGCGCTCAGTCTTTGCAGACCATTGTGCCCGGGCCCCTAAGGGCACCCTAGGGAGTAGGGAAGGACGTGAGGTCGGCCAACTTAGCGAACTGAAGCAGCCTGCCCACGCCCATCTCCTCTATTTTCTCCTCGCCGGTGGAGTCGGCTCCTAGGGCCAGCCTCCGCGGGCCCAGGAGTCCGCCACACCGCGCGATCAGGTGTAGGGGAGTCTCTTGCTCCATCCCGCATCTCGTGCAAAGGGACTCTGCTCTGAGCCCCATGTGCACGAGGTGCTTGCCCGTGTACCAGTGACCGGTGATGAGTCCTATAATAGTCCTCAAGTCCGTCCTGTTTATCTTCGTGAGTGTGGACCCCAACTGGTGGGATGGCCCTCGGAAGAGGGCCCTCGTGTAAGCCATGCCTGGTGTGTCGGTCCAGAGGTCGACGAAGCGACTCTCCGCCCGTTCCTTGGATAGGCTCCTTATGAGCCCCGCTGTTATGCCCGTAGGGCAGTCCTCGTCGCATTCTCTGCGAGAGGCTCCTTCCCTGGCCAAGTTGTGCGCCAGCTCGTTGCCCCGGATGCCGCTGTGACCCGGCACCCAGAGCAGCTTGACGTGGTTCGCACGCGCTAGCCTTGTCAGAAGTTCAACGCAGTCCCATACCAGCCCGGATCTTATGACGTAAGCGTCCACGGAGCTGAGTGCGGCACGGCTGTCGCTGCATATGTAGATGTGCTTGCCTCTGTAGCCCTTCGCCAGGATAGACCTGACGCAGGCCTTTATGGCAAACACCTCAGCTTGTAGGACTGTGGCCGTGGGCCCCAAGGCTAGCGAGGTGCTCACCCTGGGTCCCTCGCACCAAATGGGCCCCAGTCCCAGTGTTCGTTTTGGAGCCGTCTGTGTACCAGACGAGTCCTTGTGGCGAGAGAATCCTGTCCCGGTCTGCTTCCCAGGACTCCCTGTCAGGGTAAGCCACATTGAAGTTGCGGCCGAATAGATATCTGTTGGGACACCGGTCCCCTCCTTGGGCCAGGGTTGCCAGGGGCACCCCCACCTCCCGGAGTAACACCGTGTGTCCCACGCCCGTTCTTCTCCAGAGTCCTAGGTACCATAGGCGTAGTGCCGCCCTCCAGGCCTCCTCTAGTATCGTGATATGCGGTGGCGGCAGGTTAAGCAGGGCTCCCATAGCAAGTCCGGGTGTGGTTCTGAGAGCCTCAGTTATGCCAAGCAGCGCCATCCTGTATATCCGATCGTATGTCCTCCGGAGTGTGACCTTGCCCATAGCAGGCCACCACACTAGGGAGGCGTATGATAGTTGGGGTAGCATGATGGCTGTGAATAGCCATCGGACCACCTTTGGTTGTAGTCCCCAGGTCTGGCCCACCATCCTTCTACAAGCCCAGTAAGTGGCCGTGGCCTTCTGTGCCTGCTTGTCGATGTGGGCCTTCCAAGTTAATTTGGTGTCCAGGGTGACTCTAGGGTAGCGCACCTCTGTGGATAGAGCCAGCCTCGATCCGAAGATCTCCACCGGTTCCAACGAGAGGTTGCGTTTCTTGGTGAAGAGCACCATTTCAGTTTTGCTGGGATTAATTCTCAGCGCCTGAGTGGTGCACCAGTTCTGTACGAGGACAAGAGCTCTCTGCATCTTGCCTCTCATGGTTGGTAGGTGGTCGCCCGCGACGATTAAAGCCACGTCGTCAGCATAGCCCACCGTTGTCACGCCCATCCCGTTGAGCTCCACCAGGAGCCCGTCTACGACTAGGGTCCACAGCAGGGGTGATAGCACACCTCCCTGCGGGCACCCCCTGCCGACGAGAGCCCTGGCCTTGGTGCCCCCGAGACTGGCGGTGACGACCCTGGTTTGCAGCATCTCCCTGATCCAGTCGACAACCGTGGCGTTGATGCCGAACCTGGAAGCCGCTCCACAGATCGCGTCGAAGGAGGTATTATCAAACGCCCCCTCAACGTCCATGAACACGCAGAGTGCTGCTTTCTTGCGGAGAAGCGGCCCTTCTACCTCCCGTACGAGGTGGTGGAGGGCCGTTTCCGTGGATTTGCCAGCCTGGTAGGCGTGTTGTGATGGAGAGAGTGGTCGTTCGACCAGTGCCCCGTCTCTTATGTGTCTGTCCACCAGTCGTTCCAACGTCTTCAGTAGGAACGACATGAGGCTGATAGGTCTCCAGGATTTGGCTCGGTCGTAGTGGCCCTTGCCCGGTCTGGGTATGAAGACCACCCTGACCTCTCGCCAGATCCTGGGTATGTAACGCAGCGTCAGGCAAGCCCTGAAAATGTGGAGTAGTCTCGCGACCAGGAACATCTCACCCTCCTGGAGGAGGGCTGGGAAAATCCCGTCCACACCAGGGCTCTTGAACTTGTCAAAGGATTTGACAGCCCATCTGATCCTGTCGTGCGTGACGATATCCGCTGCTGTGCCCCAGTCCCCCGGTCCACGCCTGTCCGGGCCTGCCCTCTCGGGCGGTCCCAGATCTGTAGGCACGGACCCCGGGAAGTGGACCTCCAGCATGTGGGAAAGGATGTCAGAGTGGCTTTCCGTCATGTTACCGTTAGGTAGTATGAGTCCATCCAGCTTAGTCGGAGGGCCAGCTGAGAAGA
>JAEUYN010001355.1:0-30000 GCA_018257835.1 Euura lappo | reverse complement strand
CAGCACAGAAATTGACGAATTTCAGTGACGCACGAAATTTTTTTTTCTCGTTATGAAGCAGTGTTTTAGCAGCGATGAAACTCATAGGATATATCCGTCGTATCACCCCACATATTGTGTGAAATTTTTGAGAAAATAAAAAAATCACTTCTCGAGAAAATCGGGTTTCCCTAATTTTCGAAAAATGAACGTCATTCCGTCAATTTTCAAAAATCCTCAAATTTTTTTTCGAATTCCAAAACAATGCGAAAAACTCTACAAAATGAGACCAAGATGAAGTATTTGCGATGATCCGTTCCGCAGATATAGCGTTATTAAGAAAAAAAGTGTTCCTCTTTCAAGAACTTTGGTAGCGCACGATTAAATGTTCAAATAGCCGTAACTTCGTAGCAAAATTTTTTTTTCCAAAACAAAGAAAATACGGGTCGCTTTTTCTTCATTAAACAACAACATATTTCAATTTGAAAAAATTCCGTGACATCACGATTTCCAGCCTGCCCGATTTGAAATGGATTCGGTCTACTACAATAAATCCCTGATTTTTAATTTTGTATTTTTTTCGTGGTAGTCTTTATTAGCAGAACAATATTCGGTCTACGATGTTATACATCATACGGCATTTGGTCATTTACTCCCTCAGGTACGTATGTATCAAGTTTTAGTAATATTATTTGGATCGAAAAATCTGTACACATCTCAAAGAAACCCACAAAGTCGACACCAGCACAGGAATTGACGAATTTCAGTGACGCACGACATATTTTTTCTCGATATGAAGCAGTGTTCTAGCATCGATGAAACTTCGAGGATATATCCGTCATATCACCCCACATATTGTGTGAAATTTTTGAGAAAATAAAAAAATCACTTTTCGAGAAAATCGGGTTTCCCTAATTTTCGAAAAATGAACGTCATTCCGTCAATTTTCAAAAATCCTCAAATTTTTCTTCGAATTCCAAAAGAGTGCGAAAAACTCTACAAAATGAGACCAAGATGAAGTATTTGCGATCATCCGTTCTGCAGATATAGCTTTATTAAGAAAAAAAGTGTTCCTCTGTCAAGAACTTTGGTAGCGCTCGATTAAATGTTCAAATAGCCGTAACTTCGTAGCAAAATTTTTTTTTCCAAAACGAAAAAATACGGGTCGCTTTTTTTTCTTCAGACAACAACATATTTCAATTTGAAAAAATTTCATGATATCACGATTTCCAGCCTGCCCGATTTGAAATGGATTCGGTCTATGTTATTCTGAAGTTCCATCCGATTCCTGAAATTTGGAGTAATCTCCCCTTCATTCAAATAATTTAGGAAATCGGATACGGATTTGAACAGTGGACGGTACGTACGATGTAATAATTAATATATGCTGGATTTTGTTCATATTACAGATCCTGAACTGAAATTTCATCCGACAGAGGAGTAAATTCTTTCAGTCCCAATGGAAACAGTTTTGTCCATTACGTATTATCAGAGTTGGTAAAATACTCGTCAGAATTAGTTTTACCCTTGCAAATTGTATCCAGGGTCTGAATGGTCTTACCATGAGGCGGATCCCTCCGCGATTAATCCCGGAAGCCAGTGAAGTGTAGAAGTTACAGCAGTCGCCGTAGATAATTAAATGGAAAAGTAATTAATTCAGCGGAAAAAATGAAAGGTGGTGAAGAGAGATGATAAAAGAATCGGTCACGTTGAATTAGGCTTGAGAAGAATGGTGCGGCGGAGGACGGGCGGATTCGTGGCTACGCGAAATGAGACAAAGTAATTTGGAGATAATGGAAAGACGGAAATGGTTTCGTTTCGGTAATTCAGAATCTCCGTATGAAACCCAGTTGCAGATTTTTTCCATTTTCCATTTTCGAATGTATTATGTCAAAAATCAATACGCTATCACTATTCCTAAAAAATGTTATTATAAACGCAGCTGTGATACTGGTCCAATATGATTGACTTATTGCGGACTCCTGAGGACTAGATCCATAAGTATTGTAACCATTGCTACACTTGTGAAAACAATGACACAACTGATCGTACCAGCCCTCAGAAGTCCGCAATAAGTAAATTCTATTGGACCACGTACGTAGAAATCAATAATTTTGCAATGCGCGCGTAAAGAAGTTTTCACTTCGAAAACAGTTTCATTCTTGGTCTCAAAACACGATATTGCATTGTGGCAGCGGAGGTACTAAGAAAAACATAGTTGTTGACGTATGAATGCAAAGGCCGATTTTGCTGCCTGCTATCGGGGTGCAAAGAGCAGTTTTACCGATTGGGGAGTCTTATCTTCCGGGAAGTCTTTGTGAGGTTTGAAGGTTCCCGCGCCTAATATTCGACTACGAAATACAAATAGAGATAACTAGGTGAACCAAATAGAATACGGTATGGAGGAAATCCGCTTAACGGGAGAGACGAGATCAGGCATTCTGCGTGAAGACGCCTTGTTGCACAGATCATTTTCCTCGTATCAGTCTCAATTTTCTATTTTATCTTTACACGTTTTAAATTATACAAAACTTATACAATTATTATATTATCTAGTCAAAACAGTTTTCATTATATTTTGAACACTCATAAGCACAGTCACTGTAATCAAGTAAAAACGACGAAAAACGAACATCGAACAAGCGAAAAGTCTGACGAGACGAATTATCATCGCCATTATTGAAAACTATACATCTACGGAACCGGCATGGTCATAAATAAGATAAGTTACAAACTGTTAAACCATATTCAAAAAATGAAACTGTAGATTAATGACTAGAAATTTGAAAATTGGGACAAAAATAACGTGAAGAAAATTGATACAAAAATTCAAATAGAAAAAGGCGTATTTTATATTATACAAAGATTTTAAAAGTGTGAATGCGTTGAATGAATGATAATTAGTAATAAGCTTGTCTGAACGGTAAATTTAAATAAAATAAGAGATTTTTGTCTTGAATAATTGTTACAAATCAATCCATCGAAACGTAAATTTTGAATAAATAATGAAATCTTTTTATTTGACAAACTAATTGCACTATTGTTTATTATATTTATTAATTTCCTCGATGAGTAATAATAATCTTATATAACTCCACCTAATGAAGTCAAAATTTGTCACATTGGCGCCCAACGTTTTAAAGGCTCGGTATTTCATGACTCTGTGATTAGTTTATAAGTATAGTACGTAGCATTTATGCCGAATAAAGTTATTCATACACCTGTTCACACTAGGTCGAAAAAACAAATTCAACAAATATCGCAAGGAGCGATTTCGAAATCACCGAAGCCTGGTGGTGATAACAAAAAAAAGATGGAGGAGGAGAGGAAACGATTAGAGGAGGAAAGAAAGAAAATAGAGGAGGATCGTGCGGAGCTAGAGAGAGTCATGCGGGATAAACAGGCCTATGATGAACTGAATGCCGAAGTAAACAGATTACGAATCGAAAATGAAGAACAAAGACGTTTGGTAGAGAGAACTCAAGCTCAACACGTAGTACAACAACAAGGTGACGTAGAGGGTAGATTTGTTAGTGGGTTGATAAATCGTTTGCAAAATTTCAGTATTGATGTTAAAATGCCTAAATTTTCTGGAGAGGATAGTACAAATCCACGTGAATTTTTAAATGACTTGGAAAAATATTTTATGGTAAAAAATGTACCTGAAGAACAAAAAATCTGGGTTGTGCACAGTGCGTTAGAGGGTAGAGCAAAGATTTGGATTGATGGTCGAAGAAGTAGAATTAATAATTTTGTTGGTTTCAAAACAGCTTTCATTCAAGAGTTTTACTCAACAGCAATTCAAATCAGAGAAAAAAACAGATGGTCGCAGCGTAGATTTAAGCAAAGTGACGGTAATTTACGAAATTATTATCTTAAACAAGTAAAAGAGGCACAGTACTTTGAACCAAAAATGTCAGACTATGAAATTAACTACAGTATTGTACAGCAAATGCCATATCGCGTCAAAGAATCGATGATTGCAATTGATTTCTCAAAAACAGCCTTGATTGAAACAGCTTTATCACAATTAGATGCCATACAAGAAGAAAAAGAGAATGATCAAAAGAGGAGAATGTTTTCTAATAATAAAGACAGTGATTCGAATGCTAAAACAGTAGGATTTGGTAATAAACAAAATTATTCAAATCAGCAGGGATATAATGTTCAACAACAGACATCAAATAGTTATCAATATCCTAATAGTTATCAGACCAGTGCTAGTAATTTTTCTAATTTTAGCTTTCCAAACGTTAATGTACCACCACCTTCTTTCAATCACAGCAACAATGGCAATAGATATTCACAAACTAATCAAAGCAGTAACTGGAATTCTCAACCGTCAAGCAGTAGCTCTTCACAATCATCAATTAATATACCAAGGAGTTCTTTAAACTGAATATCGATGCGATGAGAACAGGTCTGACACCGCAACGTAACTCATTTGATTTTATTGAAGACCTAGCTTGTGATTTAACTGACAAAAACATAAATGACTTGGATCCAAAGATTTCAACTCCTATATGTCCACATATTGCAGTAACCGTCATGGGAAATTGTTTTCAAGCACTAATTGATACTGGAAGTCAAGTTACAGCGATTTCAGAAGAATTATTCAATCAATTAGAGGCAAGAAATAGATTGTATACGTTGCCAGTGAGTAATGTGATAGTCATTCCAGCTATTGGTAAAAAAGCAACTACAGTCAAAAAACAGGTTCTTTTAGAGATGGTTATAGATAATCAGATGTTGGATTATCCTTGTTTGGTCATACCTCATTTGTCAAATCAAATTATACTAGGCAACGATTGGTTGTTACGTAATAATGTAATAATTAACTATGAAAATCGTTCGATCGAAGTGAACCGTATTAAAGTTTGTAGTTCAAAGGTGTCGTTCGAATGGGAAACTTTGAATAAGTTGGTATCTTCAACTAGTAACAACGTGATGGTTATACAAATAATTAACACAAAATTCAGTGATTCGTTTTTCCAACATGATATTGTTGAAAATTTGAAAGAAACTAGTAATTCAAATAATTTGGAAATCGATAATACAGAAAAAAATCATTTAGAGGATAAAATGATGAACTCGGAAGTAACAAATGAAGTGTTGTGTGAAAACATGATAACTGAGATCGTATCTGATGATCAAGTTGTATTGGATATTGAAAATATTGAACTTGATACAGATTATCCAGATGATTTGAATGCACGTGAAATTCCTGAAATCGTTACAGAAGAGTCAGTAAATATTGAAGAACGTGTTCAAACTGATTGTTCGAAGTTGCTTGTTGATTTGTCTGAAATTAACAATATAATTGAAAATCAAGATCTTTCTTGTAACGAGTTAAATTTAAGATCTGAAGTAGTAGAAGGAATAGATGATCAAGGGGAGGATATAACTTTTTCAAGGAACTTCCATCGGTTGCGGAGAATTTAACGATGCTAGATGACTTGCAAACCCAATCAGTGTTAATGTTACTCGAAAAATACAAAGCATTATTTTCTGATAAGCCAGGGTGTGCTGATGTATATGAGCATAAAATAAGGTTGACAAAACAAAATCCACATATTAGGAAGTCTTATCCTGTACCAATCGCACTAAAAGAAGATGTTGACAAAGAAATTGATTACATGCTGGATTTAGGTATTATTGAACGCTCAATAAGTCCGTATTGCAATTCTTTACGAATTGTGAAGAAAAAGAAAAATCAAATTCGCGTATGTCTTGATGCTAGATTTTTAAATGATGTAGTCGAAGGTGACAATGAATCTCCACCAAACATTCCAGATTTATTACAAAAACATTACGGTGTGAAATATTTGTCTACTATTGATTTAACTCACGGATATTGGCAAATATCATTATCACCAGAATCTAGACCATTAACAGCATTTTTACACGGATCGAGTTTGTATCAATTTTGTAGAGTTCCGTTTGGATTAAGAACAGCAGGTAGTGCCTTTATTAGAGCTTCGAACTTAGCATTGGGAAATGAGTATTCATCATTTTTAACGTGTTACGTAGACGATTTATTGATAACATCACCAGATTTTGAAACACACCTTTTACACCTCGAACTTGTATTCAAAAGATTGCTTGAGCATAATTTTACATTACGGTTAGAAAAATCTAAATTTTGTAGAGAATCGGTTATCTTTTTAGGATTTTTATTAACACCTCAAGGAATTACACCTGATCCAGAAAAGCTTGCGATAATTAAAAATTTTCAAGAATCGCAAAATCAGTTAGATTTACAAAGAATCCTTGGAATTTGCAATTTTTATAGACAATTTAGTATTCAACACTCACAATATCTTGATCCTTTTAGAGAATTGTTGAAAAAAGATGCTGTTTGGAATTGGACTGAATATCATTCTAAAGCATATAAATTATTGAAAGAGAATTTTATGAGAAGCGTAACTCTGAGTCACATTATACCTAATTGTCCATTTAAAGACCAAACTGACGCAAGTAATAAGGGGATTTGTGGGATTCTTTATCAAACAGATGACGAGGGAGATAATTATCTGATTTCAATTGTGAGTAGATGTTTAACAGCGCCAGAAATGAATTACACTACAACCGAAAAGGAGTTACTTGCAATCATGTATGCTATTCAAAAGTTTAGAATGTTTATTGCCGAAACTCAATTTAAAATAATTACAGACCATAAAAGCTTAACTTTTCTAAAAAATAGTACTTTTCATAACGGAAGATTGATACGATGGTGTTTGTTGTTGAATGAATATTCTTTTAATGTGGAATATTGTCGAGGTACAGATAATAAAGTAGCTGATATTTTTAGTAGGAATCCTGAAGGAAAATTTGAAATTGCTAATGAACAAAGACCGTTAATAATATCAAAAATTGAATTGTTTATCAAGGTATCGGATGAAACAAATTATTCACAAATTGCAAACTTGATACTTAGCTTAGTTATGGACAAAGATTTAAAACATCAATTCAAAAAGTTAGTTGATTTACAACAAAATGACGAAATAATGATGAAACAAAGAGAGCAATTGACTAATAATGACGAAGAAAATCCTTATTTTCGAATATATAATGATATTTTGTTTCATCAAGATCAAACTACAAAATTATGGCAAATTGTAGTACCTATTTGTTTAAAAGAATCTTTAGTACAGTTTGTGCATTCGAAACTAGGTCATCCAGGACAGTACAAAACATTGCAATATTTAAGAATTAATTATTATTGGAAAGGAATGGCAAGGGATGTGAAAAAGTTTGTTACTAATTGCGACTTGTGCCAAAGAGTTGAATATTTATCGATTAATATGGAAGGAGAGTACGATATGGTGAGAGCTGATGAACCAGGAGAATTAGTAACTGTTGATTTTTATGGTCCGTTACCGAAATCAGTTGGGGGAGTACAACATATTCTTGTGATGATAGATGAATTTTCTAAGTATGTTAGTTTGTATCCAATAAAAAAAGCTACTACACGGGTTAGTTTGAAAAAGATTTTAGATTTATATATTCCAAAATTAGGCAAGCCAAAGAGAATTTTATCTGATAATGGAACGCAGTTTACAGCTTACGCTTGGAAAAATACTTTGGAAAAAGAAGGTATTAAAGTTTGTTATTCGAGTATCCGTCATCCACAATCGAACCCAACGGAGCGTGTCATGCGAGAATTAGGTAGATTTTTTAGAACATTTTGTGCAGACCAACATACTAAATGGGCTAAATATATAACTGAAATTGAAACTCTTTTAAACATCACGATGCATTTTAGTACGGGATATACACCATATGAGTTACACTTTAATGAAATACCTATGGATCAGATAAGAAAAATAATCAAATATCCTGACACTATACCAATTGACCATCAAACCAAAATCTTACTCGCAAGAGAAAATTTGAAACGAAGCTTTGAAAAGCGTAAGAAGAATCAAAAGATCAAACGAATTGTTGAATTGAAGGTGAATGATTTAGTATTATTAAAAGTTCCGATACCATCTAATGCACAAGACAGAGTAACCCATAAATTTTTCCATATTTACCAAGGACCATATAAAATAGTACAAGTAATTGGACGAAACGCATTTGTACTATCTGATCCAAAAGATTTGGAGAAAATTAAAGGTACATATAATAGAACTAATCTCAGAAAATATCAACACATCGACCAATCTGCTGTCTCGTTATAATCTGATCGTTTCCACTTCTCATCACATTGATTAGTAATAAATGAACCTGTAATGGACACATGAGTATATATGTATATAAGTATGAATGACGATGGATGTATGATTATACTAGTTTTAAAGAAGAGGAATGATATTAGACAGGATAATTAAAATATAGACATGATAATTAAAATTTTGACATGATAAAAAAAAATCTAAATAACAAATTGAAAAAGGCAATAGACAATGTACAAAGATGATAGTTTTAAGGAGTATGATAATCATCAGTGTACAGCAAGAACTACAATGAAGAGGAAAATATGTAAATATAGAAATTAAGAGAAGATCAAGACTAATAATTTAAGACAAATATACAAGGAGACAAGGAATGAATGAGGAATGAATGAATGATGATGACTTTTAATTGTTAGATGAACAACCAAATAAAAGTCAGGGGGGGCAATGTGAGGTTTGAAGGTTCCCGCGCCTAATATTCGACTACGAAATACAAATAGAGATAACTAGGTGAACCAAATAGAATACGGTATGGAGGAAATCCGCTTAACGGGAGAGACGAGATCAGGCATTCTGCGAGAAGACGCCTTGTTGTACAGATCATTTTCCTCGTACCAGTCTCAATTTTCTATTTTATCTTTACACGTTTTAAATTATACAAAACTTATACAATTATTATATTATCTAGTCAAAACAGTTTTCATCATATTTTGAACACTCATAAGCACAGTCACTGTAATCAAGTAAAAACTACGAAAAACGAACATCGAACAAGCGAAAAGTCTGACGAGACGAATTATCATCGCCATTATTGAAAACTATACATCTACGGAACCGGCATGGTCATAAATAAGATAAGTTACAAACTGTTGAACCATATTCAAAAAATGAAACTGTAGATTAATGACTAGAAATTTGAAAATTATGACAAAAATAACGTGAAGAAAATTGATACAAAAATTCAAATAGAAAAAGGCGTATTTTATATTATACAAAGATTTTAAAAGTGTGAATGCGTTGAATGAATGATAATTAGTAATAAGCTTGTCCGAACGGTAAATTTAAATAAAATAAGAGATTTTTGTCTTGAATAATTGTTACAAATCAATCCATCGAAACGTAAATTTTGAATAAATAATGAAATATTTTTATTTGACAAACTAATTGCACTATTGTTTATTATATTTATTAATTTCCTCGATGAGTACTAATAATCTTATATAATTCC
Source organism: Euura lappo (assembly GCA_018257835.1). Classification (NCBI taxonomy): domain Eukaryota; kingdom Metazoa; phylum Arthropoda; class Insecta; order Hymenoptera; family Tenthredinidae; genus Euura; species Euura lappo. Next base: position 20,616 of record JAEUYN010001355.1, on the reverse strand, counting down.
ACCTAATGAAGTCAAAATTTGTCACATCTTTCTTCCTTCGACTTTGCTCCCTTGTCTTTGCTCCTCAAAAGTCGTTGCTGCCTCTTTCACTTCTGTCACTGCAGACATACAATCGAACATAATCAACCGCCGTTCTACCCGCAAAATTAACCTTCGTTCATGGAATGGAAGAATGTTTTTTGCACCCGCAAATAACACAGAATCTAATCTTCTTCACCTTCTCAACTCAGCCAACAGTTTAGAGTTTATTACCCTAACGCAGGGTCTCGGTCGAGGCAGGGAAAAGAAGGAGGGTTTCATTAAGGTTATGTTTTTGGTAAGAGCCGCTGTTTTGACTCCCGAGCCGAAAGCGTGCGCCCGATACGAGATATTTTCCGGAATAAGACATGCCAAGTCACTGACGCCAGTTGAGGTCCACACTTCGACCTCCACATCGACTGCCGTTTAATACTGTTGTATGACAGCTCTGAGGTATGCAGTCCATACCGCGCATCAAAAGTCAGGAACTGCGCATGACAACTACTCGACAACATTTCTGTAAGGCTAGCCGTATAAAGTGCCACTGTACGGACCGAAAACAGGCGTCAAAAAGTGACTTGTTCATACATATGCTGGAAATAGTATATTGTGCATCAAGTACGGGAAGTTGGCGATTCTGGACGAGTGTGAGGTACGAAACACTCGTCTTCAGCTCGTGCGGCATTCACACAAGTTAAGAATCGCCAACCAGCAAGAGATGCACATCCTGTTTTTCTGTAACATAACACCTGTGATGGCAATTTCGACTTCGGGGACTGTGGAGACTGTGCGAGATAGCTGATCCCCTTACGGGCCAAAGACAGTGCGGGAATGTATATTCGAGCACTCGTAGGAGTGCTGGAATGTAGATCCCCGCACTGGTTTTGGCCTCCATAGTGAGCGGAGTCGAACTTCGCATGCAGGTGTTAGGAAACAGTGTATTTTGGTCAAATTAGCCGAAACCTTAAATCAAGCGGTTCATCGCGGACTAATCATAATCTGTAAGTGATTTTCGCACCTTGCAGGAAACCAGTTTCAAACATGAGAATTTCTGCGTCTATTTTTCATAGTTGAGAACAGCGAAAATGAAACGTCTTTCTCGTGGTTCACATTGGATGAAATATTGCCTCATATTCACCAATATGATTTCCGCTAGAATTTCATTTTCATAGGTTACGATTGTCTAGATAATAAATTACCTAGATAACAAGCGAAAAAGCGATCCATTTTTGAATCTTCAGGGTAAACGTTAAACACTGATGATACAGAGCCCGTGCACAAATTTTTGCCTCGAAATAGGATTGCGAAACGCTTGCAAAACCATTGGTTTAAGCGTTCGCAAAACCATTGTTCGAAAGCTTTTGAATTGAAACAAAACTGCCAAGGGTTTTCCCAAGGGTTAGGAAAGGGTTTTTTCAAGGCTTCTGAAAGACTTCACCAAGGGTTAGGAAAGGGTTTTTTCAAGGCTTCTGAAAGACTTCACCAAGGGTTAAGAAAGGGTTTTTCCGGGGCTTCTGAATGGGTTGCCAAGGGTTAGGAAAAGGTCTTTTCAAGCCTTCTGGAAGACTTCACCAAGAGTTAAGGAAGGGTTTCCACTGGTACAAGAATTGTTGAATCAGATCATGAAATATTGCAAAATTAAGCAAAAAATAAAAATTTTACGCCTTTTTTCGCCGAACTACTCATAATTCACTATATACCGTCGATAAAACGCATTTTTAGCTCAGAAAAACTTTGCATGTTTTGTTCGGGATTCGATCCGGGAGCCTATCGCTCGATTGCTATATTAGTCGCACGCGCTACCTACTACGCCAAACTACCTATTGAATTCTCCTACAACTTTCACCTATTTATGATCAGAGCGTTATATTTCTTAATCTAGATGAGTAAAATATACGCGGCTGCAGCTTTCATAATGTTCCGCAATTAAAAATGCCGATTTCAGATTTTCGGCAACTCAGATACGTAAGTCAAGCTATTCCCAAGGCTTGCAAAACCCTTGGTTTGTTGGCTAGCTTGTCATAAGACTTGAACAAGGTTTTTTGACGTGAAGTTTTACTAAGTGTCGTGATCAAGTGTTGGCCAAGGGGAAAATGACCTTTTTCCAAGGCTTTCTGAACTCTTGGTTTAGACACAAAGCGGCAATGATGCGATCGCAAGACTCACGCAGAGGTTTTTCAACGCGAGGTGTTGCCAAGCGTTATGATCAAGTGTTTGCAAAGGCAAAAACCAACCTTTACCCAAGGCTTGCAAAACTCTTGGTCCAAGAGTCAAGCATTTACGAGCTGATCCCAAAGCTTACGCAAGGGTTTTTTGACCTAAGGTGTTGCCAAGCGTTATGATCAAGTGTTTGCCAAGGCAGAAGCCAATCTTTTCCCAAGGCTTGAGACACTCTTGGTTCAAAAGCTAAGCATTAGCAAGCTTATCGCAAGGCTTACGCAAGATTTTTTTGACCCAAGGTCTTGCCAAGCGTTATGATCAAGTGTTTACCAATGCAAAAACCAACCTTTACCCAAGGCTTGCAAAACTCTTGGTCCAAAAGCCAAGCATTCGCCAGTTGATCCCAGTGCTTACGCAAGGGTTTTTTGACCGAAGGTGTTGCCAAGCGTTGTCATCAAGTGTTTGCCAAGGTAAAAAACAATCTTTTCCCAAGGCTTGTGAAACTCTTGGTTCAAAAGCCAAGAATTAGCAAGCTTATCACAAGGCTTACGCAAGGGTTTTTTGGCCCAAGGTGTTGCCAAGCGTTGTCATCAAGTGTTTGCCAAGGTAAAAACCAATCTTTTCCCAAGGCTTGCTAAACTCTTGGTTCAAAAACCAAGCGTTAGCAAGCTTATCACAAGGCTTGCGCCAGGGTTTTTTGACCCAAGGTGTTGCCAAGCGTTGTCATCAAGTGTTTGCCAGGGTAAAAACCAACCTTTTCCCAAGGCTTGCTAAACTCTTGGTTCAAAAGCCAAGCGTTAGCAAGTTTATCACAAGGCTTGCGCCAGGGTTTTTTGACCCAAGGTGTTGCCAAGCGTTGTCATCAAGTGTTTGCCAGGGTAAAAACCAACCTTTTCCCGAGGTTTGCAAAACTCTTGAATCAACAGCCAAGCGTCAATAAGCTGATCACAAGGCTTTTTGAATGGTTTTTGGGCCGCTTCAAGGGTATTTCAAGCTATACACAAGACTTTGGCGAACGTTTCCATTTTGCACGAGAGGCTATGATAATTTAGATACACTCGTTTAGTAATCGAATGTGTTAAGTAGTGTGGAAAAAGGGAGTTTGAGATAAGTGTCATGTTCGCAACACGAGCCGATGGTGCATTCACATCGGTTCGAATGTTGTGATCGGAGTCGTACGAGTGCGAATGCAGCGTGAGCCCTAGCGAGTGCTACAAACTTGGCACAAGGCCGATATTGCCTTTCTGCACATCCACTTGTCCGTATATCCTGCACGTAAATTCAATATGATAAGCAAATGAATAATAGATGACATCTCAGAGAATGGCTGAATCACGAACCCGAATTCGGCTATAATATAGCTCAACACATTGCGCATGTCCGACAGCGCTACTGAGCGACGGTGTTACTGTGTAATGTGCATGCGCGAAAAATCAACGTTAGGCGGAAATTGAATCATTTACAATTTTACACACACGCTATTTTTCTCGTCCTAGAGCGGAAAGTCGAAAATTCATAATGCGCGCAGGCGGCATCCATGTTTTTTTTCTTACTGTACTGTCATGAAGTAGGGTCATTAAAGATGTATTGGCCGTACAATCTCAACCAAAAGTGATTCTCGTCGTCAATTTTGAGGACTTTGAGATAAGATAAAAATAGGAAAAAGTTAAGCACAATCAAGACGGTAAGACTATTCATTTTGAATAATAATAATGCCCAAAAGTTATCAACAAATTGTTTAACCAAAACATTGTTTAAGAAATTCGCCGGTGACGTTTTTTTTTTCATGTCAAACGGATTTGTTAATCTTTCTGAATACACATGAATTTTTGAGGAATTTTGTCACTATTTCGAAATTTCCGTTTTCGAAAATTGTAAAGGCTGTATCTACGAAAGTATTTGTTCCGCGCTCCGGAAACTTCGAAACTGTAATCTATATCGTTATCACGAAAACATATACAAAATTCAATTTTTTTTTCCATTTTTCAAAATTTGGAAATTTTCAAAAAAGGAAATTTCAAAATAATGACAAAATTCTTAAAAAATGCATGTGTATTCAGAAAGATTAACGAATTCATTTGACATGAAAAGAATAATGTGACCGAAAAATTTTTTGAACAATGTTTTGGTTAAACAATTTGTTGATAACTTTTGGGCATTATCATTATTCAAAATGAATACTCTTATCGTCTTGATTGTGGTTGATTTTTTTCAGATTTTTATTTTATCTCAAAGTACTTAATATTGACGACGAGAATCACTTTTGGGTGTGATTGTATGGTCAACACATCCTTAACATCATTAACAACCACATAGACGTTGAAAATCGAACTTTCCAAGCCGGTGGTACGGAGAATAATTTTCCCTCACTTTTTTTTTATGGTGTTACAAACAATTAACATGAATGAATGTTGATCGCAAAATGCGTTACTGGAAAAATGATCACAGTGTGATCCATTTCAATCACAGTGAATCGCTCATGCACCGTCTAGCTATGCAATTTGATTCTCATAGATACGTGATATCATGAAAAGTATCATGCAAAAATATGTAGGGAATGATGTTTTTATAGCATCTGCATGAGCTGTTTCCTTACGAATAATATTCAGCACAGGGACATCCTGAGGCTCTGCGATGCAAGTCTTCCGATTTGTGGGTCGATACCATATTCTAGTTCAGAATCAGAAATTGCAAAATGGAGGGAAACCAGTAGATATAGGGAAGAGTAGGCTATATCGTACCACTTTGGACTGTGGCATTTTTTGAATTTTATTCTGAATTCGGATAACATGGGCATATTTTTTTCGTACTCCATATTCATTTACGAATCATCAGTAAATTCATCGTTCTTTGAATTTGATGGTAAAGATATGAAAACAATTTTTTATAAAGCTCTGCAAACGGTACGATATAGCCGACCAGTAGGATAAGCCGTACCACCCCAAAAGAAAAGAATGTAGGCAGATTCAATGAAAATTTTGAATTCATAATGAGACTTTATCACTGCGCTCAATATTTAGGAGAGGCGATCAAATCGAGTCAGGAAACATATGATTAATGTCCGCCCTTTCGGCGACGATTCGTTGTCTTCGTCAGAAACTTTATGAAAAAAGAAATATAGTAATAATGATGATGATGATGATGATAATAATATGTATGTATGGTTTTATTTTCGGCCTGCCGGCCTTCAAAATGGGTTGGTTTACAATCCCTTTTTGTTTACAATTACATTTACATACTCGTGTGTTCTTTTGCTTTGTTCATTTATTTATGCCTCTACAGTTTTGGTTGTGTTCCCTCCGCTTTTTCGCCGCCTCCTCTCGAGTTCTTTGATCCACTGCGTTGCCTCTCCGTTTTCTCTCTCCCCTACGACGTCCCCTATAGCTAGGATCTCATTCTTCACTGTTTCGCAGTCTCTCATCAGATGTTCCAGAGACCCGGGGCCGCGTTCGCATATGCTGCATTTTTTGCGCTCGTCTGACAACCAGTACTTGTTTACTTCTTCCAGGTTTCCACATCTTGCTCTTGCCCTCAGCTTTTGACTAACCCCGATTCCGCTTTTTCTTAGGTATTCTGGCCGGTCGGTTGTCAACATATATTTGTACCTGCGGTTGTAGTTTGCGTTCTGTATTTGATTATATTGTTTTTGTGCCTGCTCCTCCCTTTCTTTTGTTCTTACTATTTGTGCTATGCTTCTCCCTTCTTGTCTGATCCTGCCTACTCTTCTTTGGTATTTTTCTTTCTCTGCGTTGCTCTTGGTCATGCTTCTCCCTCTCTTCTTGTCTTTCAGACATTCTTACAATATCTTCCTATGCTCGCTTTTTTCAATCCTTTCCTCGAAGTTCAGCGCTCTTAGACCCAACCTTATCCTTAGTTTCTCCCGTTTAGTTTCCTCCAGTACTATATAGTCCGGCGTGCACTTTTCTAGGCCTAGGCACCATTTCAGATATTTTGTTTGGGTCCTTTCTATATTTTCTCTCTCCGCCCACCCCCATATCTCCGCTCCGTCGGACAGGATTCCCACCACTAGGTAGTCAAAAATCGTTAGTCTCCTGCCGAAGTCTTCTTCCAGTTTCCTTTCCCCCAGGCTCCATACCTGCTTCACCGCCAGGTTCGCTTTCTTCGTTCGTTCCTGTATCTGCCTGTCTGCTGCGCCGTTTTTCTTTACCGTGTAGCCTAAGTACGTGAATTCTTTTACCTCTTCTACCGGTTGGCCTGCCCATTTCCACTCTACCTTTTTGTTTCTTCCACCATCTTTTCTGATCACCAATACCTTCGATTTTTCTGTATTTAGCGTAAGCGTTTTGTTCTCTAGGCATTTTTCTAATCTTCTCATCATGCTTTCTCTCTCTGCATCTCTTCCTCAGTTGTTGCTAACAGCACTATGTGGTCGGCGTACGCCAACGACCAGAACTTTTCCCTACCCACGACTACCCGACCCGTTTGCCCTTTTCTCAGCTCTTCTTCCATGTCAGAAATAAAAATCGTGAATAGGGTGGGGCTCATCGGGCAGCCTTGTCTTACACCTTCCTTCGTCCAGAATTCTTGTGACATCCTCCGGTTGGCCCTTACCACGTTACTCGTTCCTGCGTAGGCTTCTTTTGGTCTTCTTATTAATCCTTTCCTCATACCTCTTTTCTCCATTGTTTCTGACATTTTGTCCCTGTCTACTCTGTCAAAGGCAGCTTTGAGGTCGATGAAGAAACCGAGTACTTTTCCCCCTTTTTTTTCTAGCTCTGTCTCCACCACGTGCTGGAGTATGTAGACATTGTCCATGGTGCCCCTGTTTTCCCTGAATCCTGCTTGGATGTCTTGGAGGATTCCCTTGTCTTCTGCATCTTTCTTTATTCGTTCGTTTAGCGCTGGTGTGTATATCTTGTACCCGGTGTTTGGCAGTATAACTCCCCTGTAGTTGCTAGCCTCTTCCTCGCTGCCTTTCTTGTGCGAAGGGGCTATTACTCCTTTCCTCCAGCTATTTGGGAATCATTCCCCTCTCCCGATTCTCTTAATAATATACTTTGTCTGCTCTCTGCACGCCCCATCCATCTCCTTTCAGGCTTCGTTGGGTATTACGTCTTCCCCCGGAGCTTTTTTGTTTCTTAGCCTCTTTATCTGTTTCTCTATCTCTTCGTTTGAGAGGTCTAGCTCCTCGTCCTCTGCTTCTGGGCCTGCTGCTACTTCCGCGCGGTCTTGCACCTCCGTTCCTCCTAGTAATTCTTTGAAGTGTGCCTTCCAGCTTTCCATATCTATCTTGTTGCTTAATTTCTTCTTGTTTTTTCTTCCTTTATTCAGATATCTCCAGATTTATGATTCCGTTGTTATCTGTCTGATTTCCTGTGGTTCTTCTTCCCTCTTCTTTGCCTCCTTTTCTTTGCAAAGCTTTCTGAAGTTTTTCCTCGCTTCTGTGTATTCGGTTCTGCTTATTCTCCGTCTTTTCCATTTGTTGTACTCCCTCTTTACCTTCCTTTTATCCCTGCTGCACTCTATGTCCCACCAGTCGTGATGCCCTAACTTTTTCTTCCTGTGTCTTACGACTTTCGTCTTCATGCCACTCTTAATTCGTTCCACTAGCTGCTCCCAGCACTCCTCCTCCGTCTCCCCGCTGCACGTAAAGTATGTCGTCTTAGATATGTACTCCCGTTTGCTTTCCTCATCTCAGAGTGTTATTACTCTTCCAGCTTCTTCTTCCCCCTTCCCCTCATCTCCCTTTACTACCCTCGACTTGAGTCTTGTGACGAGCGGGAGGTGATCTGAGTCGATTCTCTCCGCTACTCTGAATTCCTCTATCTCTTGCAATCCCTCCGTATTTGAGATGACGTAGTCGATAATGGACGTCCCGCGGGCTCCTACGTAGTTGACTCCACCTTCCAGGTCGCCCTTCACGTTTCCGTTCAGGATATGCCAACCTTTCTCTTCCACCATTCTCACCAGCCTTTCTCCGTCCGCATCCGTGGTCACGTCTTTTGATGCTCTTTCCCTCTCGTCCTCCTCTTCTCTTCCTGTGATACTCCCTCGTAGCCCTGTCCGCGCGTTGAAATCCCCCCCTAATAGGAGGTTCTCTTCTTCCTCGTCCGGTTGTTGCTCCTCCAGCTCTTGTTGCAGCTTCCTGAGCCCTTCCCTGCAGTACACCGTCCAGATGTTCCATGTCTTCTTGTCGATCACGCATTTCCGCCTGACTAGCCCTTCTGTCCCGTCTCTTGGGTCTTCTGTTTCCTCTACTTCCTATCTGATCCCCGTGATGATGCCTCCTCTGGCCCTACCCTTTCTGTTTATCCTGGTCGTCGCTTGGCAATGCCACCTGTGGCTGCTGGGAAACTTAGTTTTTAGAGCTTCCCATTCTCTGGCCTCTGTCCATGCTTCTACTAGTCCTATGAAGTCGTGCTCTTTTTTATAGTTCCAGAAGTCCTTGTCCTTTTTTGATACCCCTGCTACAGTCCAGAAAATCAGTCTCCATTCCTTGTCTGCCTACTGCGTCAGCATTGCAGCCGTTTTCTGTCTCCGGTCTCTACTGCTCCTCCCCCCTCCACAAAAACCTGCTGGGACTGTTCTGCTTCCTTGATTTCTTTCTGTAGCCTCTGAATTTCTTCCCAGCTATACCATTCTTCTTGTATTTTCAGTTTCTGGTATCCCACTTTTGTGACATGCCCTCTCTCTTTTTCTGTTTTCGCGAGTTTTCTTATCTCTCTTTGTATCCCCCTTTCTGCCCTTGTGAGGTCGTCTATGTATATTTTGGTGCTGCCCAGTCTGCTTTTTTTGCTCATGATCTCCACTTTACTTTCCCAGCTCTCTACCTTCGCCAGGATAATAGGCCGGTCCCCTTCTACTATTGTTCTTGCTTCGCAGACTTTTCCTTTTGCCCCCAATTCCCTTTCGAGAAAGGTGTTTACATCCCTTACTGTGTTTCCCTCTAGCTTCAGCCCTCTTATTTTGATGTTATTTTGCCTCTCCGCTCTTTCTCTTCTTTCCATCTCCTTCTTGATTCCGCCAATCGTCTCTCTCATTTCCCTGCCTGCCGGTCGCTGCTCCAAATCCGTCTCCACTTCTCCGTTCGCCCCTTTTTATTTCTCTTTAGGTCCTTTATCTCCTTTTCCATCTTCTCAATCTTTTCCGCTAAATTCTTCCTCTCCTCTTTCCACGCTTTTTCGTTCCTGCTCATTTCCTATTTCAGCTCTCTTACGTTAGTTCATCTTTGGTCTCTTGCCTCTCCTTTTTGATCTCGTTCCCCATGTCGTTGAACATTGACATTATTTTTGCTAGCATGGCATCCTTCGATTTCTTTGCTGCCTCCTCCGTGAGCTCCATGCTGCTTTCCTTCGTTATACCTGAGGCGAGGCTCATTTTCTTTTCTTTACTTTCGGTCTGTGCTTGAGTCTGCTCCGGTGATTTTCATTCTCCTCTCGTATTGCTTCTCTTAACCGCCTTGTACTCCGCAGAGCTGTCCAGATCTATTGCAGTGCATTTTTTCTGTGATTTCCCCACTGTCCACTCTATTCTGCTGCTGCTATGTGTTCTCTCTCTTTTCAAAAGTTCCGCGTTCGAGGGTCTGCCCCATCTCCTGGCGCTATCCAGGAGCTTTAGCAGTGTCCCTCGTCGCGTTCTGTAATATAAATAATATATAAATAATAATAATAATAATTATAATAATAATAATAATAATAATGATAATAATTACTGCCACTACCCGCCATACCCGAGTGGGTATGTCCCCAGAAAGCTACTTAAATCTTGTGCGGGGTGAGGGAGGGAATGGTCAGTAACCATCATTACGCGTCAAATATAAACAATTATTAAAAAAAAGTTAACATAACAATGCTTAAAACATACTTAAGGCTGAAGGATTATAGACCGAATCCATCTCAAATCGGGCAGGCAAGGCTAAAATGGAAATCGTGATATCACGGAATTTTTTCAAATTGAAATGTGTTGTTGTTCGACGAAAAAAAGTGGCCCGTATTTTTTTGTTTTGGAACAAAAAATCGTGCTACGAAGTTACGGCTATTTGAACATTTAATCGTGCGCTACCAAAGTTGTTGGAAAAGGAACACTTTTTTTCTTAGTAACGCTATATCTGTGGGACGAATCATCGCAAATACTTCATCTTCATCTAATTTTGTAGGGTTTTTTGTACTCTTTTGGAATTCGAAGAAAAATTTGAGGATTCTTGAAAATTGACGGAATGACGTTCATTTTTCGAAAATTAGGGAAACCCTTTTTTCTCGAAAAGTGTTTTTTTTATTTTCTCAAAAATTTCACACAATGTGTGGGGTGATATGACGGATATACCCTCTAAGTTTCATCGAAGCTGAAACACTGCTTCATATCGAGACGAAATATTTCGTGCGTCACTGAATTTCGTCAATTCCTGTGCTGGTGTCTACTTTGTGAGCGTCGTTGAGATGTGTACAGATTTTTCGATCCAAATAATATTACTTAAACTTGATACATACGTACCTGAGGAAGTACATGGCCAAATACCGTATGATGTATAACATCGTAGACCTAATATTGATCTGCTAATAAAGACTGCCACGAAAAAAATACAAAATTTACAATCAGGGATTTATTGTAGTAATAACAATATCGTACAATAATAATATGGTCATATACTACAGAATAATAAATACGACATCTATAAAATATAATATAATAGTATAATAATAATATCATGATAAAATCTACAGACCTGTCTGTAACGCAAGCCTCTGAAGGCATTGAAAATGTCACCTGTTCTCTCGTTCTTAGTGCATTTTGTTTTGATATATTTGTATCTGTCGAATTTTGATTTGAATTCGCTTGAAATGAAGTTTTTTTTTAATTTTAAGTCTCAGATCGATGATCGGTAACAATCTGATAGATTAAACATACATTTGGATCGGTCACAATCTGACTATATCGACCATCCATAAGCTTTTTCCATCTTTCGTCTTTTTTCATCTTTTGTCTTTTGCAAACTTTTTTCATCCGCATTGTTGTTACTTTCGTTTTGCACGCATTTCTGTCCCGTTAACATTTTTGTTGCATTTTGATACACGCCTAGATCCACACCACCCTCCTTACACCTATAAGCGCCTACATGCAGGCAGCCAACCACACGCCGAGCTTCGACCCGCCCTCGGAAGCCGACGGCGGCTTACCGAACGACACCGCAAACGCGCAGCCAATACAAGGCACTCCCGCCCGGAACCCGTGCGTACCCGCCTAAACCGCGCGCACCGCGCCTGCGCGGGCTCTCTCCACGGTCCGCCAGTGGGGAATAAAAGACCGCGCTCAGCCCAGAGCGAGTCACTTCTTTCAGCCCAGCGCTCCGAGCAAGACCTCCAGCCAACAGCTAATAAAGCAGCAGATACTAAACAGCCATTGTGATCTATTAAACCCCTACAGCCGCAACTCCTTTCCCTTCTCTCCTCCCCGGAGGAGCCGCTGATCACTAGAGGGGCCACTCATTAGGAAGCCCCAAACCCTAGTGTATCAATTTTAACATTTGATCCCCTATACCTCACTATACGTATACCATAACTCGAAAATAGAAGCATTTTCACCAATATTATTATACGATATTGTTATTACTACAATAAATCCCTGATTGTAAATTTTGTATTTTTTTCGTGATAGTCTTTATTAGCAGATCAATATTCGGTCTACGATGTTATACATCATACGGCATTCGGTCATTTACTCCCTCAGGTACGTATGTATCAAGTTTTAGTAATATTATTTGGATCGAAAAATCTGTACACATCTCAAAGACGCCGACAACTTCGACACCAGCACAGGAATTGACGAATTTCAGTGACGCACGAAATATTTTTTCTCGATATGAAGCAGTATTTCAGCATCGATAAAACTTGAAGGATATATCCGTCATATCACCCCATATATTGTGTGAAATTTTTGAGGGAATAAAAAAAATCACTTTTCGAGAAAATCGGCTTTCCCTAATTTTGGAAAAATCAACGTCATTCCGTCAATTTTCAAAAATCCTCGAATTTTTCTTCGAATTCCAAAAGAGTTCGAAAAACCCTACAAAATGAGACCAAGATGAAGTATTTGCGATGATCCGTTCCAAAGATATAGCGTTATTAAGAAAAAAAAGAGTTCCGTTTTCAAGAACTTTGGTAGCGCACGATTGAATGTTCAAATAGTCGTAACTTCGTAGCAAGATTTTTTTTTCCAAAACAAAAGAATACGGGTCGCTTTTTTTTCATCAAACAACAACATATTTCAATTTGAAAAAATTCTGTGACATCACGATTTCCAGCCTGCCCGATTTTAAATAGATTCGGTCTTACAAACCATAATAATTAGGTTATAACACAGCAAAACTAGATAAAGGTTAGGTGTCTGTTGATCCTACGGAGGGATGGAGAAAAACAATAGTAAGAAACTGTTAAATTTGAATGCTGTCTCCACAAGATCCATGATAATCTATCTTATAGAAAATAAAACTATCTATTATGTTACATAGACTCTGCGCTAAGAAATGTTCCTAATTCTCACCTAGTTTTGTTTGTTTTCCATCTGGGGAGTTTTTATTGACTAATTCTTCCGGCCTTTCAATTCTTCCAAATAATAATATTTATCTCGATCGTCAATCGATTGAATCTTCCGACTCCGAGTGTTTGCTCAATCATGGTTAGTCAATTTCACAAGATTACAATGGAGCTGTCATGTCACAGTCACGTGAACCTTTACAACTCGGGCTCAGATTTTAATTGTTGACTCCCCTATACGCTACGTTCAAAACCCCGAAAGCACCTCCCTGGAGGTCATTGTTTGAATCGGTGAGGTTACGGAAACTCATAAAATTGATACCAAAGCCAGTTTTCTGAAGTTTCTGTCAAATTATCGATGAGAGAAGGTTTAATCTATACAATACTCGTCAAAATTGGCGATTATTGTGCACTAACAACTCGCTTGTTTTTGAGGTTATGTTTTCAACGTTATCGTTACTTGATAATAATCTTCGTTCTTTTTTTGAGAGGCGTTTCCCTTGAAACGGTAGATAGAAACATTATAGATTTCCTCCCTACTTCGCATACGTGACATGATTTTAATAATTTTTTATCTTTCGATTTACTTTTTTCAGGAAATATATCCAATATAACCTCTTGAAGCCCGCTTCTAACGATAACAACCATTATTTTCGGATCGTATACTGGTATAAATGCAAAAAAACGTTGTTTAGGAAGACAAGTAGTTCCGTATGAGTACATGTATTTCTACACGGAATATTAGTTTCCGTAAGCTCACCGTTTGAACGGAATTCCGAGAGATGGCGCTGGCGCTCCGCGCCAGAGTTATATGCGTAGCGTATGGTGATTTTTGTTATGACACTTGGGTTACCCTGCAACTTTTTACAATGGATTGGTCGGTTGTCTATGTTGGTTTGATCATCATGGATCTTGTGGTGGCAGAATTCAAATTTGACAGTTTCTCACTATTGTTTTTCTCCATCTCTCCATAGGATCAACAGACACCAAACCTCTATCTAGTTTCGCTGTGTTATGATCTAATTATTATGGTTAGTACGTGCTTATAATCCTATAGCCTCAAGTATTTTTTGAGCATTGTGATACACGCCTAACCCTCCATACACCTACGAGCGCCTACATGCAGGCAGCCAAACATACACCTAGCTTCGACCCGCCCTCGGAAGCCGACGGCGGCTTACCGAAACTACACCGCGAACGCTCCGCCAATAGCAGGCACTCCCGCCCGGAACCCGTGTTTACCCGCCTAGAGCACACGCACCGCGCTTGCGCAGGCTCTCCCCCACCAGCCGCCGGTGGGGTATAAAAGACCGCGCTCAGCCCAGAGCGAGTCACTTCTTTCAGCCCAGCGCTCCAGCAACATCTCTTCCCTACAGCATACTAAAGTCTAAAATAAACACCTGTATACTCTACTACTACGCCGAGCCTGGTTTCTTCAACCCTTTTACCCCGTAGATATCTACTAGGAGAGCAGCCGCCCATAAGGACGCTGTCTCCCCTAACGTTAATACGAAGCTATAACGTATCAATTGCTATTTTAACTTTGTTGTATTATGTGTTTATATTTCTTTATTCCATACACGAACGGTAGGGCCGATCTCGCTATCTATTTTCGGGGGCCAAAGAGCGGTTTTACCAACCGAGAAGTTTCTACTCCCGCTGTGGAAGTGAAGACAGTGAATAAAGAATTTATCTGCCTAGGGAGATAAATTCTTGAATGTAGTTACGTCACATAACCTCGAATGTAAGTACTGATCTGCCCGCGAAATCGGCTTCCGTTCATGTATGGAATAAAATATCGTGTGCACCACGGTCGCATTAGACGTTTTCGCTCCCTCGATGGATGACGTCCTTTGCTCCCTTGGTGCACAATATACTATTTTTCATAAAGCTCTTGATGAAGGCAACAAATTGTCGCCGAAACGTCGGACATTAAGGGCATGCTGGACTCAGTATTTCCGTATTTAAAAAATGATGAAGCCCGATATGAACGGGGGTGTTTAATGGGTTCCTTAGACGATTTGTAATCAAATTGGTAGCTGCATGAACGTGTATCTCACCAAAATCGAGTAAAATAAGCCTTTTTTGTGTTGCCAAGCGTGAGACCGTCACTTGTTTTCACTCATATCACCGACTACGTATCTCAAAGGTTGAAACGAGCTATGTAGCGAACTCATAAATATAATTCCACTCACATATATTGCAAAACTTGTTCATTTCACTCAACGATGAAGCCTGAGAATTGTTTCCAGAAAAAGACTGAAATTCTCGGTATAAAGCATCCATGTTGGATCGTTTGGCGTTGCGTATCGGGCCCGTCAGCGCTCCTTTTTCGACGCGCGGGCGCACCGGGAACCAAGCTTACAGTCGTTGCCAACCTTCGTCTCGCGGTCCTGCGTTTCACGAACCGCCGTTCCTTGTTCAGCGCTATGACAGCTGAGCGGGAATTCAAACGGAAATAATTCGGAATAATGATAGTTATAACAATGCATTATTATCATTATTACTTTTATCATTATTATTATTATTACTATCATAATTATAATTTCCGAAATAATAATAATAACAATTACTATTATGATAATAATTATTGTTATCATTGAAAAAAATTTACTCGCAAGTGGTGAAATTTGTAAATGAAAATGAAAAAAATTTTTTCTTTTTCTACAAAAACTCTAAAAATCTTGTGAAACGCACAGAATAATAAAAATTCCGCATCTTTTGAGAAAATTTTCAAGTGTCATCATAAAAAAATTAGACAAAGCAAAGGTGTAAAGTCGTATATACGCCATTCATTATTATTATTATTATTATTATTATTATTATTATTATTATTATTATTATTATTATTATTATTATTATTTCAGAAACTAATAAAATTCCGATTTTCACAACATGTATAAGATAAAAAAAAATAATAATAACAATAATAATAAATGGCGTATATACGACTTTACACCTCTGCTTTGTCTAATTTTTTTTACGATGAAACTTGAAAATTTCTAAAAAGATCCGGAATTTTGATTGTGCTGTGCGTTTTGCAGGATGTTAGAGTGTTTGTAGAGAAAGAAAAAAAGATCACTATTATTATCATGATAATAATTGTTTATTATTATTATTATTATCATTTCGGAAATTATCATCATAATTATAATGATAATAATAATAACATTTCATTGTTACAACTATTATTATTTCGAATTGTGCTAGGCTAGGTATACGGCTGGCGTTCCGGAAAGAGAGAGAGAGAGAGAGAAGTACATTTATTAGACCCTGGAGATACCTCCCTAAGGGCCTCAGACACAAAATACAGAAAATACAAAAGAAATAATTGAAATTAAATGACATACAGCAAGTGCGTAAACTAAGGAAACAAGATAATTAAACATAAAATATAAGGAAGCGTTTTGGAAAACCATTGAGCAAATAATCAAACTGAAACATAAAGACTACGAGTTCCGAGTTACGGAACAGCCAGATTCGCCTCACGTTCCTCCTCCGCCATCAAATCGGTAACAACGCGTACGGAACTCTATCCTAACAGTTTAACCTCACAGACTGCTGCGGAGCAATAGGTATGTCCCCTCCAATAAGCTGCGACAGCTTCAAAAATCCAGACGATGGCAATAATTTAATAGGCTCGGATCCGTTTTCAAATCGCACGTAGACAGCAGTATTACCAATCCAGGTGTTATTCCGCGGAATCTCAGGGTATTGAGAGCATATTTTGCGCCGCAACTTATAGAGCGTAGGAGGATAGCTACGATTCAAGAACACAGGAGATCCGGATAGTCGAGAGTCAATCTGCTCAGCACGGATATCCTTCTTCTTCTTCTTGCCACTGATGAAGTCACAGGGCAACCGAGGGGACTTGAACTTCACTAAGACATCACGTGCTCGGGGTTGCCCAGACTCCGCCTTACCCCTGTTCAACCGCCTCACCGAGACCAGGTCCGAAGGTGCGCAAGCAACATCGAGCACTCCACCCAGACTAAGAACCGTTTGCACAAGATCCTCGTTGCGCAACTCAGGCAATCCAGTCAGCACCAATTGGTCCGCCAGAGCTTGGGTTTCTAGTTGCAGCATGCGAATCTCCAGTTCAACATCATCACATGTAGACGCATGCTGGCAGTAAGAACGTTCCTCCGTCATCTTTTCAACAAGGCCTGTATATTATAGATCCCTGTTCTATTTTTGCCCTCCTTCGTGCACCAAAGATTATTCTCGCGAATTGTTTGGACTCCGAAATTCAATTGCATTTACAATTGATTCATAGCTGGAAAAATAAAAACAATTTCACCACGAGCAGGGTAAGAAAAATTGCATTGGGTAGCCAGCATTTTGTTCTGGGGGGGGGGGCCACCAGATTTTCTGGGGGGCCGTACCCACCCCTGCCCCCTCCTGGCTACGCCAATGAAATATTGTAACGTATACATCGAATGAAAGGTGAATGAATATCACTCGAGTTGTCTTTATTACATCATTTGTTTATTTTGAACTGCAGGATGTAAAAAAAATTAAATTACATAAATTCACTTACGATTACTCACACTAGACAAATAATTTGATTTTATAAACCATGGAAAACACATGAGACGTGGTTTGAACATACTTCATGATCATGAGTCACAGGATATTCAAAGATGTTATAATTTATCGTGGTCAGATCGATATGGGAAAGAAAAATAAACCTGAACTAAGTATTGCACCTCTCCTCGTCAACTGTATACCCTACTGGAATGTATGGCGAAAATGACCACCAGGCTTCACCATTTATTTCCCTCTCCTTAGTCTCTTCGCAGGTACACGGACCCCTCTCTGCCTTTGTTGGTGAAGGTAGCTGGACACTTTGCAGAAACCTGCCCGTGGGCACGGTTTTTCGATAAAAAATTAACATTCCAGCAGCAAACTTGCGGCATGATCAACAATATTTACGTAATACAATAACATTTCTCGAATTGCAGGTTTCTACGTAATTTCCAGAGCAGTTTCTATTAAAATTTCAAGTAGCTACTGTGTCGAACCTACGAACGAGATTTTTCCTAGCATCAAACTCTATGAGAACATTTCCAACGCGACTTTGGGAATCCTATAATCTGCCGGTGGAATGAAAAAAATTATCAAACGAACTGGTCGAAAGCAGAAGCATCCAATTTCAGACAAATCCAGGACCTTCCGAATACAATGGAAACATTTCGTGGCTTCGAATGATATCCCAAGCTGTTTCTGGGATTTCCAGGCTGTATCAAAATCAGAGTTGGGCGAATTTGTAATTAATTAAATACAAATTACAAATTACAATCGTAATTTGTAATTGGATAAAAAATCCAATACCAATTACATTTTTAATTCGTAATTGAACCTAAATCCATTACCAATTACAATTGTAATTTGTAATTGACAGAAAATCCATTACCAATTACAATTGCAATTTGTAATTGGGAAAAATTCAATTGCCAATTACATTTTTAATTTGTAATTGAAAAAAATTCAATTATCAATTACTTTTGTAATTTGTAATTGGAAGAAATTTATTAAACAATTACATTTTTAATTTGTAATTGGAAAGAATTCAATTACTTTTTCAATTTGTAATTGACAAAAAAATCAATCACCAATTACATTTTAATTTCTAAAGTAAGCACGTTACGCCCGCTTTTGAAAACTGTATATGTACGACTGTGTCCAGGTCGCCTGGACCGTAGGTCTCAGTGTCCAGGTCGCCCGGACCGTAGGTCTGGGTGTTCAGGTCGCCTGGACCGTAGGTCCAAGTCTTGTGTGAAGTCTTGGTGTCCAGGTCTACCGGACCGTAGTTCATGGTGTCCATGTCGAGCGGACGGTAGTTTTTGGTATCCAGGTCGAGCGGACCGTAGCTCTTCGTGTCCAAGTCGACCGGTCGACCTGCATTTCAAGAACTACGGACCTGTCGACCTGAAACAAGATCTGCGGTCCGGGCGACCTGGACACCTAGGCCTACGGTCCGGGCGACCTGGACACCTAGACCTACGGTCCGGGCGACCTGGACACTGAGACCTACGGTCCGGTAGACCTGGACACAGTCGTATAAGTTTTCAAAAGCGGGCGTAACGTGCTTACTTTAGAAATTAAAATGTAATTGGTGATTGATTTTTTTTCAATTACAAATTGAAAAAGTAATTGAATTTTTTCCAATTACAAATTGAAAATTTAATTGTTTAATAAATTTCTTCCAATTACAAATTACAAAAGTAATTGATAATTGAATTTTTTTCAATTACAAATTAAAAATGTAATTGGCAATTGAATTTTTCCCAATTACAAATTGCAATTGTAATTGGTAATGGATTTTCTGTCAATTACAAATTACAATTGTAATTGGTAATGGATTTAGGTTCAATTACGAATTAAAAATGTAATTGGTATTGGATTTTTTATCCAATTACAAATTACGATTGTAATTTGTAATTTGTATTTAATTAATTACAAATTCGCCCAACTCTGATTTTGATACAGCCTGGAAATCCCAGAAACAGCTTGGGATATCATTCGAAGCCACGGAATGTTTCCATTGTATTCGGAAGGTCCTGGATTTGTCTGAAATTGGATGCTTCTGCTTTCGACCAGTTCGTTTGATAATTTTTTTCATTCCACCGGCAGATTATAGGATTCCCAAAGTCGCGTTGGAAATGTTCTCATAGAGTTTGATGCTAGGAAAAATCTCGTTCGTAGGTTCGACACAGTAGCTACTTGAAATTTTAATAGAAACTGCTCTGGAAATTACGTAGAAACCTGCAATTCGAGAAATGTTATTGTATTACGTAAATATTGTTGATCATGCCGCAAGTTTGCTGCTGGAATGTTAATTTTTTATCGAAAAACCGTGCCCACGGGCAGGTTTCTGCAAAGTGTCCAGCTACCTTCACCAACAAAGGCAGAGAGGGGTCCGTGTACCTGCGAAGAGACTAGGGAGAGAGAAATAAATGGTGAAGCCTGCTGGTCATTTTCGCCATACATTCCAGTAGGGTATACAGTTGACGAGGAGAGGTGCAATACTTAGTTCAGGTTTATTTTTCTTTCCCATATCGATCTGACCACGATAAATTATAACATCTTTGAATATCCTGTGACTCATGATCATGAAGTATGTTCAAACCACGTCTCATGTGTTTTCCATGGTTTATAAAATCAAATTATTTGTCTAGTGTGAGTAATCGTAAGTGAATTTATGTAATTTAATTTTTTTTTACATCCTGCAGTTCAAAATAAACAAATGATGTAATAAAGACAACTCGAGTGATATTCATTCACCTTTCATTCGATGTATACGTTATAATATTTCATTGGCGTAGCCAGGAGGGGGCAGGGGTGGGTACGGCCCCCCAGAAAATCTGGTGCCCCCCCCCCAGAACAAAATGCTGGCTACCCAATGCAATTTTTCTTACCCTGCTCGTGGTGAAATTGTTTTTATTTTTCCAGCTATGAATCAATTGTAAATGCAATTGAATTTCGGAGTCCAAACAATTCGCGAGTATAATCTTTGGTGCACGAAGGAGGGCAAAAATAGAACAGGGATCGATCCGGATAATCAATTATCATTTGTTCGATTATTTTTTATCACTTTGAGTACTTACCGCGTTATCGAAACAATAGTTGCATTATTTATTATAAACACTGTATGGCTCTCTCTCTCTCCGGAACGCCAGCCGTATACCTAGCCTAGCACAATTCGAAATAATAATAGTTGTAACAATGAAATGTTATTATTATTATCATTATAATTATGATGATAATATCCGAAATGATAATAATAATAATAATAAACAATTATTATCATGATAATAATAATGATCTTTTTTCTTTCTTCTACAAACACTCTAACATCCTGCAAACGCACAGCACAATCAAAATCTGATCTTAGAAATTTTCAAGTTTCATCGTAAAAAAATTAGACAAAGCAGAGGTGTAAAGT